>CM076574.1:27489511-27878629 GCA_034641835.2 Pinus albicaulis | reverse complement strand
CCAAACACTCTCATGTGAGTGACAAACTGCTTTGTTCCACTCCATGATTCTTCTAGAAATTTGTTCATAACAACTTTGGTTGGACATCTATTTAAAATATAAGCTACACAATTGATAGATTCTACCCAATACTCATTTGGAAAATGCTTTGCCTTCAACATACTTCTTACCATGTCCATGATGGTCCTATTTTTTCTTTCTGCTACACCATTTTGCTGAGGCGTATACCTTGTGGTAAACTGCTTGTGTATTCCATGCTCCTTACAAAAACATAGGAAGTATTTGGAGATATATTCTCCACCTCTTTCAGTTCTCAACACTTTTATGTAGTTCCTAATTTACTTCTCAACAAAAGCTTTCAAATGGTAGAATTGTTCAAACACTTCACTTTTCCATTTTAGAAAATACACCCATGTCTTCCTTGTGTAATCATCTATAAATGTTAAAACATAATGACTGCCAGCTAATGATGGATTTTTCATTGATCCACACAAATCTGAGTGGACAATCTCCAAGTGTGCTTTTTCCCTTATACTCTTTCCTGCTGGAAATGATTCTCTGTGTTGTTTTCCCAAGATGAAACCTTGAAATAGGCTGTCTGGTTTCTCTATGGGTGGCAATCCCTTTACCATGCCTTTTCTATGCAACAAGTTCAAACCTCCGAAATTGAGATGTCCAAATATCAAATGCCATAACCAGTTCTCATATTTCACTTCTTCTTGAAAGAATTCTTGTGTGATAGCTGCTACAACACCTCCTTCTTCAAGTCTGTTATGATCTTGAGAGGAAACATCCTATTTCTTTTCATATGCGCTTTTGAAATGACCTATATACTTGGAGGTATATCCATGATTGTGCACACATAATTCTTAAAAAACACATTGTAGCCCTTATTCATGAGATGTCCAATGCTTAGAAGGTTACATTTTAGGCTAGGTACATAATAGACATCTAGCACAAACTTCTTCTCTCCCTTATTTGTCAGTATTTTTACTCGTCCTTTCCCCATAACAAAGACTTTGCTATCAGTCCTCGTTGTCACTTCATATTTTACACTCTCATCCAGATTGGAAAACATTACTATGTTTCCAGTCATATGGTTACTACAACTTGAATCTAAGAACCATACATATTCTTGTTTTTCTTGTGCTACATTACAAGTTAAAATCACATTACCATGGTTCTGATTTTCTTTTGTAAAATTTACACTAGGTTTATTACCCATGTCATTTTTCTTTTTTCTACATTCATTGGCATAATTCCCATACTTTTTGAAATAATGACATTGGAATTGAGATTTATCATACCTCTGTCCTTGTTCTTGATTTTGGCTTGAGCCTTTGCCTTGATTCCGGTTGCTACCCCTTCCACTTGTTCTTGCAGAGACACTTCTTCCACCTCTGTGTGGGCTTCTTACTCTTCTTCAATAGTTTGATCTTCCTTGACCTCTAACTTGACCAAAAGACATCTGTGTCTTGAATGCATGCTCCAATGAGGTGTTCGTTGCTCTGCTCATCCTATGCTCATGAGACATCAGTGATGCATGAAGCTCATCCACTGAAAATTGTGAGAGATCCTTTGTCTCTTCTATGGCCACTACTATGGAATCAAATCTCGATGGTATAATTCTTAGGATTTTATCCACTATTCTCCTTTCCTCAAGTGTCTCTCCATCAGACTTGATTTGGGTAACCAACCCAATCACATGTGTGAAGAATGAGTCTATGTTATCAAACTCTTTCATACAAAGAGTTTCAAAATTTCTCCTCAACATTTGAAGTTTTGTTGTCTTCACCTTTGCCATACCTTGGTAGGATGTCTGGAGGGTATCCCATGCCTCCTTAGACTTTTTTGTTGCTGAAATCATTGGGAAAATACTCTGATGTATTGCATGAAAGATATAGAAGAGGGATTTGGAGTCTTTCTTCCTATTTTCTCTCAAAAAATCTCTTTTTTCTTGTTTCAAAGCATTATATGCTACTGCATCTACTAGTTCTTGGAAACCATGTTCCACCAAATCCAAAATATCTTGTGAGGAGAACAGGGCCTTCATTGTAATAGCCAAATAATCATAATTCTTCCCATTGAACTGTGGTAATTGTGGATCTGTCAGGCTTATGCCTGCTACTACCATATTAGCTATGTAAACATAAATTTTCTCACTACTATAAAAGGTTTCTCACTGTTGGAGACTTTTTCTGTTACAAACAACAATCTTATAGCTTATTCAGTTAAGAGAGATGGTTCTTTCACTAAGATCCTAGACCTACTCTGACACCATGTTGGAAATAATAAGTAAAACAATACACAGAGGGATGCGTTTCCCCCACAACACAAAGAATGCAACAATATGCAGAAATAACAGTCAAAATTCATAAACAGACAGACAACGTAAACATAGGAGAGGAACCAATTTCAAATTTTCATTCCTTCACAGTAAAAAAATGAAATTAAAAATGTTTTATACAAAATTGGTCAAAGCCTGAAACTTTAATGTGTTTCAATGCTGGATGAATGGGTAACAACCAATTGTCCCTTTGATGTCAAAGGCCATTTCTTCATTAACGATGCACAGAGCCTTGTTGTTGTTTATACATGAAACAACGTACAAAAAATAATAAACCGGACGTGAAATTTTATGAGTTTCACTTCCGAAAACACATTGCGTCCATGCCTCCATCGCAAATTGCATATCGTAAATCTCAAATTTTAACATTTGCGTTTATGGGAAAAAACTTAAGTTTTGCGATATGTGATGTGATGTGCCACATTGAATTGCATCCAAAACATAATAACCCGCATGCACTTATTTGTTATCTCTTGAGCTTTGTGATGCATGATTTTGCGCTACCCTCTTGAGCTTGACACATGCCCCTCTTTCGATCACATCACAAATAACATAACATAACCTTGTGTGTGGCTTAAAGGAAAAACTTGAAATTTTCAAAGTGCGCGGCTGTGGGTGACTTAACTAAAAACATAAACTGTTGTGATTGCGTTGTGACGTGGCACTATTTCATTGCATGTTAAAACTTTTAACTTGCGGGCGGCTTAACTGGAAAGTTTAAAGGATTGCGATTGTGATGTGTGATGTGATATCGCATGACAACATCACAAGGTTCTGCGAGGAGCATAAAGGGTAAGAATTAAGATCTACGAAGTGTGGGCAGCGATGCGGGAAACAATAGTAAGTGCCGTAAACGAAAAAAAATGGAATAGGCAGAAATGCAAGGTTTGTTGGTGGATTGAAATGTGGTAAGGTTTATGGTGGGTCTCGCCAATATCACATCGACGTGGAAGAAAGATATGGCGAAAGGCTTTAGAGTTAAAAATAAAATTTTGTGGGCGACGAAGTTTGGGAAAATGGTAAGTGATGCAGTGGGTAAGGAAATTCGTAGGGTGTGCGGCTCGGGTACTCTTTTTGATCTTTTGCGTGGATTTCACAAAAATGCCTGCGGGCCTGAAACCTGCTGCTTGTCCTTCCTGCACCAAAAATTTACTGAAGTGTGGGCTGCTGCCACTCCTTATTCATGGTGGTGGTTGGGAGTTATTTCCAACAGATATATAACATAACTGCTCAAATTGATCCATTCAACTTGCAACAAATTAAATTGATCCAACCTGTAAAAATTAGCACACCCATCAATAGTTGGGCTGTAGTACCCTCTATGTTTTGCCTTATATACTCCTATATAACCTTGTTTCCTCAATTATGGATAGAAAAAATATAAAAAATGGTTGGATTGCACCTCCTGCAGACAAATGGTGTCAGCATCATATTCTACTATTTCTGTGAGAAACTTTTGCTTGGGATTCTCCCACTGAAGCACAGATGGAGGACAGAGGAAATACTTTTCAGAAGTAGTGTGCATTTGAGAAAGCACATTGTTCATTAAAATTGTGAATGTAGGATTAGAGAAGCCATCATGAGTAGCATTATTAATGCTCTTTACTTTAATCATTCTTCTAGGACTAAGATCACCCATGCAGGGATTGGGATTGGGATTGGGAAGGCCCTGTCGACATGAAATAATAGGCTGAGTATGAAATAAGCTCTTCCTTGCACACTGCAGAATTAATACTTTACCTAAATCATCCATGGTGGGCGTATAACAATTCCAGGTTGACAAAAACATATAATTTTTGACAGGATAAATGCACTCCTCAGCTGCCGCTGGTTCTGTTTCCTGACTGTGCAACTCATGGTGGTAGTCGTAAGAGTGGATTAAATAATATTTGGAACAATGCACAGAATAACTAGAGGCTAGTCCAAATAATCAATTTATGAGACAATGTTCACATTGTATGGTAACAACTCTGTCTGTATGCATGCTACACACTAGATTAACAACCCTATACCACTTGTAGTCGCTCACCCTCCTATATTGATCTTTATCTTTCGTACTGTTGCAGTATTTGTGTATCAAATCTTCAGTGTTTACCTCTTTGCCAATAATGGGCTCTATTGGAATTAGCATATTTAATTCTTTCATTGCTCTCATTTTCTCACATACCTGCATGTAGGCTGCCAATTTCTCAGGTATCGGGCTCTCTTCAATACTCCAATGCTCTTCTCATGTAACAACCTCTCTCTCTCTCCAACGTATTATGAAAATTTATAACCATATCCACTTATTAAGATTCACAATATCGTTAGTGCGCCATTTTTATTTTTTAAATTGATTTTGACGTTGTTTCTGTACTTTGTTTTTTCTAGTGTGAAATTTGTTCCATGCCTCTTCAGTCCAACACAACTCAACTGAGAGTTAACCAAGTTTTGGAGGGGATCAGAGCCTTTCGATTTATGTTTCTTTGATACAGTGCATGTGTGTATGCATGCTCAGTACAACACAGCTCAAATGAGAGTTAACAAAGTTTTTGACGAGAGAGCCTTTCGATTTATGTTTCTTTTATGTCGCGCTCAGAGGTTTCTTTTGAGATTAACAATTATCGCTATTTAGTTATAACATGTTCCATAGTTTGTGTCATGTGAGTGATCTCATTTTTATATTATTTTTGTTTCTCTGATACAATGCATGTCTATATGCTTAGTCCAACAATACATCACAACTCAATTTAGAGTTAACAGAGTTTTCGAGGAGGAGAGAGAGTTTCGATTCATATTTATTTCATGTCTCTTTTGAGATTAACAATTATCGATTTTTCATTTTTTTCAATTTTTGTTTATTTTATATTTTAATAATATTTTTTTCCCAATTTCATATTTAAAATCTTGTATTAATTAACCCAATAGAAACCACTAATACCCAAGTCAAATTTTAGTTAACTGGGTGAAGTTAGGACTTTGTTAAGTTGAACTAGAACGTCGAGAGAAATACTGACCTGAAGTAAACTCCCAAACATCACGCTCTCCCACACATCATAAAAATAGTATCTTTAACTTTCATAACATTTTTTTTGAAAAATTTCTTACAATATCACCCATGTAGGGATTGGGAAGGCCCTCCACCACATTTTTAATGACAAAACCCATAGCTACACATTATTAAAAAAAAAATTGTTATTCTTAGCTATGAAAAAAATTGATAACCCTCAACTACTTTAATTATAATTTTGGAAAATGTATAGCATAATTTAAAAAATTAATGTCCATTAAAACAAAGAAAACTATATACAAATTCAATTTCAATTTTATATTATTTTCTTTTTTTAAAATAATATCTTTCTCTTTTAAACTAATAATATTAATCAATTCAAATTAGTATTTATTAAATAATAAGAGTATGCAATGATGCCTAACTACCCCAATCAAAGTTGACTTGGAAATTAATAATTCCAAAATTTTTAAATTACATCCACCATTTTGACACAAAGGAAATCAAGGTCACTTTCCAACTTATCATTCCAAATTTATAAATCACATTAACCATTTTGACAAAAAGTTTCAAATAATATATAATTCTTTACAATGGAATCATCAAATGTTCATGAAAGGCCATGTATTAAAATATAACCACATAATTTTTTAAAATATGATTAAGGTAGCCAAACTGCATTACTCCCCATAAAATTTATTTTTTTTGTGTACCATTTGGTGTTATTGAAATTGTCCATAACAAGTAAAAAGCTTATTTTCTTTTGATTAGGATTAGGATTTGAAAATAACTACCTTAATGTTTCAGTCTAGATTCAATGCAATTCCTCTTTATGTTTCTTGTTAAATGCATTTCCCCTTATAATATTCCTTTTTGTAATAAGTTGATCAACTTGGTTGATAACTTGTGTGGTGCACCCAACCCCAACTAGCCTTTTATTTGCAACCATTATATGCCTTTACGATAATCCCTTCTATACTTTAGCTTCTGTTTCAATTTGTGTATTTCACTCCCTATAACCTTCCGGAGTGCCTTAGAAACATATTTTCCTACACCTTTGTCCTTTGTTAATATTTTAGCAACAAATCCTTTAGTTCTTTCATCAAATGCTCTATTTGGAAAAATAATTCCTTCCTCACTTTGACCTTCATCCTCCATTTTCACCTCGTTTAATGTGAAATAATTCTCTCTCTTCCTTCTTTATGTGCACTACTTTAAAAAAATTGATTAGATTCACATGAGAGGAATTAAAATGCTCCCCATTATTTCAATTTTTTTTTTCCATGGGGTGGGTGCAACCTGATGATGGTATCTTATGACATGTTAATTGCAATGAAAACTTATAAAAACAAAAATATGAAAACTTGAAGGGATAATTGGAGGTACTTACACAATAAATTTGAAGAGTGTGTAAAGAGATGAAATGTAAGAAAATGTGTTGGATTTTTGAATATGTAACTTTTAATTATAAAAATTGTGTCAAACTATGTGGATTTTGAGTTTTCTCTACATTGGTATGATACTTTTCATTCAAAATATAATGGTTATCTTTATATTAGTGCAATTATCTTTGAGAATCTAAATTTTGCAATCTTGCTACAAAAACAGTGGAGTTCTAGAGAACTATTTTTTCGTATAATCTTATGTGTGTGTCTATGTGTGTATATATAGATAAGTCCATTATATCATTGAAGCTATGATTCCTACCATTAGTGCAACCTGAAATATCCTTTCCATTATCAAACATTCCTTTTTTCTTAGATTGTACGACTTAATTTTTTCTAGCGCACCATAATATTTTCTCCAAATGGTAAAAGCCCAAACATGTTATGAAGGAAATAAATGAGGGATATATTTTATTATTTCTATATATTTTTCTATTTTTATATATGTCAATAGAAAAATGTATTAAAAAAATGGAAGCTATTAATGTTTTCTTTTAAATTACACGTTTATAATCTACATAGTCGACTTTATATTATTATATAGTTTCACGGAAAATGGATTTTAATAGATTATAGAAAGTTAACATCAAAGAGGGAGATATATATGTTTTTTACCTCAAAATTTGATGTTTTCATTATTTTCACCCCAAACCATTAGGTTTGTGATCCTAAACCTATATCTAAAGCAACCAAGTAATCATGTACATAGGATTCCTACTAGGTAAAATTTAATTCAAAACAATGTGTGTGCGTTCCTATAATGTGTGTTTTTAGTACCAACATTGCAAGTGCATTCCTAGTGCCAAAAATGTCTGTGTTTCTAATGCTATGAATACACATGTGTTCCTACAACACGTGACTTTAACACATGATAAACGGTGTAAGTGGGTTTATAGAGGGTGAGGAGTCTAAGAGAAGGAGGAATAGAGTGGCCAAGGGAGATAAAGAGAGAAAGAAGGAGACATAAATAAATAAAGGATGAGAGAGAGAGAGAGCATGGGGTGGGGAAGAATGAGATGGTGAATAAGGGGAGAGAGTGAGTGAGAGTCAAAAAGTGAGAGAGAAAAGGAAATAGGGTAGGAAGGGAGAGGGAAGGATATATTTGTAGTTGACATAGGGTGGAAGAGATGGAAAATTTCAGAGGGGGATGTCAAGAAGTAGGGATTAAGGGAGAGGAAGAGAGAGAGATACATTGTGCAAGTAAGTGAGATTCAGTGTGTGTGTGTGTGTGAGAGATCTAGAAGGACAAAGGTAGGGAGATAGAGGTAGAGATGGAGGGTATAAAGAGAGAAAGAGAGTTGGGGGGTTTTTGTGAAGAATAAACTAGGTGAAGGGGGGAGGGATAGAGAAATAGAGGAATGATGAGGGAGAAGGGAGTGAGAGAGTGAGAGGAGTAGGGACAGAGAAATAGATATGTTGATATAGAGAGATAAGGGGGGAGAGAGAAGAGGGGGGATGTAAACTGAGTTGGAGGGGAGTTAGTGAGGAAGAGAGACAGAGGGATGGAGAGATAGATAAGGATAAAGGTCGGGAGATAGAGATAGATATGGAGGGTAGACAAAGAGAAGGGGGGATATAAAAATATATTTGGAGGGCGAAGAGAGAGGGAGAGATAGGTAATTAGAGAGAAATATATGGAAGAAGAAGGAGAGAGAGAGATGGATATAAGGGGGCTAAGGGATATAGAGAGAGAGAGAGAGTAAGGGCACTAGAGAGAGAGAGAGAGAGAGAGAGAGAGTTGGATGGGATTTGTTGTGAATCACAAACCGCGGGATAGAGAAATAGAGGAAGGGGCAGAGAAATAGAGAAAGGATAGAAACAAATCTAGAGGGGTGAGATAAAGGTAGAGAGAGGATACATATATATATATATATATATATATATATATATATATATATATATATATATATATATATATATATATATATATATATATAGAGAGAGAGAGAGAGAGAGAGAGAGAGAGAGAGAATGTTAATTTGGCAGCTCTGGGACAAATTATCTCCATTGGACAACCTTCCTCATCGAGAAAAACCCCTTATAGCCCTTGGGAGAATTTAATTTGGTAAAGGAAAAATATGTTTTAATCAGGAAACCCACATGTGAAAAAAATGTTGGTCAACCATAAGAAGAATCTACACTCCATTGGAAGGCAATAAATACAAGTCAACTGACCCTCATTTGGATATAATCAAAAATAATCTTCTTATTCTCTCTTCTTTCATTTGTCTCACATAGTTTTGAAGTGGTATGCAGAGATCAGTTCGTACAAGTCCAAAATTGTGGGGTCCGAAGCTCGCATGTGTGATCTATGGTTTTGATTTGCAGTTGTTGTGTTGCCAAGATGAATTTTCTACTGCAGCCACATGCATGCAAGCCTATCCATGTGGTTGGAACATTTCCACCACCCACACCTACACCCTCTCCCACCAGTAGAAACTAGGGTTTAATTTTTATAGTTGACTGTAGGCTAGAAATTTATCTATGATTAGTATTGTTTCTCGGCTCATATTTCTTAAGATTATTTGTTTGTTTCTCTAGATAATTTTGTGATTGAAGAACTAGATCATTATACTCTCTCTTGTTGAACATTTTATAACAATATAATAAGAAGAATAATTTGAAAGGGTTCTTGCCCTTGTGGAGTTTTTCCCTAGTCTTTGACCAAACCTAGTGTCTCTTATTTGTTTCCTCTTGTTCACTGTATTTACATTTCCATCTACAATTTCTATTGATCATTGGAAGATTAATTTTTTTTGAAGCATTTCTATCTAAATATAAGAATTGGGATAGACTAATTGTAACAACATATAACAATGGTAAAATTAACAGGGTATAAAAGATAAGATGAAGAGAAGCCCAAGGAGACAAGGATAAAGGATAAATCACACTTGGAAGTAGTTTAAGAAGCCTATTAGGGTTTGGTCAAGATGTATACCTCCTTATTCAAGGAAAATGAGAAGTTGGGGGACTCATCAAACTTTTCTGCTTGGAAGATCATGTTAAAAATCATAGTTGAAGGCAATGATGATTTGGAATACATTCAAGAAAAATTACTTCAGTCCTTAGAGAATGCTTCTATTACTGCCAATAACAAGTACAAGAAAGGTGAGTTAAAAGAAAAGAAAATTATAGTTTATGCTTTACAATATCATTTACTTTCTTATGTTGGAAATTTGAATAATATAAAGACGTGTGATAAGTTTCCCTACATGTATTGTTGAAGATTTTAACTAGGTTCAGTCTTCATTCAATGTACTTGTCAAAATAACAAAGAAAATAATTTATATTATTATTAAATGAATTTTTAAAGCACATGTTTCATGATTGGGTCATATTATTTTAGTTCAAAGTCCTCATTATGGACTCATAGGATTTATTGTGAATTTAGAGAGTCATTGAAGATTTAAATTGACCCATCCTGGGCTTTTGAATAATGTAATTAGGTTAAATATTGAGTCAAAATGAATTATGGAACCTCCACACCAAGTCATCCTTAATGTGATCAAGTCGGCCTCAATCCCAGGAATTCGAGCTCATAACAAACCTATATATACAAGAAAATCAAACTCATTTGAAAGACTCTCTCACACACATAAAAACTTGATATCTACTGCTGCATAAGGAAAAAGTGTGAAGTCAAGAAAGGGGTCAAAAGGAGTGCGAGTTTGGACAAGCTAAAGGAGTGAAGAAAAATAAAAATTTTCATGTCTCTCTCTCTCTCATGTGCTCTAGATTGGAAGATCGAAGTCCCTCATTGTTTTGTTGTTGCTAGCTGCTTCCAATTGCTGCTGCCAAAAGAAGAATAGGTCAAAGTAAAGTTTTTTTCGGTGTTAGTACCTTAAGAAGTTGCATTGGATTAAAATCAAAATCCTAGAAGTAAGATCAAATTATTTTCTCTAATATCTAAGTCTCATAATAAGGATCAAATTTTCTAGATTGAATGAAATGTTGCATAGTGTTTTTGTTGCTACTACTAGCAGGTCGAAGTAGGATCAAAAGGAAGGTTGACTTGGTGTGGATTAAGTGTAATTCAAGGTCTAGAGACTCGGGAAAACTATTTAAGGAATAAATACTAACTGGGTTTTCCCCTAGAGATGAGTTTTTCCCTGGTTTCTGGAATATATCTGGTGTCTTTGATCTATGTGTTACTGCTTTGATATTTTCTTGATGAACCAAGAAGAAAGAATACAACAATAATGTAATAAGAATTAAGGAAAATCACAAGTAAATAGTCAAGAACAAGAAAATATTTCTTCCTTTTTGATTTTCTAACATGGTATCAGAGCTTTGGTGAAGAAAGAAGGAAAAGGAAGTCTTAAGGAATTGATCAAGGAATTATAAAAGCATCATAAGCGGAATATCTTTAAGGAAATAAGTTTCACTATCTTCAAGAAAGATGTCTAACAAAATAAAGGGAGATAAAAATCTTAAAGGAGCATGTAAACACATATCTTGGAAGAAGAGGATTAATGTTATCCTTGAAAAGAACAAAGTATTAGATGTGGTGAAGGAAAAAGTAAAGAAGCCCAAAAAATACTCTAGTGATGAAAATAAGGTGAAATAAAGTGAATTGGAATTGGTTTCCATGACTCTAATGTTTGAAGGCATAAAGGAAAAACTTGTCCCTTACATAGCTAACATTGACCATGCTCAAGAAATGTATCAAGCCTTGTAAAAACTATTTGCCATCAAGAACATTGGGAAAGTAGCAAGCTTGAAAAATGAACTAAGGACCACTAAGATGAATAAGAAAGATACCGTGGCCACTTTCCTTATGAAGATAGTAAAATAAAAGATTATATTCTCGCGATTTCTGAAATAGTGCCAGACAAGGAAATTATGATCACATCCTTATTATTCCAACTTCTTGGAGTTATTTTTCTTCAGGTGTCAACAACTCGAAAGAAGCTCCCATTTTTTAGGAACTATGGACAGCCTCCATTCAAGAAGAGTTAATAATATCATTAGTAACCAACAATGAAGAAGTATCAAATGCCTACATTTCTCATCACAAGGGAAACTTCAAGAATAAGGTACAAAGAAATAAGTTTGACATGTCCAAGATAGAATGAAATAATAATCATAAAATGGGTCACTATAGAAGTGAGTGTCCCAAAAATCCTAGAAATAAGAAATGAGAAAGAGATCATGCAAATGTGGCTGAAGAAGGCTCTCCCAAGAGAGTGAAACCAAAAGAGAATGACATAATGGAATTACAGTACTAATCCCTTTGATCTTAGATTTAGATATTTCATTTTTGTATTTTAGATTTATTTGTAGGTTTAACATATTTTTGGAAAGATACATTTTACTGTTTTATAAGTTTTAGGTATCCATGAAATATTTGGAGGGAGCCCACAAAAACTCCTCAAGATAAGTATCTCATTCCCTCTCAGTTTTAGTATCATATACTTGGTTAAATTTCTAATTATATTAAATACTAATCACCTTTCTACCTATATTTCTTTGTCTAGGAAATGACTTGCTAAAAGCTCAAGGAGTATGAAAGAATGCCTCACAAGAAAAATTCTTGGAGTTAAAAAGGTTTGTCAAGAAACAAAGGCATGCCTTATATCATAAAAATTTGTTATTATCTTTGGCATAACCATTCTACATTACTAAAAATTGTTATGTCTAGCTCTCCTGAATATTTATGATTCTTGTTGGGGTTGATTCATCATCTGATAAGTCTACCCAACTTATATCTTTTATTGTTTGTATAAAATAACCCTAAAACGTTTCTCTGGAAAACCCTAACTTAAGGGTATGCTATGAATTTGTGAAACCATACAACATAATTAGGGCTATTGATAAATTAAATGTTATTATGATGATGTCATGTTTGGAATCTTGGTATGATCATGAAAACTCTAACTTGTCAGGGTGTAAATGATGTTGTCCGGAATCCCTAACCCTTGAAGTGTTGATAAATAAGGGTTTTATATAGTATGAACTAAAAGCCTAAATTATTAAGGTTTGGTTGGGTATATAAGAAATAGTCTTTTCTTTATATTAATCTCCTAGGGATAAAGCCCTAGGTGTGTGTCCATTCTGTTGAAACCCTACCATGGTTGATATATCTCTAATGTGTTAATATTGCCTAGCATATGAAATGCTCATATTTAAAAATGATTTCCTGGATATGTGTGTTGACATAATTACTAATGGTCATAAGACTTAGGGTTTCGAAACAAGCCCTAGTCCAATTTTGAAGTTATAGGATGATGTTGATTAGAAAATCTACGTTTTTGTAGCTAAACCCAAGTAGTAGTTAAATTATCTAGTATGTTCAACCATCTCAAATCTATGAATCTATATAGTGATTGTTGATAATTTATTAATGGAAATATAGGGTTTAAATCAAACGTCCCTAGTAGAATCTATTCATGTTATGATTGTTTTTGTTGTTAAAATATAATTTATGAAATCTAGGGTTTACATAAAATCCTAGTAGCTAATATAACATGTGAAATATGAAAGTTATTATATACTTTTCTTTTCTTTTGACTTATTTCTAGGGATCACTATATGACATAACTTGTCTTCTATCATATTGCTTGAGTCGTTGATCTGATTTAGGGTTTGTAACAAAACTTGACTAGAATTTAATGTATTTAACTATAGTCCCTTGATAATTATGTTTGTATAGTCTAATGATTCCGATACTATAAGTTTTCATTATGTCTAAATTCATGCTTCTATAGTTTTGGTCGTAATTGCACTCTAAAGTTGTGCAGGCACATCATATTCAAGTTGGCGAAGACATCCATAAGAAAATACAATATGTTAAGCATGATGAGAAGGATGGAAGCCATGGAAGATTCTCCAACACTAAAGGAAGAAGTTAATCTCCCTACATTAATAGGGATCCTGGATAAAAGAAATCTCCCTGGATGAGAGGGAGGGCATAACATAGCTTTTGATTGAAGAACACATTTTAAAATAGATGTTGGTACTTGTGAAGCATGAAAAGGAATCTTCTCTCAAAGATTTGATTGATGGTCCTATTGAGATTAGTTGAAGAGAAAAATTGAGACCCTGAAGGTTTGTTTGTATATTTAAAAGTGTATTACTGATTGTGGTTGCATTTATACAGGTACATGTCTTGAAGGTTTGATAAGAATGATGGTTACTGATCAATTTGATCAGGATAGATTTGTTGTTGAGGCTTTGTGAGTGAAGCATTGCCTAGAAAGTCATCAGGTCGAAACTTTGTTTTGATGCCTGGTAGGAAGGGTGGCATTGGTTGGACATGAAGCTAGTTCCTTGGGTTGATGGTTAGTAAGTAATATTGATGGTACCTATAGAGGATGAAAGGTTTAGTCCATATTAGTCCCACTTGGATAGATTTCCTTTTTAAAGAATATATACCATGGCATTGCGGTGCCTAAACTGCTGCAAGACCAATGGATAGATTTCCCTAGTTAGGAATCTATTCCATGCCATTGAGGTGTCTAAAAATTATTCATATTTCACATAGTTGATATCTTCCTTCTGTATTATGAATACCTCCCTAGTTAAGAGTGAGTGTTGAACATTGTAACTCTAGGTTTAGTCTTCATAAATTATATTGAAGTCTATATTTAATATACTTGTCAAAATCATCACAAAAATAATTTATATTATTATTAAATGACTTATTAAAGTATGGGTTTCATGCTTGGGTCATATTATTTTAGGTCAAAGTCCCCATTGTAGACTTATAGGATTTTCTCTAAGTTTATATATTCATTATAGATTTAAATTTACCCATACTGGGATTTTGAATCATGTAATTAGGCTTAATATTGAGTCAAAAATGAATTATGGAACCTCCACACCAAGTTGGCCTCAACCCTAGGAATTAGAGCTCATCACAAGCCTATATATACAAGCATATCTAGGAATCGCCCTCCCGCGGCGAGAGGCCGATTCTGGGAATCACCCTCCCGCCGCGGGAGGGAGATTCCCGGAATCGACCGGGAGGGCGATTCCTGGAATCGGCCTCAGGGCGATTCCTGGAATCGGCCTCAGGGCGATTCCCAGAATCGACCTCCCGCCGCGGGAGGGAGATTCTCAGAATCGGCCTCCTGCCCAGTGGCCGACCTTCGCCACCACCTGGGCAGGAGGCCGATTGGCGGTGCCACCTTGATCAATTTTTATTATTATTTTTTTAATTACATAAAATTTATATATATATATATATATATATATATATTTTTTTTAATTTCAATTAAAATTGTGTATTTAAAATTAGATTTTTTTTTTTTTTTTTTTTTTTTAAATTAAACTTAATATTTTCAAATTAATTTGTTTTTTATTTTATTTTTTATTTAATATATTTTATTTAATACATTTTTTCAAATTTTCAATTTTAATTGATTTTTAAAGTTTTTTAACTTTTTATTTTAACAATGTTTTTTTTTTCTTTGTATTTAAAATATATTTTTTATTTCAAAATTGATTTGTTTATTCATTTATTTATCAAAATTTAATATTTTTTTTGAAATTTAATTTGTTATTTTAATATTAACATTTTTTTAAAAATTTAATAAAATCTAATATATATATTTTTAATTTAAGTTCATATATATATATATATATATTTTACTTTTTTATAATTTAAATTTAATTTATTTTTTAAAATCTATTAGTTTTTTTAATATATATTTTTTTAAATTTAATATTTTTATTGTATTTTATTTTTCATTTTTTATTTTTAATTAATTTTTCATTTTTTTACTTTTAATTTCAATAATGTTTTTTTATTTTATTTTTAAAATTTTTATTTTAAAGTTTTAAATTTAGTAAAATTTAATATATTTCTTTAAATTTAATTTTTTATTTTAAAATTTATTTATTTATTTTAATTTTAATTTTTTAAAATTTAATAAACATTTTCTTTTTCTTTTTTAAATTTAATTTCTATATTTTATTTTTTATAATTTCTTTCTTCTTCTTCTTCTTCTTCTTCTTTTTAATTTAATATTTTTATTTTGTTTTTTTTTTTTAATTTTAATTTTTTAATTTCTATATATTTTGAAATTTTAATCTTTAATTAAATTTTTTTTTTCTTAAATTTTAGGTTTTTTTAATGTTTGAATTAAAATTTTTATTTTGTTTTTATTGTTATTTTCTTATTCCTATATATTTTTAAATTTTAAGCTTTAAAATGTTTTTATTTTTTAAATTTATTTTTTTTCTAAAATTTTAGGTTTTTTTTAATGTTTGAATTTTAAAAATTAAAAATTTTTATTTCTATTTTTAAAAATGTCAAAAATATGACATAATTTATTTTTTTGTTATTCTAGCATCAACTGGTTTTGTTTTGAGGGTGTTTTTTCAATCCTTTTTTCAAGAAACAATTTTTTTTTAGCATAATTTTATAAAATGTTGAAATTTGACCTTAAAAAAAAATCAAGTGCGTTCTGGAATACACCTTTTTTGTTTTTGGGGTGTTTTTTCATGTTTTTTGAGTCTTTTTGGGCTAGAGTTCCCGTTTTGAGGTCAAGTTACCTATTTCATCGGTAACAGTGTTATGTAACTAATCAAGAACAATAAAATATTTCTGCCTTTCTGATTTTCCAACATGAATTAAGTCAAAAATTTGAATGAGATCATATCCTTTAAGGATCAACTTAAAGGTATGAAAATTAATAAAGTATATTATGTGCAATCCTACATTATGAAATTTATCTTTGATCAGTATTGTTTCTCAAGTCATACTTCTTAAGATTGTTTGGTTATTTTGCTAGATAATTTTGTGATTGAAGAATTGGATCATTATACTCTCTCTTGTTGAACATTTTATGACAATCTAATGAGAAGAATAATTTGAAAGGGTTTCCCCCCTTGTGGAGTTTTCCCCCTAGTATTTGACCAAACCTATTGTCTCTTATTTGTTTCTTGTTGTTCATTGGATTTACTTTTCCATCTACAATTGCTATTGATCATTGGAAGATTAAATTGTTTTGAAAGATTTCTATCTAAATATAAGAATTGGGCTAAAGTTATTGTAACAACATAGAAAAATGGTAAATAACATTGTATCAAAGATAATATGAAGAGAAGCCCAAGGAGACAAGGATAAAGGATAAATCACACTTAGAAGCAGTTGAAGAATCCTATTAGGGTTTGGTCAAGATGTATACCTACTTATTCAAGGAAAATGAGAAGTTTGGGGACTCATCAAACTTTTCTGCTTGCAAGATTAGGTTGGAAATCATAGTTGAAGACAATGATGCTTTGGAATACATTCAAGGAAAAGTACATGAGTCTCTAAAGAATGCTTCTATTGCTACCAAGAACAAGGACAAGAAATGTGAGTTAAAACAAAAGAAAATTTGCAATATTCTCAAATGGGGAATGCAGCAATACAATGCATATTTGCAGGAAAATAACATAGTTCATCAAAGAAAAAGAAGGAGGCCAATATGGAGACCTTTCAAATATATTTATAGCTGAAAAATAGATGTAAAATATGGCCCATAAGATGCATAATAGGAAATACAAGTCTCCAATAGAAGAAAATCCTCAAAAAGAGGTGTTGCAACCATATATATAGACTGAAAATTGCTTTACAATGTTATTTTATTAGGTTGCAATAGGTGTAGATTACACTTTAGATATTGAGAATATAATTGCATGGAAATTCAGATCTATAACATATCCATACACTATATAGGCTCTTCTTCAAAATCCCCTTGGGGTTTTTAGCAATACACCATGTATAATGAGTAGATCTGAGATCTAAGTTTGTAGATCTACAAAAATATTCAGATATTCAGAAATATTCAGATCTAATTTGATATGAACAAGAAATAGATCTCCTCCAATCGATCTCCAAAGTGAAGGGAAGAACCCCAACACTTGAAAACCAACTCTCCAAATGGTGTGCCAAAACACCCTGCAACTGTACCTACAAGAATAACGCAAATTTGGAAGTAAAACTGCGTTGTAGGTTTTAGAATGTAGTTGGCCACATGCCAAGATAAAAAATGAAGCCCAAGACGTCAAATACTCTCCTCCCAATGGAATAGATGCCTCCTCCACTGAAAAGGAGCACTGAAATGGCATAGATCTGGAAAGATCTAGCCTCCACTTGCTGCATCTTGCAAAGAAAACCAAACCATCAACATGATTTGTGATGTAGTTGAAAGAAGAAGCTTTTCCTTCAGCCAGATAGTAGACAATACAATTGAAACTCTCCCAAGAGCTACTCAATGGGAAGAGGTGGGATTCTCGATCAGGAACACCCAATGCTAAACATCATTATTCTCAACTAAACAACAAGAGAATAAGATATGTCTAAATAGACCATATACTTAGAAAAATATCATATCATCAACAATCTTATAATGCTGCCATCCTTTTCCTTTTATAAGTTAAGAGCTTGCAAACCCTAAACCACTTCCAATGAGATCACTTCTTTCACACAAATCATCTCCATCTAAAACTGCGTTGTGCCTCAGTGATGGCCACTCCTCCATGAAAACGCTGTATATTTGGTCAAGGTTGACCCAGTCAAAATGTTCTAGTCCCTTTCACACCTAAGGGTGCTTGATTTAGTAGCCAAGATTTAGACTTTTTACATTTGACATTGATTTATTCATTATTTAGGAGTATGATGGACCTCCTTTACACTTTTATTCTTTAAATAAAGAAATAAAACAAAAATGAATATTCCAATTAGCTTAGGACTAATTGGGAATATTATAGTCCTCCCCTCCCAAATGTTGCTTGTCCTCAAGCAACTGATAAGGTGAGTGCTGTAACTCTTCTCCTCCTCCATTGGTGAGATAAGTTTCCTCCATAAGCTAAGTGTTCACCAATCCATCCCTTCATGAATTGCTCCTCCAAAGTTCTCATGAGATTTAAATAATCCATCCCATAAGGAGATAATAGCTCAAATGAAACAAACATGGTTTTCCCAATGTTCTCCCTGAAACATATAGCATAAGATACATGGAGAATATTGATCCCATAGGGCACATACATACCTCCCATCCTCACCCCATACATTCCCATAAAAAGTACATGTACATCATCAATGTATGGGGAGCAAAAATACATACATACAAATAGAAATTTGTGCGTATGAAGGTGGGTCATAGTCCCACATGTGGAACTAGCACAATGCATCTACTGACTGCATCATATCATGATGTGGTAATTGGTTTCCCCACCACTTACTTGCTGCCCATGTCATATCAATATGGTTGAAGGTGTGAGATATATTTGGTGCCTTAGGATGCACCCATCATGAAATAAAATCTCCCTTTGTCCTCCAAGGGAGTGACCATATTCAGAAAATTTTGTGGCCCAAAGTTGGCCATGAATTTTATAAGCTACAACACTTCTTCTTGGAATTATGGCCTACATACACATGGTAAAAGAATACATACAATCAGAAAATGAAACATTATTTACATGTGTATGTTCCTCACCAATAATCCTCCTCATACAAATGGAGCAGTGCATAGATCTATCTCCTCTCTCAAAAGAAGGAAGAGATTGATGAAATAACTCTTTCATATAGTTAAGCTGCTGTCCCAACTCCACATGGTTCATGCATTCTTGAAAATGTTGATGTAGCTCTCCTTCAAAGCCTTCCCAAGTAAAGCTCCTCATGATGATGTTGTAGATATTCATGGAATATGTGTGGCTGAAACAGAACTCTTTATAGGCTCTTTGTAGTAACTTCTCCTTGAGCTTGGAGGCTCTAGACAAGAAGATCCTACCATGCTGATAGATGACTCCTTCTTGGACTGAATAGCCTTCTTCATGTAGCTGGTCATTAAGTATCATGCAAGTGTGAAGATCCTTGGAATAATCCACCAACAATTGTGATTTCCAATATGGATCTAAACTCCCTAATGCTGATAGTGCTGATGATCTATCAACTGGAATTTCTATCATGTGGTTGATCTCCTCCTTGAAATATCCCATGCCAAAGGTATATGTTGGAAGGTCATTCCTTTCATTCTTCTCCTCCTTGACAGCTCCCATGCCAAAATTATATGATGAAAGGTTGCTATTCCCTCCTTGTTGCCCTTCTTGCATATGTACATGCCCAAATGAAGATGGAAGTTCTTGGAAGTTAGTCTCGCATGGAAGGCTATCTTCTCTCCAAAACGTCCCTGGTCTTTCCAAAGTATGCATGTGTGGCCACCATCTTCTATCTTGTATGGAAGATTTCTCTCCAAGGGAGATTATCATTTGAGTCTCCGTAGCTAAGGACTGCCCTCCTTGCCCCATGATGGTGTCATTTTCCAATATTCCAACATCTTCTCTCAGTGAAATATGAGATGAGAGGGTAGAAAATGGTGATAGTGGGGAAATATTTCCCTCCTCCTTGAGCTCACCCAACACTCTTAGCGCTATATTGTTTTCTTATAATGCTCCCTTCCTTCCTATATCTATGAATGGAGCATCGAGATGTGAGAAATATTTCACCAAATCTGAATCAGGTGGTCTCCTAGGTGGTTTACCACAAGATAATGATGTCTCATGGACCATCCTCATATGCATAATGGATGGGGTCATCATATCCTTGCTTCCACTGCGCACATTCATCTCTATTTTTTATGTGGAAGTTTCATGATAATGGGGTATCACTCTTAAGGATGCAAGAGTGCTTCTGATTGGAGAAATTGCTCCATCCTCACCTCCATGTAATGGTGGATCATCTCCTGCTATGTTAGCAATGTGATCCCTCCTTTGTTTTGTCTCATTTTCTAACAACATAGACACATGCTACTCATGCTCTTCATATGTAAGATCCCATGGAACTTATTGGAAAGACACAAGAGCCCCTCTAGTGGAAGAAATTGCTTCATCTCCATCTCCAAATAGAAGGAGATATCCTCCTGCTATCACAGCGCTGGAGGATCTTCCCAACTCTTCCCCTTCCTTCTTCTCATCAATGGAGAATACCTCATGATTGAGAGACCCTTTTTCTTGATCTCTTTTTGAAAAAGGAATCCTCATGTTTTATTATTGAGAATAGAGTTATTGCTGAAGTGGGGCCTTTTCCCTTGGAAATGCATGTTGCAGATATGTAACCCCCTCAACAAAGTTCTGAAATGGAGTTTCCTTCATGGATCCTTCTAACTCATGAAAAGGTTCTGATTTCTTGGGTTTCGTTTGCTCTCCCAAGGAAGTTTTAGATTGTTTTAAGTCAAATATTTTCACTAACCTCCTAGTGAACTTTGCATAAGTAGATATATTTGCATTATTCAATGAAGAAGATTCAAATAACCACCAGGAATAAGCCTTACCTTCAAGATGCAACGCTGCTACTCTAACGAATTCTTCTTCTGGAATTTGATGCAACTGGAAATATGTGTCTAGCTTCCTTACCCAAGCCTTGGCTGTGCTCTTGGGTGACCCATCAAAAGTAGGTAGAAATAATCTACCCAAAGTGTGATGCATGCACCCTCTTCTTCTATTGTAGTTGTTGGGTCTTCTCTCTTATTAAAGTTGAAAGAACCCTTGGAAGATTAGATTCTCCTTGAATATTTTATACTAAGATTCATATTCTTGGAGATAGTCACAAAGAGTCTCCTCCTTTGGTGTTTCTTCTTATGTTTCTTCTCTTTCCAAGAATGTAGGCATGGTACAACGTTGTAGATCTGATTGTGTGGCTGAATGCTCACACACATAATATGAGGAACTAGGGCTTTCTTCATGTGAATATATTCTTGAGGGATCTTCATGTTTTTCCCTCCTCATTACCTTGATTTCTCTTTTAAGCTCATGCTTAGTTTGGAGAATAATTCTTGAGAACTCCTTCACTTTCATTCCTCCAAATAATGGGGTTTTTCCCTTGTCCTTTTTTTCATTTGTGTAATTAAAATTCTTCTGTATTCTCTTTAGATACCTCTTCTCTTTTTCAGTAAGAGGCCCTTCTTCTTCAGAATACATATTGGCTTCTTAGAATGCACACGCTGTACCAAGATGATGCTCTGATACCACTGTAATATTCCCAAATGGGGAATGCAATAATACAATGTAGATTTGCAGGAAAATAACGTAGTTCATCAAAGACAAAGTAGGAGGCCAATATGGAGACCTTTCAAATGTATTTAAAACAACAAAAAAGTTGTAAAATATGGCCCATAAGATTCATAATAGGAAATACAAGTCTCCAATAGAAGAAAATCCTCAAAAAGAGGTGCTACAACCATATATATAGACTGAAAATTGATTTACAATGTTATTTTATTGGGTTGAAATAGTTGAATATTACACTTTAGATCTTGAGCATATAAGTGCATGAAAATTCATATCTATAACAGATCCATACACTATACAGGCTCTTCTTCAAAATCCCCTTGGGGTTTTTAGAAATACACCATGTATAATGAGTAATCTGAGATCTAAGTCTTAAGATCTATAGAAATATTCAGATATTCAGGAACATTCAAATCTAAAATGATATGAACAAGAAATATATCTCCTCCAATGGATCTCCAAAGTGAAGGGCATATCCCCAACACTTGAAAACCAAATCTCCAAATGGTGTGCCAAAACACCCTGCAATTGCACTTACAGGAATAATGCAGATCTGGAAGTAAAACTATGCTGTAGGGTTTAGAATGTGGTTGGCCACATGTCAAGATTAGAAAATTAAGCCCAAGACATACAATACTCTCCTCCCAATGGAATAGAATCCTCCTCCACTGAAAAGGAGCACTGAAATGGCCTAGATCTGGAGAGATCTAGCCTCCACTTATTGCAGCTTGCAAAGAAAACCAAACCCTCAACATGATTTGCATTGTAGTTGAAAGAAGAAGCTTGGCCTTCAGCCAGATAGTGGACAATACAATGCAAACTCTCCCAAGAGCTACTTAATGGGAAGAGGTGGGATTCCCAATCAGGAACACCCAATGCTAAACAAAAAGAGAATGAGATATGTCTAAACATCCCATATAATAAAAAAAATATCATATCATCAACAACCTTCTAATGCTTCCATCCTCTTCCTTTTATGAGTTAAGAGCTTGAAAACCCTAAACCACTTCCAATGAGATCACTTCCTTCACACAAAGCATCTCCATCTAAAATTATGTTGTGCCTCATTGATGGCCACTCCTCCATGATAGAGTTGTAGATTTGGTCAAGGTTGACCCAATCAAAATGTTCCAGCCCCTTTCACACTTAAGGGTGCTTGATTTAGCAGCCAATATTTAGCCTTTTTACATTTGGCATTGATTTATTCATTATTTAGGAGTATGATGGACCTCCTTTATAGTTTTATTCTTTAAACAAAGAAATAAAAAAAAAAATGAATATTCCAATTAGCTTAGGAATAATTGGGAATATTAAAAAATTATAGTTGATGGTTTACACTATTACTTTCTTGATTATGTTGGAAGTTTTAATAATCTAAAGACATGCGTGATAATTTGGCATACTTGTATTGTTGAAGATTGTGACTAGGTTCGGTATACATAAATTATTTTCAAGACTACATTTAATGTACTTATAAAAATAACAAAGAAAATAATTGATATTATTATTAAAGGAATTTTTAAAGCATGGGTTTCATGATTGGGTCATATTCTTTTAGGTCAAATTCCCCATTGTGGACTTATAGTATTTACTATGAGTTTATAGAGTCATTACAAATTTAAACTGAACCTTCGCGGGGTTTTGAATAATGTAATTAGGTTAAATATTGAGTAAAAAATGAATTATGGAAACTCCACACTAAGGTATCCCTAATTTGATCAAGTTGGCCTCAATCATAAGAATTTGAGCTCATCAAGAACCTATATATACAAGAAAATCAAACTCATTTGAAAGAATCTCTCTCACACACAAAACATGATATCTACTGCTGCATAGGGAAAAAGTTTGAAGTCAAGAAAGGGGTAAAAAGGAGTGTGAGTTTGGAAAATCTTGAGGAGTGAATAAAAATAAAATTTTTGGTCTCTCTCTCTCTCTCTCTCACACACACATGCTCTAGATTAGAATATCGAAGTCACTCATTGTTTTTTTGCTGCTAGTTATTTCCAGTTGATGCTGCCAAAACAAGAATAGGTTGAAGTCGATTTTTTTGGGTGTTAGTGCCATAAGAAGTTGTATTGGATTAAAATCAAAGTCCTAGAATTATGATCGAATGATTTTCTCCAAGATCAAAGTCTTAGAAGAAGGATCAAATTTTCTAGGTCGAAGGAAATGTTGCATGGTGTTGCTACTACCACTGCTACCTAGTCGAAGTAGGATAAAAAGGAAGGTTGAATTGGCGTGGAGGAAGTATAAGTAAAGGTATATAGTCTCAGGAAAAATATTTAACGAATAATTACTAATTTATTTCCCCCCTAGAGTTGGATTTTTCCTTGGAGTATGGCCTATATCTGGTGTCCTTGATCTATGTGTTACTACTTTGATATTAATAAGAAAGAATACAATAAGAATCTAATAATAATTAAGGAACAACAGAAGAAAATATGGAAGAAAAATAAAATCTTTATGCCTTTCTAATTTTATGGTATTAGAGCTTCAGTGAAGAAAGAACAAAACAAATATTCTCAAGGAATTGATCAAGGAATTATAAAACCATCATAAGAGGAATCTCTTTAAGGAAATAAGTTTCACTATCTTCAAGAAATATGTCTAACACAATCAATGGAGAGAAAAATATTAAAGTAGCATCAAAATACATATCTTGGAAGAAGATGATTGACCTCATCCTCGAAAAGAACAAAGTATTAAACATGGTGAAGTGAAAAGTAAAGAAGCCCAAAAAATACTCCAGTTATGCAATTAAGGTGAAATGTAGGGAATTGGAATTAGTGGCCATGAATCTAATGGTTGAAGGCATACAGGAAAAACTTGTCCCTTACATAGCTAACATTGACCATGCTCAAGAAATGTATGAATCCTTGTCAAAACTATTTACTATCAAGAACATTGGGAAAGTAGAAAGCTTGAAAAATGAACTAAGAACCACTAAGATGACTGAGGAAGATAATGTGGCCACTTTATTTGTGAAGATAGAAATAATAAGGGATGATCTTCTTGTCATTTATGAAATAGTTTCAGACAAGAAACTTGTGATGACATCCTTATTATGGTTTCTAACTTCGTGGAGTGATTTTGCTTCAGGTGTCAACAGATGGACATAACCTCCCACTTTTGAGGATCTATGGACATCATGCAGTCAAGAAGAGTTAATAATATCATTAGTAGACAACAATGAAGAAGTCTCAAATTCCTACATTTCCCATGAAAATGGAAACTTCAAGAAGAAGGGGCCAAGAAAGAAGTTTGACATGTCCAAGATAGAATCATATAATTATCATAAAATGACTCACTTTAGAAGTGAGTGTCCCGAGAATCCTAGAGATAATAAAAGAGAAAAAGATCATGCAAATGTGGCTGAAGAAGGCTCTCCCAAGAGATTGAAACAAAAATAGAATGATATAAGGGAATTGCAGTACTAAGCCCTTTAGTCTTAGATTTAGATATTTCATTTGTGTATTTTATATTTATTTGTAGGTTTAACATATTTTTGGAAAAATACATTTTATTGTTTTATAAGATTTAGGTTTCCCTCAAATATTTTGAAGGATCCCACAACAACTCCTCAAGACAATTATCTCATTCCCTCTCAATTTTGTTTTCATATAATTGTTTAAAGTTATAATTATATTAAATACTAATCATATGCAAGCTTGAAAAATGAACTAAGGACCACTAAGATGATTGAGGAAGATACTGTGGCAACTTTATTTGAGAAGATAGAAATAATAAGAGATGATCTTCTTGTAATTTGTGAAATAGTTCCAGACAAGGAACTTGTGATCACATCCTTATTATGGTTTCTAACTTCTTGGAGTGATTTTGCTTCATGTGTCGATAGATGGAAGGAAACTACCACTTTTGAGGATATATGGACATCACACATTAAATAAGAGTTAATAATGTCATTAGTAAACAACAATGAAGAAGTCTCAAATGCTTACATTTCTCATCACAAGGGAAACTTCAAGAAGAAGGTACCAAGAAAGAAGTTTGACATGTCCAAGATAGAATGAAAGAATTATCATAAAATGTGTCACTATAGAAGTGAGTTTCGCAACAATACTAGAAATAAGAAATGAGAAAGAGATCATGAAAATGTGGCTGAAGAAGGATCTCCCAAGAGAGTGAAACCAAAAGAGAATGAAATAAGGGACTTACTATACTAATCCCTTTGGTCTTAGCTTTATATAATTCATTTTTGTATTTTATATTAATTTTTAGGTTTAACATATTTTTGGAAAGATACATTTTATTGTTTTATAAGTTTTAGGTATTCCTAAAATATTTGGAGGGAGACCAAAACAACTCCTTAAGATAAGTATCTCATTCCCTCTCAGTTTTAGTATCATATAACTTATTAAAGTTATAATGATATTAAATACAAATAATCTTTCTACCTATATTTCTTTGTCTAGGAAACGAATTTCTAAAAGATGAAGGAGAATGAAAAAATGCCTCACAAGGAAAAGTCTTCGAGTTAAAAAGGTTTGTCAAGGAACAAAGGCATGCCTTAGATCATAAAATTTTTTTATTCTCTTTGGCATAACCATTCTACATTTCTAAAAATTGTTATGTCTAGCTCTTCTGAATCTTAATTATTCTTATTGGAGGTGATTCATCATCTCATAAATCTACCCAACTTATATCTTTTATTGTTTGCATAAAATAATGCTAAAAAGGTTCTCTAGAAAAACCTAACTTAATGGCATCATATGAATGTGTGAAACCCTAAAATCTAATTAGGGCTATTGATAAAGTAATTGATATTATGATTATGTCATTTTTGGGATCTTGGTATGATCATGAAAACTCTAACTTTTCAGGGTTGAAATGATGTTGTCTGGAACCCCTAACCCTTGAAGTGTTGATAAATAAGGGTACTTTATAGTATGAAATAAAATACTAAATTACTAGGGTTTGGTTGGGTCTATAAGAAATACTCTTTTATTTATATTAATATCCTAATGATAAAGCTCTAGGTATGTGTCCATTATGTTGAAACCTACCATGGTTGATATATCTCTAATGTGTTAATATTTCCTGACATATAAAATGATCATGTTTAAAAATGATTTCCTAGATATGTGTGTTGACCTTATTACTAATGGTCATAAGTCCTAGGGTTTCAAAACAAGCCCTAGTCCAAGTTAGAAGTTTTAGGATAATGTTGATTTGAAAATCTAGGTTTTTGTAGCTAAACGCTAGTAATAGTTAAATTATATAGTATGTTCATCCATATCAAATATGTGAATCTATATAGTGATTGTTGAGATTTTATAAATGGAAATATAGGGTTTACATAGAACCCTAGTAGAATCTATTCATGTTATGATTGTTTTTGTTGTTAAAGTATTATGTATGAAATCTAGGGTTTACATAAAATCCTAGTAGGTAATCTAACATGTGAAATATGAAAGTTGTAATATACTTTTCTTTTCTTTTGACTTATTTCTAGGGATAACTATATGACATAACATGTCTTCTATCATGTTTATTAAGTCACTGATGTGATTTAGGGTTTGTAACAAAACTTGACTAGAAATTAAAGTATTGAAGTATAGTATCTTGATAATTGTGTTTGTAAAGTCTAATGATTCTGATACTATAAGTTTTTAGTATGTCTAACTTCATGCTTCTATAGTTTTGGTTGTAATCATAGTCTAAAGCTGTGTAGGTACATCATATTAAGGTTTGTGAAGATTTCCATAAGAAAAGACGATATGTTAAGCATGATGAGAAGGATGGAAGCCATGAAAGATTCTCCAACACTAAAGGAAGAAGTTAATTTCCCTACATTAAGAGGGATCTTGGATAAAAGAAATATCCATGGATGAGAGGGATGACATAACATAGTTTTTGATTGGAGAATACATTTTAAAAGAGATGTTTGTTAATAATTTACTGCAGAAATAGATAAAAAATTTATTAAGAGAGAAATAACATAAAGAACCCAGCAACAAATCATGAACATAAACACAATGTTTAACCGATAAAACCCCAATTCCGGGGAAAAACCCAGCCAATGAAATTTCATTAACCATTGGCCAAAACCCTGGCCAATCCGGCCAAGTGAGCCTTCATCGCTCACCTCCAGGCCTACCTTACAATGAAGTCTCTCCAACCTTTTATAGGCTCCATTACATGCAATACCATGGGTCAAAACCATGGGTGCACAAAACCATGTGCCCCAAAACCACCATTGTTTACCCTAGTCAACATTGACTCTACCCTGAGTCCTGTTTACCTAACAATTTTTCTACATGTGAAGCAGGAAAAGGAATATTCCCTCAAATATTTGACAAATAGTCCCATTGAAATTAGTTGAAGATAAACATAGATACCCTGAAGGTTTGTTTGTATATTTAAAACTGTATTATTGATTGGGGTTGCATTTATAAAGTTAAATCTCTCGAAGGTTTGATAAGCATGATGGTTACAAATCAGTTTAATTAGAGAGATTTATTCTTGAGGCTTTGTGAAGCATTTCTCGGAAAGTCATTGAGCCGAAAAATTTTTTTGATGTCTGGTAGGGAGGGTGGCATTAGGTGGATGTGAACCTAGTTCCTTGGGTTGATTGTTAGTAAGTAATATTAATGGTACCTATATAGGATGAAAGGTTTAGTCCATATTAGTGCCACTTGGATAGATTTCCTTTGTCAGGAATCTAGACCATGGCATTGCGGTGCCTAAACTATTCCGATAAAAATGGATAGATTTCCTTGGTTGGGAATCTATTCCATGTCATTGAGGTTTATAAAAATTATTCATAGTTCACATAGTTGAGATCTTCCTTGTGTATTATTAATACCTCCCTAGTTAAGAGGGAGTGTTGAAGATTGTAACTAGGTTGAGTATTCATAAACTATATTGAAGTCTATATTTAATATACTTGTCAAAAGCATAAAGAAAATAATTTATATTATTATTAAATGATTTTTAAAGCATGGGTTTCATGCTTCGATCGTATTATTTTAGTTCAAAGTCCCCATTATGGACTTATAGGATTTTCTCTGAGTTTATATAGTAATTACAGATTTAAATTGATCCATCCTAGGCTTTTGAATCATGTAATTAGCCTTAATATTGAGTCAAAAATGAATTATGGAACCCCCACACCAGGTCGGCCTCAACCCTAGGAATTCGAGCTCATCACAAGCCAATATATACAAGCAAATCGATCTCATTTGAAAGAATCTCTCACACACATAGAAACTCGATATCTATTGTTGCATATGGAAAAGGTGGGAAGTAAAGAAAGGGTTCAAAAGGAGTGTGAGTTTGGACAAGCTAAAGGAGTGAAGAAAAATTGAAATCTTGGTCTCTCTTTCTTTCTCTCTCTCACGTGCTCTAGATTGGAAGATTGAAGTCCCTCATTATTTTTTTGTTTCCAAAAGAAGAATATTTAGAAGTTGATTTTTTTGGGTGTTCATGCCTTGAGAAGTTGTATTGGATAAAAATATAACTCATAGGAGAAAGATTGAAGTCTTTTCTCCAAGATCAAAGTCTCAGAAGAGGGATCACAGGAAGTGTTTCATAGTGATACTGTTGTTTTTGCGGCTACCAGGCTGAAGTAGGATCACAAGGAAGGTTGACTTGGTGTGGAGGAAGTGTAAGTCACGGTCTAGAGTCTCATGAAAAATATTGAAGGAAGAATTACTGACTGGGTTTTCCCCTAGAGTGGGGTTTTCCCCTGGCTACTGGCCTATATCTGGTGTCCTTGATCGGTGTGATATTTCTTCGATATTTTCTTGATGAAATAACAATAAATATACCAATAAGAATCTAATATGAATTAAGTAACATCAAAAGTAACTAATCAAGAACAAGATTTTTTTTTTCCTTTCTGATTTTCCAACATGAATGAATTCAACAATTTGAATGAGATCATATCCTTTAAGGATCAACTTAAAGATATAAAAATGAATAAAGGAGATTCTATGCAATCCTACGTTATGAAATTTATCTCTGATCAGTATTGTTTCTCAACTCATATTTCTCAAGATTGTTTGGTTATTTTTCCAGATAATTTTGTGATTGAAGAATTGTATTATTATACTCGCTCTTGTTGAAAATTTTATAACAATCTAATAAGAAGAATATTTTGAAAGTGTTTTCCCCTTTGTGGATTTTTCCCCTAGTCTTTGACCAAACCTAGCGTCTCCTATTTGTTTCTTGGTGTTCACTAGATTTACTTTTCCATCAATAATTTCTATTGATCGTTGGAAGATTAAATTGTTTTGAAAGATTGCTATCTAAATATAATAATTGGGCTAAAGTTATTGTAACAACATAAAACAATGGTAAAATTAACATGGTATCAAAGATAATATGAAGAGAAGCCCAAGGAGGTAAGGATAAAGGATAAACCACTCTTGGAAGCAATTGAAGAATCCTATTAGGGTTTGGTCAAGATGTATACCTCCTTCTTCAAGGAAAATGAGAAGTTTGGGGACTCATAAAAATTTTCGGCTTGGAATATCAGGTTGGAAATCATAGTTGAAGACAATGATGCTTTGGAATACATTCACGGAAAAGTACATGATTCTTTAGAGAATGCTTCTATTGCTGCCAAGAACAAGTACAAGAAAGGTGAGTTAAAAGAAAATAAAATTATAGTTGATGTTTTACAAGATCATTTACTTGCTTATGTTGGAAATTTGAATAATCTAAAGACATGTATGATAAGTTGGCATACATGTCTTGTTGAATATTGTAACTAGGTTGGGTCTTCATAAATTATTTTCAAGTCTATATTTAATGTACTTGTCAAAATAACAAATAAAATAATTTATATTATTATTGAATGAATTTTTAAAGCATGGGTTTCATTATTAGGTCATATTATTTTAGATCAAAGTCCCCATTGTGGACTTATAGGATTTACTTTGATTTTATAGAATTATTATAGATTTAAATTGACCCATTGTGGGCTTTTGAATAATGTAGTTAGGTTAAATATTGAGTCAAAAATGAATTATAGGACCTCCACACCAAGTTAGACTTAATGTGATCAAGTCGGCCTCAATCATAGGAATTTGAGCTCATCACGAACTATATATAGAATAAAATCAAACTCATTTGAAATAATCTCTCTCACACACAAAAAACCGATATCTACTGCTGCATAGGGAAAACGTGTGAAGTCAAGAAAGGGGTTAAAAGGAGTGTGAGTTTGGACAAGCTAGAGGAGTGAATAAAAATAAATTTGTTGGTGTCTCTCTCTCTATCTCTCTCTCTCACGTGCTCTAGATTATAATATAGAAGTCCCTTGTTGTTTTGATGCTGCTATTTGCTACCAGTTGTTTCATGTTGTTGCTGTCAAAGGAAGAATAGGTCGAAGTCGATTTTGTTGGGCGTTAGTTCCATAAGAAGTTGTATTGGAAAAAAATCAAAGTCCTAGAATTAATATTGAGTTATTTTCTCCAAGATAAAAGTCTCAGAAGAAGGATGAAAGTTTTCAGGTCGAAGGAAATGTTGCATAGTGTTGTTGCTACTACTACTACCAGGTCAAAGTAGGATCAAAAGGACGGTTGATTTGGTGTGGAGGAAGTATAAGTCAAGGTATATAGTCTCAGGAAAAATATTTAAGGAATAATTAATAATTTGTTTTCCCCCCAGAGTGGGTTTTTCCCTGAACTTATGGCCTATATCTAGTGTCCTTGATCTATGTGTTACTGCTTTGATATTTTCTTGATGAACTAAGAAGAAATAATAAAATAAGAATCTAATAAGAATTAAGGAACATCACAAGTAAATATTGAAGAAAAAAAATCTTTATGCCTTTTTTATTTTATGGTATCAGAAGATTTGGTCAAAAAAGAAGGAAAAAATAGTCTCGAGGAATTGATCAAGGAATTATAAAAACATCATAAGAGGAATCTCTTTAAGGAAATAAGTTTCACTCTCTTCAAGAAATATGTATAACACAATCAAGGGAGAGAAAAGTATTAAAGGAGCATCAAAATACATATCTTGGAAGAAGATGATTGACCTCACCCTTGAAAGGAACAAAGTATTAGATGTGGTGAAGGGAAAAGCAAAGAAGCCCACAAAATACTCCAGTGATACAGATAAGGTGAAATATAGGGAATTGGAATTAGTGGCCATGACTATAATGGTTGAAGGAATAAAGGAAAAACTTGTCCCTTACATAGCTAACATTGATCATGCTCAAGAAATGTATGAAACCTTATCAAAACTATTTACCATCAAGAACATTAGGAAAGTAGAAAACTTGAAAAATGAACTAAGGACCACTAAGCTAACTGAGGAAGATACCATGGCCACTTTATTTACGAATATAGAAGGAATAAGAGATTATATTCTTTTATTTTATGAAATAGTTGCAGACAAGGAACTTGTGATCACATCCTTATTACAGTTTCTAACTTCTTGGAGTGATTTTGATTTAGGTGTCAACATATGGAAAGAAGATCCCATTTTTGAGGAAATATGGACATCATGCACTCAAGAAGAGTTAATAATATCATTTAGTAAACAACAATGAAGAAGTATCAAATTCCTACATTGCTCATCACAAGGGAAACTTCAAGAATAAGGGGCCAAGAAAGAAGTTTGACATGTCCAAGATAGAATGATATAATTATCATAGTTTGGGTCACTATATAAGTGAGTGTCCCGAGAATCCTAGAAATAAGAAAATAGAAAGATATCATGAAAATTTAATTGAAGAAGGCTCTCCCAAGAGAGTGAAACCAAAAGAGAATGACATAAGGGACTTACAGTGCTAAGCCCTTTGGTCTTATCTTTAGATATTTCATTTGTGTATTTTATACTTATTTTTAGGTTTAACATATTTTTGGAAAAATAAATTTTATTGTTTTATATGTTTTAGGTATCCCTCAAAGATTTGGAAGGAGCCCACAACAAATCCTCAAGATAATTATCTCATTCCCTCTCAGTTTTGGTTTCATATAATTTTTTGAAGTTCTAATTATATTAAATACTAATCACCTTTCTACCTATATTTCATTGTCTAGGAAATGAATTACTAACACTAGCACATTTGGGCCAATTTATGATGGTCAAAATGTCGCTATTGCGACACATAGGAATCCCAAGAGTGACACTTTGTGGTTGGGAAAAACATCGTTTCTTGTGCCATCGCAAATGACACAATCGTCACAAGTCCGACGAAAAGCATTGTCACAATTTCGACGCTTAATATCATCGCACTTTAGACGCTATTCCGATGCTTCATATTGTCGCTATTCCAATGATTAATATTGTCTCATTTCTGACGCTTAATATTTTCAAGTTACAACGCTTCATATCGTCTCAATTCTGATGCTTCATAGTGTCACACCTCCGATGCTTCATAGTACACAAGAGTCACACTTTTGATGACAACTCTCATTGCAGTTTCGATGAAAAAAAAAAAAATAAAAAAAAAAGAAAACGCCGGGAAATTTTTTGGATCATGGACATCATTGTAGCTATAAACAAGTGTCACAAGTCTGGCAGAAACTCTCGTCATAGTTCCGATAGAAACCATCGTCGAAATTCCAACGAAAAAAATGGTAGATGGAAAATAAAAAAGTCTGGAAAACCTTTGGAGCATGGGCATCATTGCAGCTATAAAGAAACAAAAATATTTTTGCGGCATCGCAGCTATGCATAAAGTGATGACTACTAAACAAATCCCCTTATGCTCTATGAATTTCGATCAAATGGAGAAAGGGGAGATCCGGTAGTAATATCTCTTGGTAATAGAGTGATTCATTAATTCTTTTCTATTTACGTGTTTGATAATAGTTGGAGCATGGTTGATTGTAGTTATCAATACATTTTGTTTTCTCTTGCTAATAATGAAATGAAGTTAAACACACAGGCCAATAAAATAAATCTCAAAGGTACACATTTTAATGAATGAGCGATGAGATCCAAAATGAATATCTTCAAAGGAAGCTAAATCTTGTGTCCATACATAAGAAGTAAATATGCTTCCTCTATTAGACATTGATGAGTACGTCAATTCTCCTCTTACATAAGAGCCTTTGCTGAAACAAAATTCTAACATATCAATTTATACATAAAGGCATTCTCTTATGCAAGTGGATTATGCATGAGCGTAGCTGAGTATTTGCATATGAAAGGGGTAGAAATTCTGATTGTCCACTTCATATTAAATGTAAATAGACTACCCAAGCAAGTTATCATAGGCCAATACCATCCAATGAAGGGGGTAGCACTATTATATGGTCAATAGGGACTTGGACATGTTTATTCACTTATCCTTGTATTCAAAGTAAATATTATTACATGTCCTTAAATTCATAATATGCTATGACGGTTGAAATAAAAATCCATCCCTAAAGTCAGCAGGTGCATTCTACAACCTTGGTTTTGGTGGGGTCAGAGTTAGTGTGGCAGTAATCCATTATGAATCCAACAAGGAAATTTTACAGTGCAGATGAAGGTGAATTAGATCTACTGAGTATGGAATATAGTATAGGACCATCATTTAAATGAAGGAGGTTTGGCCATTGGGGCCTCTGAGCACTTTACTGGTGTAGTCTAAAGTGAAGGTCAAGGTGGGGTGAAGTCAAACCCAATTAACCATGAAATCAACTGGTTCATTCAACAGCTCATATAAGGCTAGAGGTTGGGGTAGCACTCCAGTGATTTATAACTCTTGTGTAACAATATACTGAATCTAAATGGCCATTGGTTACATTGAATATAGACAATATTACAAATCCATCTAGAGCAGCATCCGATATTCATATCATAGTTCCAACTTCCAAAGCTCAAGGATAACGGTACATTGAATATAAATGGGGAATTGGTTGCATTGAATATAGAGGCTACTACAAATTCAACTAAACGAGTGTCTCATATCTAAATAAGTCCCAAAGCTCAAGGATAAGCACAATGAATCTAGATGGTGCACTGATTGCATAGAATAGTACAAATCCAACTAAACCAGTGTCTGATATCCAGAAAAAAGTTCCAAAGCTCAAGGATAATTATAACGAGTTCACAAAAATTAAGGGCATATAGGCCTCTCTCCAGGTTTCGAGAGTTCGTCAATGTGTTTGCACAAAATAATCAATGAGAGGTAGGAGATAATTTCATTTTTCCAGTTATTATGATAATGCATGGTTCAAATAAAATGTGAAAAATAGCTTCACCACAAGATGCAATTATATATATAATGCTTTGCTAAAAAGGTATACAAATGGTTACTCACCATTTGGTGTATTCTTGTAGCCTTTTCCACAGTCCTCTGCAGGACCATCAATAATTTTCTTATCACCACTAAAAGAACATTTCTGAGAAAACACCATTTGCAATAATAAGCTAGTAGAGCACTTTATTTTCTAAAATAATAATTGAAATATCTTGATTGAATACTATATCAAAATTTCTCGAGCATTGAAAAACTATCAAGTCACATAATAAACTTAAATATATTGGCAAGAAAACACCTAAAACATTCTTTGGGCTTCCAATAGGATCTAGAGTCACAATGGCAGGGAAACTAAATTTTGTAGCTTTGACGTCGGTCATTGTACTTGGTTTGAAAGTTAATTCATTACTCTTTAGGAGATTGAGATCATTAAGAATGGAGTTTAATGGCATCTTCTGAATAGTCTGATCCTCGAGTATTTCTGCAAGAGGTGATATAAGCTAAAAAACGTTGCTCGATCTACTAAGAGCGACCTAGATATTTCTTGGCCTAATAAGTCAGATAAATTTAGAAATATTTCAAATGGTAATGGTAATAGAGCATTCTTGTCAAACATCGCAATATATCTCTCCAGTAGGAAGGGAAATATGATTAGTTGGGATATGCAATTATCTCAATTACCATCGAAATGCATGTATACTAAAAGGCAAGCATCTTGTAATTCAACATAATAAAAAGATAACATTAAAAACAAGATATTCATTGGATGGTATATATAATATGTACCTTTGCAAAGATCTCCTCCAAGTGTTTGGCAAGGATAGAACCAGAATAAAAATTTGCCGCTTTGTAGGCCACATCTAAAAAAAACCATCCATACTGTCAATAAAAAAAATACGCACTATATATAATGCTTTGCAAGAATATTATTGCTATCATTGAATCACATATTATCATAGTACATTAATTGGAACTAAACCAAAAATTCCAGATAACAATTTAAGTTCCCGAAATCATATGACATAGAATATGTGACATATAAAAAGTTCAGTTTGTGATATTTACACAATTATTCTATGAACCTAAATTTCTAAAGGAATGCTTTGGTATCCAATGTTTAAAATTATTAATTTATTAAATCTCATCGACGATGTAGGAATAACACAATAAATATGATTCAAGAAACTAATATGGGTTAATACAATAAGTAACAAAACTATATCCTTGCAAGAATGGAAATAGAAACAACAAAACATTGCACTATAGACTCATATCTCAAACAGAACAAGGGAGCTTCATTTCATAAGCTAGCAGTAAAGCAAACAAAAGTGAGGCTTACCTCTGACTTGTATGAAGGACATTTGTAGCCTATTGGGGAGCTTCATGTATGACATGTGGAGCTTCTTATAGTAGTAGATTTTCAAATATAAACCTTTATTTTTCTAAAAAATAAACTCCAAAACAAAGAAACGATGTCTCAGGAACTACATAAGAATGTAGTGTGGCCAAAATGCATGAAAGTTTCTACTATAGTGGGAATTATTTTCGTTTTTATTTTTGATAGGGTTTGTAAATAAAAAATTCTAGAATTGTATAAAACATGGGTTTCAACAGTGAAGGTTTGTGAAAATGTGTTGGCACCTAACTTAATCACGAGTTTGGCAGTAAAACATAGATAAAAAATAGAAAATGTTGTAAAGATTGTTCTCCCCCAAGATTTTTATAGTTATGGAGTAATCATAAATAAAATGATTGAAACCATGGTTGCATTGAAAGTTAAATTGAATGAACCAACCATAAGGATAATTGAGTAAAGAGTTTACTGTGAAAAATTCCTCCTCCTTAGAATCTCCTATGTAAGAGGTCAATTATATGTGACAGAACCAAAGTAATCAAAAGTTCTCATGATGAAATTCAAGGTCTAAAACTAATCCAAAGGAACAAACTAGAATTATTCAAAGGAAGAGAGTTTGAATCTGCAATTACTGAGATAGATACAAATTGTGAACAAGGTTCCAATTCTAGGGAGTTGGAAGTTGAGATCCAAATTTGGTACTGATGCAAATTTCTTGAAGCATATTGAGGAGCTAAGTTGAAGAAATTTTTGGCCTAAGTTAAGAATCTTATTTGAGCAGTTTTAGTTTCCCTTGTAGCAGGCTGGTAGCAAAATTAAAGCTAATTTTGGACCCCTTTTTTGAAGAATACTTGACCATTAGTTGGAGTAAACCTTTATAGCATAGTTGAAGTGATATTTGTTGCAGACCTTGGACCAGATTTGAAGAAGGCGATGATCAAAATTTAAGGTGATATTTGAAGAGTTCATTTCAATTTCAAATGCAACTCTAACTAGTACTTAAAAATCAAATAACTTCCTAAAATCAGATAATATAGCAACACACATTGTTTTGGGTCACTTGCAACTTATGAAATCAACTTTGTCATATAATAATATCACATTTATCATTACTCAAAATAACAGGGTTAATAGTCTAATTAGATCTACCTCTTGCTTAACATCCTTTCCAAAAAATGAATATTGTGATGCATCAAACCATTCAATAAGGGCACGCTCTTCCGATAAAGTCTCCAGATCCTTTGTGTCCTTCATCAGATTAGACGATTGAGTTTGGCTAGAGTTAGCACTATATAATATTCACTCACTATGCCTTATGCGGAGCACCTTAGTGAATCATGTTTTTGATTAAACGATTATCAAAATTTGATTCAAAGTTTCCCTTGAATTCATTTTAGTCTCTGCATATTAACACATTGTATTCTTACATGGCACTATATCAAAGAGATCTAGTGTGTTGTTTCCACATCAATATCAAGTTTCTTTTTGAAAATTTTATTTCATTATTCCATTGATTAAATGAAATTGGTATACCTTTAGCTTAGATAACTTTGCGCTTATTAGACACCCACATTCTCACCATGGCTTGAGACATCTGCACTAGCCAATTATAGATATCTGATCATCGTGGTTTATCTATTATGATTTCACTACTCATAGTGATCTAATGAGAAACCATTGGCTAGATCGGTGGCACTATGTTATATTCCCCCATTATCTATTGGGGAACACCTAAACTGACCATCTAATTCATTAACTGATTATCAGAATATTATTCAAACTTTCCTTTTTCCCAATTTTAGTCTATGTTTATTAAAGCATTGTATTATTACATGACACTGAATCAATGTGGCCTCATGTATGGAATGCCATCGCCATTGAAAATCCTTCAGTGGCACAACAAAGAAATAGGTTTTCATGTTCCTCATTTTTTGTTAGTTCTCCAACCTTTGGGTTGGTAAATGACCCTTAGTTAAGGAAGTGGGTCTACCATTGCCTTAGATTTCATGACCAAAAGGTATTCTATTTCACCAAGTTCCACTAGGATTTTCACTTGACCTCTCCCACTGAGATGGACTACATCCATGAGTCATGAAGGTCTCCAGGACTTTCACCTAGTCTCATATGTAGTGTGGCTCTGTTGGCCACATTATATTGACATAAAAACATGTTCTCTAGGAGTTTCAACCTAGGTCTTAACACTGAAAAGTTGTTTGGTTTAACCACTTGACCACAAGCTATTTGACAAGTATATTTATATAGATTATTCTAAAAATAGACTATAAACTACAATAAGGAACCCTACAAGAGCCCACATATACATATGTCAGGCCACAGAAAACAACAAGAAAAAAACATGGGTTTGCAACACACATGGGCTCTACTTATTAATGAAAACAGATAGCAAGAGAAATCACTTAAATATTGTGTTTATGTTTTGTTCTATGTTCAAAAGTTATAAATACAGTCATTTTCTGGATATTTTGCAAGATGATCTCATGCATCAGCATGCTACGATAATAAAAAACAATGAAAATCCGAAGGAACAGGAAAATAATGGGGCTCCATCACATATTATTATAGAATTTTCTCAAATTTTTCAATTCAACGTTGCTACCTATTTTGACAATGAGCTCCATGGTCAATGAAGGGTAAATATTCCTTCATCTTGATTGGTGTTGATATAGTTAAGATAGCTAGTTTCTAACTTTGTTTTATGAATTGAAGTAATGTTCTATGTTGTGCCCATCAGGAAACTCATTGATTAGGATGACCTATTAATTCCATATGCACTAGATTGAAGGCCAAGGAGGGTCGCATAAGAGGGAATTTAATGGGGAAACATGTAGATTTTTCTACATGTATTGTTATCACTCCTGATCCAAATATCAACATTGATGAGTTAGGATTGCCTTGGAGTATTGCACTAAATATGAAATATCCAGAAACTGTGACTCCATATAACATGGCCAGGTGTGACCTAAATAGCATCAAGATATCCTCTTTAAATTTTAAACTCTGCTACTTCACCGACATTATTTTAGAACTTATGCTAATTATATGTGCATGGGTCAAATATATTAAGAGAAAAGTTTGAATATGGACCTCAGCCTCATCCAAGGAAAACTGGTGCTAGATACATTATCAGGGATGATGGAAAGTGGCTTGATCTTCGCTTCATGAAGAAGAGTAGCGACCATCATTTAGAGTTGGGTTATAAGGTAGTATCAATTTTCGTGTTTTATTTTTTATTTTTGTAAGATGAATTTTTGGAAAAGTATTGTTTTTGTGAATCTATTTTTTTAGGTGACACTCCACCTATCTTAAATATTTTATTTCCATGTGGAGTATCCATAAATTTTTTTCCAAAAACTAAATTAAAAAACACAGTTATTTTCCACAAAATTATCTTACAATATAAATAATTGTGAAAATATGCATAAGATTATGTTCCATTTTTTTTCTAACATTCTTAAACGATATACTTATATTGAAATGTTATTCATATGTGGAGAGGCATTTGAATGATGGTGACTTTTTTCTTTTCAATCGAAAACCTAGTATTCATAAGATGTTTATCATGGGGCACATGATCAAAATCATGCCATATTCAACATTTCGATAGAACTTATCAGTTACATCACCATATAATGTTGATTTTTATGGATATGAAATGAATATACACGTAACTTAGTCATTTGAGATGAGAGCGGAAATATTGGAACTAATGATGGTGCTAAAGTGCATCGTCTCTCCTAAGTCGAATAGGCCCGTTATGGGTATTGTCCCAGAGAAACTTTTGGGTTGTTGGAAGGTGACTAAAAGAGACACATTCATAGAGTAGGTAAGTATAACAGGAATTCTATGGTCATCTCCTTGTGTTTTTCATGTTTAAAAAGTTAAATTATTTCATCGTATTCCATCCAAAAACTCTAAAATGTATAATAATTAGACTACACATTTTTTATATAGAAACTTCAAATTCCAATGGAACAATAAGCCACAAATTTGAAATTAAAACGATCTCTTATGCACCTATACCCAATATTTGAAGTTTTAATTTATTGTTCTTCATGGGCCAACAAGTCACAAACACCCTATATACAAATGTCCAAATAAATAACCACAAAGAATTCATAGTATAGCTCCCTTTCAACTTTGGTTTTGGAAAATAAATTAAAGTTCATCTACTTCACAACTCTGAAGCCTGTAAAATGTTCCTTAGATAAATGGAAATTATTTTACTATCAACTCTAATATGAATAAAAACTAAATGTCGGCCCGCCAAATAGGAGATAGAGTTTGGTTACACATTAATAAAGAAAATTTATAAGGAATAGGGAATAAAATTAAAGCCCCTGAGATATGGAAATTTTTGAAATATTGGAGAAGGTAGGCAATAATGTTTAGAAACTTAGTGATCCACCTTATATGTGAATTTACTTGATAGTAAATTTAGAGAACCTAAAACTGTATTAACCGTCCATGCTCATTTAGGATAAAGAAGGCCAAGCTTTACCAACGATTAAACATTTTGCACCAAATTCATAGGTACAATTACTAGAGGATGCAATTCAACAAAATAATATTAGAATGACCTGAATGGATCGACAATAAGTTTGGTGAGAGGGATTGCAAGGCCAAATAATGATACTGTAGCATCTTGTGTACTATTTTTGCTTGGCCTTTGTGCTGTTGATGGATGTGCGGTCTAGTTGGATAACCAAACATGACCTAATATTAGTGTAATTTTTTTTTTATTAAATGTGGAACTGGATATAGCTGCAAAAAAATTTAAATGACACATAACCATTAATTTGAATAATTTTTCTTTTTGATATAGAAAAGTGTTCTTCAAAGCAATGCTTTATATCCCCCATCACAATGGAAAGTACTATGCATGATCATTTTGATCACTATGTTGATGGGAGATGTGATTCTTCACTATTTTGGGAGAAGAATTTGATTACTTGATACTTTAGGTATGTCTTGCATCACATAAGAATAGTTCATGGATAACATTTTGGAAATTATGGGTAAATGGTTTGTAGGAAAGAGTTTATCATCTCAAATAAATTTTGGTCAATAATTTCTAAATGGAATACACTTTCTTACTTTTCTTTCAGTAGTCTTGAGCTTGTAGTTATAGAAGAATGATTAGCTATGTAAGATTAGAATAATGAGCCTTGAAAAGATTTTTAGAATAGTTATGATACATTAATGAATTGGTATGATGTGATTGAGTTGGTTAGTAGTTATAAGTTATAACTCGAGTGATTGGGCAATGACAATCATGTTACAAATTTTGTATACAATGTGAAACGGGGCGCCATGTGAGACAACTGTGTGTGACACCATAATGTGTTAAACCTGGAAAAGGCTATAACAGTACACAATTATCTAATAAGTATTCATACTTGTAATTGTTGTTTTAGAATACAACCTATTGGCCAACATTGAAAAGAACTAAAGAATCATATTTTTGGTGTTGTGTTTGGGTTGATAAGGAAGGTATCCAAATGGTTGAAAATACAATAAGGAAGTGTCTAGATGTTGTGTAGAGGTGATGGTTGGTAACTCCAACTTATCTTGGTAAAACAAATGAGCTTGAATTATGGAATTTTGACTCTATGAGAATGCATTATGTTAATATGCTTATATAAACTATGAAACTATACAAATAATGATCCTAAAATTATGAATTATGCTGGTGTTACACAGTAGTTTGTCACCGTCCCTACCATTCCCCGTCCCGCACAATGGAGGACCCATTTTGTGACCAATAAGTAGTGTCATGCCTTGAAAATACCATCATTGTATCCCTTTCCATGAGGACAACATTCCTTACGGTCATTTTCACGACGGACCCCTAAAAAACACAGTTTTGCACTTAGCGGCCAAGTAGCCGGGTGTCTGTCGCGCCAATGGGGGAAAATTAACAACGAGCCCGCGCCAATTGGCGCTCTGTCTGATGTTGTGCCACGCCGATGCATTTATGGAAAGTTTTTTAAAAAGGGAGGCGAAGTTTCGATTACAACAACTTCGTGGATGAGTCATCAGGAGTGGTTTTGCCTGAATAACCACGGCCTTCCTCCTTTGGCCTCTTGTTTCCACCATATGGGGAACCTCCCAAAGGATAAGGCCTCCTTTCCACTATTGTAGGGATCCCAACCTCCTCCTCTCCTCTATCGTTAGCCTTCATCCATTGATGAAGAAGTTTGAAAAGGCGATGATACCAGAGGCCTAAACACGGATCTCCATATTCCCAAGAGCCTTTGTGTTGTAAAGAATTCTCTCTTTCCCTTAAGGCTGACTCAAGTAAGGAGACCATTGTCACGAGACTCTGGAGAGGTTTTCCCTTTCCTTGGCGAGCTTTGCGAGATGTGGATGACTGGAAACCCGTCCGAAGGAGACCGCGACGTCAGAACTTGGTTGTAATCTCTCTTCGCTGGTTATTTAATAGATGATTATGATTATGGTTCCACTCTGTTTTCCATCATGTTAATGTGAGTAACGTCCTTTCTGACTGATGTTTAGTTACGTATGTTGGTTTCTATGCTTGTATCTATTCATTTCTTCCATGTGCAGGTGTTCATCCGCGGAGATCGTGGAGGGATTGTGATCTGCCAAGGCTGAGGAACGGGGACGCTTCTTCTTCAGATCCTAGCGTTGGAATCCAGGTAGGCTCTTATCTCTAGCCTTTTCATTCGTAATTAGGAACCTGCGTCATAACATTTTTTGATTGTTTCTAGACCCCTGCTGGGCTAGTAGGGATCACCTCTGTCCGTAGAGGGGATTTACCTCCTCAACAATTTGGCGACTCCGCTGGGGATCCAGCTTGTTGTTTAATTTGTAAACTATAGACGGAGCCTGAAGTATAGCCAGATAGCCTTCGAAACGCTTTTGCCCTGCATTAGCGGAGTAGATCAACGCTACTTCAGTCAATCTCCGGTTTGGTTTACGGACTGAACAACTTGGAGTCTTTTGTCTTGCCTTGCCGTTTGTATCTTGCTTTTCCTTGCTTGATGAACCTTCTGGGTTGGGTTCTTTGTTTGTTTTTGCTTCTTGGATTGCTTAGCTTGCATTGGTCTGTTTCTGGAGTAGCTTGTTTTTAATTTTTGGCTGAGAAACTCGACTGGCGCGGTTTTTAACCCGACAGTCGCGCCAATTAGCGCATGTTGCCTTTGTCCATCCCGCACCAATTGCTTTCTGGCGCCAGTTTCACACTTACAGTCGCGCCACCCCTGTAAGTTTTTTGAGTTTTCTCATTTTTGAGCTCTCTGAATTTGATCAGTGTTTTTCTTCTTGATTTTCCGACTGCCTGAGTGTGTTGGAGTCCTGTTTGGCTGGGAATTCACCTCTGTCCTTTGGTTGTTTGCTTTTATCTACCGATTTCACGTTTTAAGCCCTAGGGCATCTAGTGGCTTGGTGTATCGAGCCCTCCTTGGGAGTTTTGGTGTTTTGATTATCCTGTCAACTATCTGATTGATTCTCCACATTCTCTAAGCAGTTGTTCATTGTTTTGTTTCGATTTTTGGGTGATTATTCATTCCTTCATTCGAAATTCGTTTGGTCTTGCCTTGGACCTAGATCACACGGTCCATTGGAAGCTTTCGAGTCTTTTCTTTGCTTTGAGAGGCTTTGGTCGATTTGGGGATCTGATTGCTTGTATTGTTGAGTGAAATTTGTTTGTTTCGCTCTCTTGAAAATCGTTTCTCAAGTTGTTCCGTTTGTTTTCAAGATTGTTTAGTGCATATTGGCTCTTAAACATTGAAAATCAAAAAAAAAATCTCTTTTGCTTTTGTTAATTAGTGCAAATTGTGATCTTTTCCATATCGCTAGTGATTAGTGTTTTGAATGAAAAGTTTTCAATTGCATTAGTTGCATTAGAGATCTCATTGTTTGTCTTCCGTTCATTTCGTTTGTGTAAAAGCTCTCAACTCTTCTCTAACTAGTTTTCATCGAACGAAATGTTGGACTGTGGCATATAGCTTTGCATTTAGGAGTCTTTCGAGACATTACATACGATAGGGCCTGAAAATTGAAACTTAATTGAAGATCAACTGTAAAATTTATTCAATTAACCTAAGGCAGCATTGGAACTTAACGAAACATATCTAGAAGGTCTAGGCTAGAGACGTGTTCCGGCGTCGTTAAACCTAGCAGCTGTCGCTCGCCTTTTGGCTTTAGACAGCGCTAGTACGGACTTGTGCTCCCCGTACCGTCGCGTATATAAAGGGAGACCCCTCTAGGTTTTCAATCCTTTATCCACGGGAAGCCGAGTCTGCCGCCCTATACCCGTGATACACCGAACACAGCATTCGGGGAGACTACCTGCACGTACGGAAAGTCCTTGGTCGATTTCTGTTTCATTTTTGAAACCAAGGTGTATATTGCAGTTCACGGATATTTGGTACACACTTTGTGCCTAGTTTTTCCTGAGCAGTCATTTGGTCTTTTCTGACTCCCTAAACTTGAAAAGACCGTCAAGCGCTTGTCCTTTCACGCTTGTATCAACTCTGAAAGAGATAGAGTCATCTTTTTATCGTTTCTCGACTCTTAAAATATGAAACGGTAGGATTTCTTACTTTCCAATGTGGTAAAATTAATCGCCCACGATTACACACCTGTTTAGACATTGCTTGTTGACTGTTTGATCGTGTGTCTTAACTCATTTTCAGCCCGTGTGTGGTTTTGAGTTTGATGGAAACTTTTTCAGAGTTTACCAACCAAGGAATCCTCTCAGAAGGGAATCCTGGTCATTCTCCCCCTTTTGGAAATGTTGGTGCTCCTTACATGGCGACGTTGTCCCTTCCTGGATTAACGGTTGGGTTGCCTGTTTGGTTGTTCTCAACCTCTGTAGTTCCGAATGTCTCCACTACTGTTCAATCAGTTCCTCCAACGGAACAACATCATGTTGATTCCAAGGTGGACCTCTCCCCTTCTTCGCCTGTTTCTGCGTCCTCATCTTCTACTTTGCCTGGTGAAAGCCTGGATTCGAGTAACCAGGTGGCTAAGAAGAAGAAGAAGAAGACAAAGAAGAAGAAGTCTGATAAGCGAGAGGCTAAATGTACAGCTACTGTCTCTGAGATTTCTCCTCTTGATAAACCTTCCAACCCTCCACGGAAAGTCAAGTTCCCTTGCCTGTTGTGCATGGGAAACCATCTTCTTCGAGAATGCCCTGGCATCCCCAAGGTGCTCGAAGCATGGTCCGACGGCCGTCCGCCGTTGCCTTTGACTTCCGGGAGCCAAGTTGGGGGCACGTCTTCAGCTGCTGTTGATAATAATTCTAAGAAGCAGGGTAAGATCACCAATCCCTGTAAGTTGTGTGAAGGGCACCATGCCATTCACCTTTGTCCTTATATGGATGAAGCCAAGCAAGTCTTGGAAAACCCAGCCGGTTCTACACCACGCCTTCCACCTGGTTATAATCGGCTTTCTTCGAGTCCTCCGCCAGCTGATCCTACGATTGGTCAAGAGTCATCCTTGGTCGATCCCACTCCCCCAGAAATTCAAATTCATGAATCCGTCCCTGACCAACCATTGGTCGTAGGATCGGTTGAAATGGCCCCGTCCGCGGTGCACCAGGTCTTTTCTGTCGAGAGTGGATCTCACACCCCCCATGTCCTTCTGATCTCTTCAGATTCTTCAGACTTGGAGAAAGATTCTCCTGTCCCTGTACTTCAAGAAGCTCCTCCTCCGCCTCCCATGATGGAGGCTCCGGAGGATATCCCTCCCGCCTTCGAGATGGAGGTTATGGAGGATGCTTCTTCTACCGTAACATCAGGGGAAGACCTTCGCTTGTCGATGGTAGCCCCTCCGAGTAGTTTGGTCGCTTCCTTTGACTGGAATCGATTTGCAGGATTTCGCCTTCCGTCTTATGTGCCTTTCGAGATCATAGTACAGGCTCTTGGTCTGGTTGTACCCAGCACCATTATAGACGAAGGTGCCTCTGTTAGTATTCTGTCATCAACTACCTGGCAAGCTTTCGGTTCGCCGCCGCTTGCGCCCGTTACGCAGAATCTGTTGACATTCAATAGAAGAACGAGTCAACCCTTGGGGATCCTTCCAAGGTTACCTGTTACTTTGGGAGGTAAAACCGTCCATATGTATGTGATGGTCGTTCCAGGCCCCTTGGATTTCAATCTGCTTTTGGGGCGTGATTACACCTATGCCATGGGAGCGCTTGTCTCCTCCCTCTTTCGCGTGATGTGCTTTCCACATGAAGGATGGATCGTGACCATTGATCAGCTTTCGTTCTTTGGTCCTAATATGGCATCTGGTCCGCCATCACCCCCTCCTGGTTTCTATCCACCCGTTGTATCTGCTCCACCGCAGGTCAACTATGTGTCTACCTACCCCGTGCCTATGCTCAGTGATGATGCCATCGTGCATCAGGTGCTGGGGGCATTGGGTCCTGACTTCCAGGATGTTTTCCTTCCATCAGGAATGGAACTCTTGGAAGCACCGCCTTCTTTTTCATTTTGATGTAAGTCGGTTAGAGCATGGTTTCCTCCTTGGGTCAAGCTCTTTAAAAAATGAAACCAGGCTCTCGGAGCAAAGTTCCTTGTCTTGTGCCAAGCTCCTTAAACCATGAAACAAGGTGTCCTGAGGATAGTTCTTTTAATGTGTCAACCTCGTTAAAATAATGAAACATGTTCCTATTCAATTTGAGTCTTTGATTAGATCTCATAAAATACCAGTCGAGTCTTTCTCTTGATCTCGTAACTTGAACCTTCACTCCATCTGCCTTTCATATGGACTGCATCTTGGGGGGCATGTACCTCGAATTGAGTCACCATGCTGGGGGCATGCTTACTATTTCAAGCATAGTTTGTTTCCGTTTCAAGCTTGTGTAAAAATGAAACTGGTTTCAAGCATAGTTTATATTTGTTTCAAGCTTGTGTAAAAATGAAACCAACTTCAAGCAGAGTTTCCTGATTTCAAGCTTGTGTAAAAATGAAACCATTCCCATTTTACCTCTTGTGATTGCCATTTTATCAGCCTCTTTTGCCAGATGAGCCTTGGTTTTCTCACTCCATCGTCACTATCTGCTTGGCCGATCATATGCCTTCACTTGGTTGTTTTACCCGTTCCTGAGGAACCGCTGCGATGAGTGGTCTTGTTAGCCAGCCTCTTGACTTTTATCATGTTTTGAGCAGTTCCACCATTACCGGAACCAGTTGCTACCCTTTATACCACTCGTTCCTCCAGGAGGAGTCATCTTTCAGCTCTTTTCTGACTCTCTAAATATGAAAAGATTGCCGAGGCCCTTGTCGTTTCGATCTCGTTAAAATGGACACGAATCGACATTCACCCGGTATAAGTTTAACCCTTTTTCGGGCCGGGATGGATTGATTACGAAAAAGGAATACCCTAGCCTATCGCGACTAGGAGGTTTTCCCGGATATTATTTTCTACCTTTTCAGATTTGGGGAACTATTTACGAAAAGGGACTTGTGGAGTTTTCTTTTCAGCTGTCTTTTCAAACTCTTTAAACATGAAAAGACACCGAGTTCTTCCTTTGTCAGACTCGTTAAACCCTGATGACATCGGATATAGTCGAAACGACGTTCTCCGAGTTTCTCCTTCCTGGGACTCGTTAAATGCACCAGGATGGATTCGCCCGAAGGGCGAACTTATATCGCAAGCATATGCTATCCCCTTCAAGCTTGTTATCAAAAATAATTGGGGTACTCGCCAGAAATGGTGGGGGAAAAATGGAACCATCGTCATTGTCGTCGGCAGTATGTCGCTCTTGAACATGGCACTTGTCTGCATTCGTGTCGGGTTGGGGACATCTCATCTCGTTGCTTCACTTTGCCTCCATGGGTTTGGGTAATCTTTTTTGACCTCTCATCTGTTCACTGCCTCGTCACCATGACCTCTGATCCGTTGATGTCAAATACTGCCAAGTCCACTGTCGTGCCGTTTATATGTTCAAGAGAAGTTGGCCTTTGCAAATATCAACCTTCCTCTGTTTCTCATACGATCCTGATTCACAACAAAAACATCTTGTTCCTTTGTCTCGTGTCGATGATGTGGGAAACATTATGGCCCACCTTCGATCAAGGTCACTTCCTGTCGACATCAGCTCATTATCCAGGAAGCTAATCTGGAGATTCCTTGTGGTACCTTGGAGCCTGCATGCCTCAATGGCAGGTTCGTCGCATTCGACGAGAGGTTTACATCATTGGCCTCCGATCGAGTGATTCTGCGGGTGTTCGACATCAACTCATTTATTCGCACGCCGTAGATTGTACCTGTAGTACCTTGAGGACCATTGTCATTATTGGTGGTTTCTCTCACGTCTGTTAACAGCTTTCATCATTGGCTGGTAATCAGACGATGTTCTTGCATGTTCGACTTCAGCTCACATATTCACATGCTTGAACTTGTACTCTGTTGGGTCGAGATGGAGCGCAAGACCCTGGATTGTGTCTGTGGTAATCCAGGCTGTGATTGTGGATTATTATCATTATGTACATGACTCGTTGATTGGATGGCTGTGACCATACCTGAGTCTATTTGTTTGATCTTAGTTGGATGGCTGCGCCCATACCCTGGATATGGATTATAGCATACTCTGTTTCGGATGGCTGCATCCATACCACGTATACATCATGTACTTGAGATATCAGTTGTATCTTTCTATGCAGGTTTTCCGACGGCGGGCTTTCTGTTGAACATGTTCTCATAAAGCATTTCACCCCTCTCTCTCTCGGGCCTCATACTTTAGGGGGCATCTGTTACATAGTAATTTGTCACCGTCCCTACCATTCCCCATCCTGCACAATGGAGGACCCATTCTGTGACCAATAAGCAGTGTCATGCCTTGCAAATACCATCATTGTATCCCTTTCCATGAGGACAACATTCCTTCTGTTGATCATTTCTTGAGCAGACCCCTAAAAACACCTGTTTTTGCCTTGGCGCTGGTAGCCCATTATGTACTCACACCAATGGGGGAAAATTAACACTGAGCCCGCGCCAATTGGCGCTCTGTCCCAGTGTTGTACCCGCGCCACTCTGTTTATGGATTTTTTTTTTAAAAAGGAGGCGAAGTTTCGATTACAACAACTTCATGGATGAGTCATCAGGAGTGGTTTCGACTGAATAACCACGACCTTCCTCCTTTGGCCTCTTGTTTCCACCATATGGGGAACCTCCCAAAGGATAAGGCCTCCCTTCCACTATTGTAGGGATCCCAACCTCCTCCTCTCCTCTATAAATTTAGCCTTCATCCATTGATGAAGGGGCTGAAAGGCTGATAGTCTTGAAGTGCCTAAGCTTTGTATCTCCATATTCCCAAGAGCCTTTGTGCTGTAAAGAATCCTCTCTTTCCCTTAAGGCCGACTCAAGTAAGGAGACCATTGTCGAGAGACTCCAGAGAGGTTTCCCCTTTCCTTGGCGAGCTTTGCGAGACGTGGACGACTGGAGACCCGTCCGAAGGAGACCGCGACGTCAGAACTTGGTTGTAATCTCTCTTCGTTGGTTATTTAATAGATGATTATGATTATGGTTCCACTCTGTTTTCCATCATGTTAATGTGAGTAACATCCTTTCTGACTGATGTTTAGTTACGTATGCTGGTTTCTATGCTTGTATCTGTTCGTTTCTTCCATGTGCAGGTGTTCATCCGCGGAGATCATGGAGGGATTATGATCTGCCAAGGCTGAGGAACGGGGACGCTTCTTCTTCAGATCCTAGCGTTGGAATCCAGGTAGGCTCTTATCTCCAGCCTTTTCATTCGTAATTAGGAACCTGCGTCATAACATTGTTTGATTGTTGCTAGACCCCTGCTGGGCTAGTAGGGATCGCCTCTGTCCGCAGAGGGGATTTACCTCCTCAACAGCTGGTACATATTCTTGATGCATTGAATGGATGCATGAATGTAATTAATGATAGTTCTATGTCATTTGTGTAAGGTATGTGAACTAAGGAGAATAATTTTCATTATTTAGTCAGATGGAAATGGTTGATGTGTGACCTGATAGATTTATATCTTATGATGCTCCAAAAGGTGTGTGCTGATCTTGTAGCCTTGGAACAGGGAAGGGAAGCCATGCTAAGCTTATAATAGCTGACTTTGAAGTTGATTTTTTTGTGATAAGCACCCTTCTTGACATGTAAGCCAAATGTGGGAACTTAGAGGATGCACACAAAGTGTTTGAAAAAGAAAAGATGAAAAAATGATCCAAATGAGGTATTGTGGATATCGTTGATTATAGGCTATGCACAACATGGATTTGGTAAAGAAGCTCCCTTTCTCTTTGAAGAAATGAAATGGTATGGCTTGAACTGAACCATTTCCATTTTTCAATGTTTAGAGGGCATGTGCAAGCTTAGCTACCTTGACATGTGGCAGGCAGATACATTTCCATTTAATCAAATCTCTATTTGAGGACAATGTATTTCTTGGAATTACTATTGTTGACATGTACACCAATTGCAGTAGTATATGATATGCACAATTTTTTTTTGATAGGATTCCGAAATGAAATGTGGTCTTAGAGAATGCTATGGTTACTGGATGTGCCCATCATAGTTTAGGAAAAAAGCTCTTAAGTTCTTTGAAAAAAATGAAACTAGCAGGGACAAGGCTAGATGTTATTACATTTGTTGGTATTATTTCTTTTGTTGCTCACCCCCAATCTGACCACAAAAATCACTAGTCCAACATCCTCCAATAGATCTAGGGGGGTTTTACCTGATTTTTAGAGGATTCTTTCTAGGTCTGGATATGTGCTCTGGATATGAGCTCAACCCCAAATCCGTTATTAGACGGGCGCGTTAACCAAAAGAAGAAGTGTGACAAGAGCAATAACATGAAAAGAAATTTTTTTGAGATTCACGTGATTGCTTAGGTGTGTGGGTTGAACATTGTTATTTACTTGTGAAGCCTTTGCCTAGCCAAGTGTGACTTTCTTTGATGATCGAGACATATATGAAGCATTGGTGAGTGGACAAGTTTTTGAGCTCACTGCCTGGTTAAACCACTACGGCGAAGAATCTCGGGAGCTGACGGTCTGGTCATTAGGGGAATTTTGAGGTCTAAAATGGGACTCCTAAGAAAAATGTACAACAAAAATAAACTTTATAAGAACCAATAGGATTCAAGATGTTGATTTCAACCATGGGGGATGATTCACCATTTTTTAAGTAAAAGGGTAAAATATTAAAAAATAAGAAAATAATAAAACTACTTTTTCAACTTGTATTTACAACTTATATCCCAAAGTTTTTACTCAAATTTCAAGCAGGAGTACTCCATGGATGCAAAATTTAATTCCTCATCCAAGGAGTACCCATGTTGCATACTTTTGATGGACCCTGCTCGCAAAAAATGAGAAATACATAAAACAACGTGATTGAAATCACATTTTTCATGTATTTCTCATTTTTCATGTAGTAGGACCCATCAAAAGTATGGAACATGGGTACTCCTTAAATGAGGAATTGAATTTTGCATCCAACGAGTACTCTTGCTTGAAATTTGAGCACAAACTTTGGGAGATAAGTTGAAAATATGGGTTTTTTCTTTTTTCCCTCTAAAATTTGATGATGTAATCAAATATTATTTTATTATTTCCACTAATATTTCATAATATCCTTAGGAGGTGCATTTTAGACCTCAAAATTCCCCTAATGTTAAACCACTATGACGAAGAAACTGCGGCCCGCTAAAACAAAAATATGTTGATGATTTTTTTTAGTCTATATTACACATTACAATTTTTCTTTATTGAATTTAAATTCATATATTTAGGGGAATGCTATATATATAGATCGTTTACAAACTCAACCCTAGTCGAGTTCTCAGAAGTTAGTTGTTTCAATTTTTTTTATAGCATTGTCAATTTCGAAATATTTTGAAAATCTGAGTGAAATAAAGAAAGTATTTACTTTCAGTTGTTTAAAAAGAATATTTTAGCCTTGTTCATTTAGAAATATTTTGAAAATATAAAATATAGGAGTGAAATGAAAGATAAAAGTGAAATAAAATAATTAACTTCATTTTTATCTAATAGATTTCTTCCAAATTTGATGATTGATGGACAAAGAAAACTTAAGAATTAGTTGATACTAAAAACTCGGAAAATTATTTTTTTAGTTTGGAAAAATCTCAACACTCAACGCGTTTCCTTGGGCACCCTCACATGGCCTGACTCGAACTAACCTGCCCGAACCTGTTTCCTTGGGTGCTCTCAAACGACACGACCTGACCCGACCCGACCGTGTTTCCTTGGGAACCCTCACATGACATGACCCACCTGAATGAACACAAAAGGGAGAAAATGGAAAATGGGAAACACAAACATGCACAAGGCACATGGGTGGTCACAACTTAGCATTTTTTATATGACCTCCATCACACGACCTGAACCGACCCGACTCAATCGTGTTTTCTTGGGTTCCCTCACACGACATGACCTGACCTACCTGAATGAAGGAAAAATTGAGCAAACAGAAAACATGTCGTACAAATGTGCACAAGGCACACGAGTGGTCAAAACTTAGCATTTTTATATGGCCTCCCTCACACCACCTGACCTGACCTGACTTGCCTAAACACATTTCGTTGGTGTCTTGACACGACTCAACCCGACTCGACCCCCACGAACACATTTTCTTGGGTGCCCTCACACGACAGGACCCGACCTGACTCGACACATCCGAACATGTTTCCTTGGGCACCCTCACATGACACGACCTGACCCGACCCACTTGAACGTGTTTCCTTGGGTGGCCTCACATGACATAACTCGACTTGACATAGCCCGACTTGCCTAAACATGTTTCCTTGGATGCCCACACGACCCAACATGACCCGACTAGCCTCACACATTACTTGGGTGCTCTCACACGACCCGAAATGACCCGAACCACTCGAACACATTTCCTTGGACACTCTCACATGGAATGTCCCGACCCAAACATGTTTCCTTGGGCACCATCACAAGACCTGACCTGCCTGAATATCAAAGGCATGAGGGAGGAAGCGACAAATGGGTCGCATGAACATGCAGAAGGCACACAGGCGGTCAAAAATTAGAATTTTTGATATAGCCTCCCTCACACGATCCGACATGAACATGTTTCCTGTGGTGCCCTCACATGCCATGAATTGACCTACTAGAATGAAGGCACGAGGGAGCACATGGTAATTGGATCGCATAAACGTGCACAAGGAACAATACGGGCGGTCACAACTTAGAATTTTTGATACGATCTCCCTCACATGACCTGACCCAACTTGACCCAACCTGCCTGAACGCATTTCCTTGGGTGGCCTCACATAACCCGACCTGATCACCCAACTTGCCCGAATGTGTTTCTGTGGGCACTTTCACATGACCTGACCCAACCTGCCCTGCCCCAAAAGAACACATTTCCTTGGGCGCCCTCACACGGCACGACCTAACCTGACCCGCCTAAACGTGTTTCCTTAAGTTCCCTCACACGACCTGACCCGACCCGCATGAACGCATTTCCTAGGGCGTTCTCACATGACTCGACCTGACTCGACCAACCTGAATGCATTTTCTTGGGGGCCCTCACACGACATGACCCAACCCGACCCGCCCGAACATGTTTCCTTGGGCGCCCTCACACGACACGGCTTGAACTCACCCACACGAACGTGTTTCCCTGGGTAGCCTCACATGGCATGATCCGACTGGAGCCAATTGAAAAAGTTTACAAATTAGGCTTGCAGGTCAGTTGATTGTAAAAAAAATTTGGCATTTATTTTGTAACTTTTATGTTATAACATATTGTTAAATATAAAATTTTCCCAAATTAATTAATAAATTCTCTTTGACCCAATGAAAAAGTATTTGGATGCTCTCGCTGAGGTTAGGGGTTCAAACCCTGATGAATTCGTCCAACTATCTAATAAATTGGGCTTTTTACAGTGAACCTTCTTGGTTGTTCCCATGGTGCCACATGGCACCCCCAAGTACTTCAAAAACATAATATAGATGACTATATTATAGAAAATATCAAGGAGAAGATTAAACACAAGCTATAAGAGGATCAAGGAACCAATTGTTATTGATTAATCATTTAACAATTTAATTTTGGATTCAAGTTCCTCTAATCATATGGATGCATCAAATAATTATTCTATACCTTTCATTAGTCCTACTACAATAGGTCCTTAAACACCTCTTTTTGAGGGAGATCTTCAAGTTGATTTTTCTTACTCATCAGATAAGCTTTCCAATTATATTTTAGGATTTTATTTAGAAGATCATTGATATCCCATTATAGATCTATATCACGTGCTATGTACGGGATATCGTACTCTATACTTTTCTAGATAGTTAAATAGTGGGTGAAACTACCAAATCACAAGGAAATAGTTTTCAATTTATTGGTACTCCATGATTTATCATTGTTATGGTTAGCAACTATGAGGCTAAACCAACAAAAAAGGGATTATAAACAATGGTATTGGAAAAATATGACGAAAAAGTCATTATGGGGTTGATCAACAACACCATACTTCTTCATAGCAACTACATAGTTGACATATTATGCATTGTATTTTGAGGGGTAGTTTTCTTCCCACTAGGTTGTCCCTCTTTACCTCACCCTTATGATATTGTGTATTGTATAATTTATTTAATGAGTACTTGACATGTCCGAAAATTATTGGGACTCATTGATTGCTTTTTGTTGTACATGAGTACTTAATTACATGGCTGAGAATTACTAGGAATCGTTCAATAGCATACTCCCTAGTTGGGTTGTGGGGTGGTGTTGGGGTACATTACACTCATTAGTTCATTACTATGGAGGGAATATTGTACTCTATACTTATCTAGAGAGTTAACTAGTGGGTGAAACTACCAAATCACAAGAAACTATTTTTCAATTTATTGGTACTCGATGACATATCATTGTTATGGTTAGCAAGTGCGAGGCTAAACCAACAAAAAAGGGATTATATTACAATGGTATTGGAAAAATATGAGGAAAAATTCATGATGGGGTTGATCAACAACGCCATCATTCTTCATAGCAACTACATAGTTGACATAGTATTCATTGTATTTTGAGGGGTGGTTTTCTTCCCACTAGGTTGTCCCTCTTTAACTCTCTCTTATGATATTATGTATTGTATAATTTATTTCATGACTACTTGACATGGATGTAAATTATTGTGAATCATTGATTTTTTATTGTTGTACATGAGTACTTAATTACATGGCTGAGAATTTCTAGGACTTGTTCAACATCATACTCCCTAGTTGGTTTGCAAGGTCGTGTTGGGGTACATTACACTCATTAGTTCATCAAGGCACACACTCTCGCCATCAATAGAACCTTTTCCATACATTAATAGGGGAACATATGACCACTTTTCATTTACTCTTGGGAATTCCCTATCATTTTTCAAATTCTCTATTTTTAGGGTTTTCTATTTTAATAGGGAGTGCCACCTAGGATGACATGTGGCACTAACTAGACTCTAGTTGGAGGATTAAATGGATAATTCCACTACATTGATTCATACAACCTAATTCAAAGACCTTCCTAGAGTGACTATCCACTTCCTCCCTACTTTGCAGCAATTAGTTGTCATTTTTATCTCTCCTCTCCTTGTTAAGTTCACTTTTATTCCTATTTTGGAGTTTGACTAAGTTTAACTAGTTATTATTTTGCACGTGAGAGTTATTAATTAGTTCTAATCGATTTCTAACTCCACCTACTTCTAGTTCACTCTATTTTAGAATATTTTGCTATTTTTGGGTCTCCCAATCTAATTTGACTTATTTGCAAACTAGGGAAAGTGATTTTCAGATATACCAAGTTCATGCACATGGAATCCCTACCCAATTTGAATTAGTTGGCATCCTAGAGAGTCTCCTTGGTTTATTACTCAATTTCTCAAAAATTTTATTCTCTTTTCTCTCTTGTTTTGAAAGTATGTAGTTGCATATTTGTTCACATTTAGATCCTATGATTGTGCTTACAATCCATCACATCACTTTTGGAGATGTTAGGTGACGCTCACACAACTCGACCTGCCCTCACATGACAATAAAATACATCCCTGGGCACCCTCACATGACCCAAAATGACCTGGACCAACCCATATGAATACGTTTCCTTGGGCGCCCTCACACGTCACAACCCGACCTAACCCGCCTTAACACATTCCCTTAGGTGCCCTCACGTGACCTGACCTGACCCACACGAACACGTTTCCTTGGACACCCTCACATGACCCAAACCGAACCGACCTGACCGAACACATTTCCTTGGGCACCCTCACATGACCTGACCCGACTTGATCTGCCCAAACGCGTTTCCTTGGGTGCCTTCACACGGCATGACCTGATTCGACCAGACTTGACCCGCTCAAATGCATTTTCCTGGGTGCCCTCACATGACATGACCTGACCTGCATGATTGTGTTTCCTTAGGCGGCCTCACATGACACGACCCGACTGGACCTACCTGAACGCGGTTCCTTAGGCGTCCTCACTCAACCCGACATGACCCGACCCAGACACATTCCTTGGCCGCCCTCACATGACCAGACCCGATTCAACCCACTCGAACATGTTTCCTTGGATGCCCTTATAGTACGACATGACTCGGCTCAACTCACCAGAACGTCGAAGGCACGAGGGAGATGTTGGCTCAAGGGGTCCTGACCCAGGTTCGGTAAGTAAGGTTTGCCAAAAAACCCATATACTACTGGCCCTTTCAGCAGTGACATGCTTTCGCAGGTCGAAGTCTCACCCGAAGTAGTATGGGTGGGTGCTGGAACTAGGTTTCCGCACCCTGAGAAAGGATGGGTAAAGCAAGCAGAGCAGTGCTATATCCTATAATCCCCAATTACCTTATTCTACGCAGAGTTAATTAAGTATCTATTTGCATCCACGTGCACTAGATCTATATTTATATGCTTGTTATATCATCAACATAGAAGTACATAAACATAACATAACAGATCTAGATCCAAGAACATAGTACACAAATATTTCACAGCTTAAGGAAAGAAAACACACAATACAACAACTACTAGTAATTCATATAAAAGTACTCACAGATTCAGTTCTCTAACAATCTTTTGCATTCATTCATTCATAAATTATTCCTTACAATTCCAATTCCCTTCCCAACCTACGCACATAATAACAGGGTCCACACATAGTTGGACTAGGATCTCCGCACACACAGCCAACAAGAGTCCGTTCCCCAAAACCCAAACAGATAACTTAAACCATAATTCACATCAATAGCTCATCATGTTCTATCCTTTACAATACAAAATGAATCTCTATTTATAACAATCTAGCCTCGACTTTTCTATGGTCCACAACTCATGGTTTTTGGATCCCTAGTTTACCCTTTGACCCATTACAATGCATTCGGGGCTTTGACGCACCCCAAAACCCCTCCGCTAGGATAAATATAATCAAAAATATAAAAAATGGACCAGTTTCACAGCTTTTTAGGAGACCCAATTCCAACAATCCCCCAAAAAAATCTTGTGACTCGTCCCGAGTCATTGCAGTGGTGCGGCTTCAATTTGCATGCGCAAGGTATCAAGAGTGCAGAGGAGCGGTGGGAGCACATCCTTACTCTAGGCCATAGCTTGTTGCGCAATGTTGACTAGTGTCAGGGAGGCAAGGCCATCTAGAGCACCGATAACCTGTTCTAACAGTAGGTGGAGGCGTGCAATGGCAGACTGAGCACCTTCAGCGAGCTGGAGTGTGGTATCAACCCATGGTTTCAACCGTTTTTGAGTGACATGATTGTTGTGGCGAAGGTTCTCAATCCTGTCCAAGATAGCTAGGCGCTGCGTGGAGAAGGTGGAGGGTGAGGAGGCTCTGACTTGGTCCAGAGAAGCTTCCTTCCGCTGCAATTCTGTCTGGACATGCTAAAGCATGGAATGGTGTTGGATGGCCATCCATAGTTGGCTAGCTACTTCGACCAGTTGTGCACCTTGCGTAAGCTATTATTGAATAATATGCATTGCCTCTGTGACCACTGCAATCCACTGGTCCTGTACTTCCTGAGGTACGTTATACTTCTGGTGCCTGGCTCAGTTACGGTGGCGAACTTCGCGCAACACTTTGATGTGCACTCCTTGTAGCTTTGTTCGAGATAGCTGCCCTAAATCAATTTGGATTTCCCCCGTAGTTGGATCAGGAGCATTGATGAGGGAAATTCGAGGGAGGGAACACACATTGCTTTGGCTAGGTGGTGTTCTGGAGTTGCATAGGAGCCACAACATGTCCCTGTACTGTGGTGTTCCTGCTGTGCATGGCTCACAGACAATCCTTTATGTCGGGAGCTAGCGTTCACACCTGTGACTGCACTCAATATTCCTAGGCTCTTTGGTTGGGTCCATCCGAGCAACACAAAAGTGGGCAACCCAGAGAATGTTAAGGAGTGAAAAAAACCAGTACGCAGATAGCAGGAGCATGTTGTAGGGTGAATAAATAGCCTGGTGTGTAATTATCCAACCATCCGCACACCATCCGGAGCTATTTAATGGTGGAGTAGCCCATTCGTGAGATTGACCATCGATCAGGTAGATCAATCTTACTATAAATGGTTGCATTGATGATCCGCCGCTGATTTTGCATACTTGTAAGATCCATTTTTTATTAAATCGGGATGTGCTGACAGTCGTCTTACGTGCCTGAGGTCATTCCCATGGAATTTCAGACCATGGATGATGCCTATATGTCATTTGTGTACCTCGAGTGAAGGTCGATGTGAGGTGTGTCTGTAAGTTGGCCATTAGCCTTTTTGATCCATGCGCTTCGCCCTTGGTTGGAATGTCCTTGTACCAGAGGGCTACGTCATGCGTCCTCGTGCCATTTTTTACTTGAGGTGTTTTCAAATTATTCAAATTACACGTGGGTCCAGGTAGGTCCATAACCAGATGCATGCCTAGGTCAACGGTACCCCGGCAAGCCTGTCCGTGTAAGGCTTGATCGCACCCTTGAGTGTGGTATGTCAGCAAGTGTCCACGTAGGTCGACTGACCTCAGAGTCCATTTGGCAATCAGGGTCCCTATGCACAGGATCACCCTTCTCCAATACTTCTCTCAAGAAAAGAATACTGGTCCTTGCGTAGGTGCTCAGTGCAATGTTAGTGATAGTGCCCCAAGCCTGTTTTCTGTGGGAAGGTTAGGTTCAATCGTCTCCTGATTATCATCTGCGTCCTCCTGGCTAGGCAGGTTCCTTTCCATGGTAGAGATGCGCCGAAAGTTCCTGATGATCTGAAGACATCGGAGTGTCGAAACTTCGTGCAATCGGCCTTGCCAATTTTCCAGCTCCTCATCAGAGTCAGAAAAACATTCACTGTCCTTTTCCTAGCAGAGCATCCCTTCATTCGTGGGGTTAACCCAATCTTCATCTTGCGTAGTTAATTTATAAATGTGATCTAATTCCTCCTCCTAATAAGATAGCTCTGTATACTGCACACCTTCTACTAGATCTAGTGGTACTATGACATGCATAGCTTTGCTTTCAAACACCATGCTGCACTTCTTGAGATTGATGACACCCCCCATGTCAATTTCCTAATCCAGTCCAAGGAGCATAGGGTAGGGATCCGTATCTTCCACAATTTCTATGACTTCAAAGTCAGCTAGGACGCTTATCCCTGCGATGTCAACCATGAATTTTGGTAATTTCCCTACAGGGATGGTTTTATGTTGATTGGCCATTGCAAGCTGGATGGTGGACCATTCTAATTTAGGTTCCCCCATTTGCTTCCATGTATTATTTGGTAATACATTCGCATCTGACCCTAGATCTAAGATAACTTGATCCATCTCGTAGTCACCAATATGCGCAGTTAATCGCATCTCTCTCCCGGTGCACTTCTTATAGCTGTATAGTTTGTGTACATCCTTGGTTTCAGGTATCAAAATGGTCAAAACCATGCAGGTATTCAGTAGTTCTTGGAGATTACCTATAGCCTGCGGATTTCGCAACAGCTTTAGACATGCCTTTTAAAAAGGGCTCAACCCCTTCCTCTATCTAAGGTTGTGTTGGCGGCTGCATAGGGACTTTTAGTGGTGTTTGTTCTTTGAAAGGCACCCCTTCCTAGGAGGCAAGCTCCTCTTTTTATCCCTTTGTGACCAGTCCGCTGTGTGTCATGACTTTTACATAGGGATCCACCTTTCTTAGCTCGGATTTAACTCTTTGTACATTCTGCGTAGGGATGGGCTGTTTTTCCTGCATCTTGGCTATTAAAACTGGGCAGTCCTCTACCTCATGGTCCAGCTGCCTACAATATTTGCATGATGGCCTGGTGGGATTTGGGCATTCTCTAGAAAAGTGCCCTATTTCCCCATAGTTATAACAGACTAGCTGCCCACGTCCTCGTCCTGCGCGTCCTCCCTGACCTCCTCTGCCTTGGGCCGGTGATCCCCCAAAGTGCGCAAAAATCCTTGGTGATGCAGGGTCCAATTTTACCCTATATAAGTTCCCACGATCCATCATTAAGTCATAAGTATGACATTTCTACTCATCATGTCCCACTGATCAGCACAATCGGCACCATTATTGCTTTAGTTCTGGGACATATGCACCTAGCCGAGGGCAATGGTTCATATCATGAAGTCCTACTACCCAAAAATCATCACACCATAGTGCAGGTCCGCCTAAACCTGGTCGTGATAGGACGGGTTCCCTACTTGCCCCTAGGCATACCGGACTAGGTCCTCCTGCTTGCATGTAATATGTCAGCAGAGGGCACTGATCCTTCGTATGGCCAGACACCCGGCATCACATGCACCAGAGATCTATGAAAACATCCTTTCCTCTCTCTTTTCGCAGGTTCTGTATCTCCATATGCATAGCCCCAAGTTGTTCTTGGAATTGTTGTACCCCTGCTGACATATCCTCTCGGGGAGTAGCCTCTAGTTTCATAGCGACTTCCACAGCCTTATCCTACGACTCAAAGGTTTGATGACTCATTGGCGTGTGCAGGTGAGGTAACAACATAGCTATGAAACATTTCGTATGCTATCTATCATCATATTTGAATCTTCCTTCCTTGATTTCTTTCTTCAGTCGCTGATCAACCTCCCATCCTGACTCAGACACACCTTGTTTGAAGTCCTTTACTTCTGCTACCAACTGGGAATAAGATTTTGGCTTCCTGAACTGGTTCTTCAAAGTGTCCTTGATATCTAAAATAGATGCACCCCCATTCTGGGAAATATACTACATATACCAGTCTAGGGCCCTATCCTCGAAGGCCAACGACAGCTGTGCCCTTTTTACCGTGTCGCTTTCCACATTCTACACAGTCCATACATAATCTGAAATGAACCAAAATTGGTCCATATCCTCATCTCCTATCCCCTTGAAGGTAGGTAGTTTCAAATGTGCAGCCATATCACTGTCTAGGGGGGGTGTCGGTATAGGCAAATTCTTACCTTTGCGCAGCCGTGGTCGTGATGTAGCTGGGGGATCTTGCACAGCTGGTTCTTGCAGCAGATTGTAGGTGGATCTCCCTCTGTCAAGGTTGGTCTAATAGTATTTACCACTATGGGTCGTGCTCCCGTCTAGATCCGAGGTCATTCAGTCAGTATGACTACAAAGAATGCTCTTTTCGCACAGTAATTTCTTGATCAACAACAGTAACGTCCTTAGAAATTTTCCTCAGAATCCTTTGAAGAATCGTCGTTCAGCCTCAAAGTATGATACAAAATGATCAATGGAAAATTCCATCACAAATCCTCTGTCGGGAAAAATACTGAGAGGGGGGGGGGGGTGAATCAGTATTTACTGCATATTCAAAACTTTTACTTTTTCATGCTCCAAAACCCATACGCTACTTTGCTGAATCCAACTAGTGTATATACGTGGATATCCTTCATAAAACTCGCGTATACACAGAGATCTAATTATGCCATTAATTCTTCACTTATATCATTCCATCATTCATTCATTAGATGTTCTATAAATAGTAAAAATGTGCAGTAAGAACAGAATAAACCATCACACATAAGCATCACACATGAACACCAGGATTTTTAGGTGGAAACCCAAGACGGGAGAAAACCACCACTGCAGTTGCTCAGCCTTCAATATTTTATTATAGAGAAAACATCTTACAACATATGTGCTGGTGCAGACTCTACCAGGACGCAGGCACCCACCTGCGCTTGTTTACCAGCCTCTCTTGGAAGGGAGCTCCAACCCCCTGACTCGTTTACCAGCCTCTCCTGGAAGGGAGCTACGACCCCCTGATCTCATTTACCAGCCTCACCTGGAAGGGAGCTACAACCCCCTGACTGAAGGCTACAACCCTCAGCACCTCTATGGACCACGTTTCATCAATTTTCACACTAGATCCAAAGCTTCCTTTAGGACACCACTTGCAGGTCACATTTCATCATATTTTCAGACTGGACCCATTCCATACTTTTAAGCTCAATCATACATCAAACTGAAACTTAACAATTCAGACAACCCAGAACTATAGAATACATCATTCACAGATAGCAGTAAAACAACATAATAGATCAGACATTTCATACCCCTTGCTTCAGCAAACCCTAGTTTGCATACGCACTTTCATTTCACTGATGTCGCGTATATACGCGCTTTTGTTCACATAAACCCGCGTATACTTCAGTACAAATTACAGAGCTAATTTTATTGCGCATACACGCTTTCTCTTCAGCGAAGCCGCGTATATACGCGCTTCCTCTGTGACAAAGTGCTCGTCTAAAGCTATTATAGAAGCGAAATACTTCTTGAATCAGATATATGGTTCGATTTGCCCTTTTGCTTCCCGGTGAGATGTTCGCCTCATCTCGGATCTAAGCCTTCCATAAAACGAGATCCATGAGATACAAATACATTCCGGATCTAGATATTCGCACCTCATTTGTTATAGGTGCATCTAGATTGAGATCTATTATCAAGTAGATTTTTCACTCTGAGATATACTTCCACGAGAGAAGTATTCATTTTCAGCCTCGACCATCTTGCTCCCATACTCTATGATTTTCACAATGAAATTCTTCTCTTTATATAGGCTTACCCTTTTTCAATACCATGAGCAAAACAATACCATGAGCCCAAAACTACATTACTTCCGATGGTATTCCTGGACGGGGTCATTTAGACGAATCATTACCCAATACAATGGGTCAATACCATGGTGGTTACCACTGGTTTTGCACTTTTTGAGTGCTTTTTCCCATGTGACTTGCGTTACCATTTGATGTGTGCATACCGACTTCTCCTAAACAGTCCGCGTATTCCTTGAGACATACTCTTTTCACCATAGATTTGGCACATGCACAATTAGCTACAACTAAATACCTTCTATGCCACACCTTTGTAGATACATCAGATTTAATTCATCAAGACATGTTCTATCAAGCACAACTTCATTAAGTAAGTTGCCATCATCTTTATGAAGTGGGTTGCCATTCAAGGACAATACTCAGCATCATATTGCTAACAAACATCATTGCATATCAGATTTACATCATTTATCAAGTCCATCAAGTCAAGAATAACTTCATCGGGTGGATTGCCATCAAGGATAACACAAGTCAACATTCTCATGTCTTCATCTTCATTCAGTGGGTTGCCATCAAGGACAACACTCTGCATCATATTGCCAACAATCTCCCCCTTTGGACTTGATGGCAACCACGATGGTGTTTGGTTACCACAACAGAGAGGTACATTAGGAATACAATGACACCATGTCACATTCTCTTCATTTTTGACACCATTCTCTCTCTTCATTCAAACACCATGTCACTCTCCCCCTTTGACATCAAGGGCAAAGGGTGGATCAAAACCAACATACTTCTCCCCCTTTTCTCCTCATGTGGAAGAAACACTCTGCAGATCTGATATGTGCTGAAGTGGCCAAGCTCCCCCTGAGTCCATGCTGAATCTCCAAACATATTTGTCAATGAAATACATGACTCTATGAACTTCCTATCACCAAAGACTCATACTTACATCAAATATCCAACCAAGTGGATTTACATATAAGACTCAAGTACCCAACCAAGTGGGTTTACACATTTTGAATCAGCTACCCAACCAAGTGGGTTTACACATTTTGAATCAACTACCCAACCAAGTGGGTTTACACATTTTGAAACAGCTACCCAACCAAGTGGGTTTTACAAAAATTGATTAGTCCTTACATGACTGAATATTACAATTTTACATCATGGATCTCTACATGACCTTTTCATCAAACTACAAATATAACTTTAAGACCAACACCAGAAATTCCTCAAGAAAGAGAACATATTTCAGAACCATCATAATGCCAACAATGCATTATACTCAGCAAAGCTAATGCTCCCCCTGAATCTATGCATCCAAGCAACCTTTCCATATGACTAAGGCTCCCCCTTAGTTTGTGCATCCTGAACACTTTTACCAACAAATCATCAAGGCATCTTTATCAAAACATTAGAAATAGAATTATGAGAATTGGAACACCACCAGAGATACCAGAGATACCAAACAGCACTGCAGCTGTGCTGAAGAGAGCTGACCCCAAACAGAAAATTGTCAGCAATCAGTCATACGCGGTTTTTTGTGAATGAACTCGCGTATATACGCGACTGTGTTTCAGTAAACCTGCGTATCCAATAGCATCTTCTATGTTTTAACCAGATCTGATCCTCTTGTGAGAAAAAGACAGTGTTTAGCTTCTTTCTGGGATATTTGAATGCTTCCCTGGACTACAGATAGATAGAACAGTGTAGATGTGTCTTCAAGCGTAATCCAACGGTTGTAGCATAATCATATTAGTAACCAAGCCTTCAGATTCTTTGTAACGTCCATACAATCTTTCCAAGAGAGATTATCATACCAGAACAACATCTTCAAATATGTGTCAAGCAATCATCCATGTGGTCCAATACCAAGATCTTCAAGATTTAACATGGAGTAACATATGTAGGCAAAAGATCTCAACCATAGTAACAAACTCTGCATGATTTATTTCTGAATCAAACGACTTCCAACTCATCCATGTGTGAGCACAAAAGATACTTTTCAGGAATCAAAATCTCATCATAATAAACCATATACCAAGTCATCATCATTTGAGCATGAGTATCACAATAACCAAGAATAAGCAGTCATATCACCAACAATGCAATCATTAGTATTCAACCTGCTGCTCCCTTTTCTACATGTCCATACTTGTTACAAGAATAACATCTCATGTGTCTAGAGAAATAAGCATAAGAATCATAATGAGTATTTCTAATCTTCCTCCTTTTACAATCAGCTGCTTTATGTCCATACTTGTTACACGAAAAACAATATCCCTTGAAGAAACCAGAGTACCTTTCTATGTAGGATCTGTTAGTTTGTGGCTGAAATGATCAGCTCTTGCAATTTGCTGCAACATGCCCATAATTATGACATTTAAAGCATTCAACATTATTGACTGATTTCCTTTGAGATTTCATCATTGATGGTTGACCTTTTGTCTCTTTCAATGCTTCAGGTTTTGCATTGACATCCTCTGAGGTTTTTGCACTTCCTTGTGAGCTAGATTCTCCTTTAACAGTTTCATGGAAACCAAGACCAAGTTTGATAGCAGGAGACCTTTGATTACTCATAATATTGTCCAAAATGTTAGTACTATCTTGAAACCTCAAAAGTTTAACCTTTTATTCTAATTTACCTTTGAGAATGTTTACCTCAACCTCCAAGGTTTGACATTGCTTCGTCAAGCTTTCTTCTTTCCTTCTTCCATCTTCTACTTGATCCTTCAGATTTAGAATCTCTTCTTTCAACCAATTTTCGTTTTCTTCACATGTTTGTTGCAGCTCTTTATTCTTCTTATTTGATTTTTCCAGATCTTCTTTGAGAGAGATGATTTCTGCTTCAAGGCCTTCCTTTTCAAATGTTTGTAGAGGTTCCTCATTCTTCTTACTTGATGCTTCAAGATATGTTTGTAGAGAGATGATTGCAGCTTCAAGTCCTTCATTCTTCTTGCTTGATTTTTCGAGATCTGCATTTAGATCGTTGATTTCTCTTCTAGTTCTTTAATTCGATTGGATGCATAAGTATGAAACCTTTGATACTTGTCCACCTGTCCATTCAGCATTTCTATTTGTTTTTCCATTTGAGAGATCATCTCTTTGTTGATAGATTCTTGCGTCTTAGATGAACTTTGTAGTTCTTCAACTTTAACCTTGAGAGCTTCTTCTAGATCCACAACTTTACTTTCACTATCTTCACTATTGTTTGCACAACGAAAATCATTCAAAAGACTCCAATCACTATCTGATTCATCTTCTTCAATTTCTGCTATACATGTTTTCTGAGATATCTTCTTGTTTCGAGTAGCCTTCTTCTTTTGCTTCTTTGCCATGAGCACTTTCAGATCATAGTTAGAATCTTCTTCATCTTCACTGGACACTTCATCATCATCTTTATTTGCATAATAACTCTTCCTTTTTTCAAATTGTTTCCCTTTACCATGTTTTTCTCTATAAGGACATTTAGCAGCATAGTGACCAACTTTTCCACATTCAAAACATTTGAAGGGAAGCTTACCTTTGAATCTTCCAGTACCTAGTTGGAGTTTTCTCACAAAATTCGCTTCTTCTTCTTCGGATATATAGCTGGTTTCTTTGACAACTTCCTTTTCCTTTCCTTTTGCAAACACCTTAAAAGCAACTTCTTTGATTTGAGAAGGACCTCCTTGTATCATTTCAAAAGCAGTCAAAATACCATGTAATTGAACAATAGTAAGAGTTTGCAGATCTTGCCTTTCTTCAATAGCTGAAACTTTAGAGTCAAATCTTGAAGTCAAGGATCTTAAGACTTTTTCTACCAGAGTAGTATCAATTATGGTTTCACCCAAATTTCTCATCCAATTTACAATATCATCTAGACGAAGAAAGAAACTGGCAACACTTTCATCACTATGCATCTTCAAATTTTCATATTCAATTCTAAGAGTTTGGAGTTTTGCTCTTTTTACCTTTGTGTCTCCTTCATAGCTTAGAATGATTTTGTCCCATATGTCTTTTGCTGAATGTAGCTGCATCACTTTAGCAAATTCTGATTCAGACATGCTTCCCAATAAGACATTCACTTCTTTGGCATTGATTTCATACTTCTTTCTTTCAGCTGCATCAGTAGGAATATTTGTCGGGTATTGATAACCTTCTTGCACGATTGCCCATACATCTGCACCAAGACTTTGTAGATATGCTTTTGTTCGTACCTTCCAGAATATCAGATTGCTTCCATTGAATAGAGGTGGCTTTATAGACATCACTCCTTCTTGACTTCCCATTGCAACGGATCTCCTTCAAGCGATCAAGCTTCTGCAGAAGAACCTGCTCTAATACCAATTGTTGGGAAAAATACTGAGAGGGGGGGGTGAATCAGTATTTACTGCATATTCAAAACTTTTACTTTTTCATGCTCCAAAACCCATACGCTACTTTGCTGAAGCCAACTAGCGTATACACGCGGATATCCTTCATAAAACTCGCGTATACACAGAGATCTAATTATGCCATTAATTATTCACTTATATCATTCCATCATTCATTCATTAGATGTTCTATAAACAGTAAACATGTGCAGTAAGAACAGAATAAACCATCACACAAAGCATCACACATGAACACCGGGATTTTTAGGTGGAAACCCAAGTCGGGAGAAAACCACCGCTGCAGTTGCTCAGCCTTCAATATTTTATTATAGAGAAAACATATTACAACATATGTGCTGGCGCAGACTTGACCAGCACGCAGGCACCCACCTGCGCTCGTTTACCAGCCTCTCCTGGAAGGGAGCTCCACCCCCTGACTCGTTTACCAGCCTCTCCTGGAAGGGAGCTACGACCCCCTGATCTCGTTTACCAGCCTCACCTGGAAGGCTGCTTTGACTAGGCCTACAACCTAACTCACCTCTATGGACCACGTTTCATCAATTTTCACACTGGATCCAAAGCTTCCTTTAGGACACCACTTGCAGGTCACATTTCATCATATTTTCAGACTGGACCCATTCCATACTTTTAAGCTCAATCATACATCAAACTGAAACTTAACAATTTAGACAACCCAGAACTGTAGAATACATCATTCACAGATAGCAGTAACACAGCAAAACAGATCAGACATTTCATACCCCTTGCTTCAGCAAACTCTAGTTTGCATACGCGCTTTCCTTTCACTAATGTCGCGTATATACACGCTTTTGTTCACATAAACCCGCGTATACTTCAGTACAAATTACAAAGCTAATTTTATTGCGCATACGCGCTTTCTCTTCAGCGAAGCCGCGTATATACGCGCTTCCTCTGCGGCGAACTAGCATATAGATCTTCAACTATTATAGAGCAGCATACTTCTTCAGATTAGATATTCAGTTCAGATTTACCCTTTTGCTTCAGACAGATGTTCGCCTCATCTCAGATCTAAGCCTTCCATAAACAGATCTAGCAGATACAAATACATTCCAGATCTAGATATTCCGCTTTATCATTTCTTCATAGGTGCATCATAGATTCAGATCTATTATCAAACCTTTACCCTTTCCATACAGATATACTTCACAGAGAAGTATTCATTCCAGCTTAGACATCTTGCTCCCATACTCATGATTTGCACAATGAATTTCTTCTCCTTATATAGGTTTACCCTTTTTCAATACCATGAGCCAAAACAATATTACTTCCGATGGTATTCCTGGATGGGGTCATTTAGACGAATCATTACCCAATACAATGGGTCAATATCATGGTGGTTACCCCTGGTTTTGCACTTTTTGAGCGCTTTTTCCCATACGCAACTTGGCACATTGTTTCCTGCGTGCATACGTGACTTCTCCTAGACAGATCCGCGTATTCCTTGAGACATACTCTTTTCACCTTAGATTTAGCACATGCTGAATTCCTTTCTTCATTTCCTTCTGTACACACTGTAGATGCATCATATTTAGTTCATCAAGACATATTCTATACATACAACTTCATCACTGCATTTTGCCATCATCTTCATCAAGTGGGTTTCCATTCAAGGACAACACTCAGCATCATATTGCTAACAAACATCATTTCATGTCAGATTTACATCATTTACCAAGCCCATCAAGTCAAGAATAACTTCATCAGGTGGATTGCCATCAAGGACAACACATGTCAACAGTCTCATGTCTTCATCTTCATTCAGTGGGTTGCCATCAAGGACAACACTCTGCATCATATTGCCAACATCCTCCCAACACATTATCCACCCAGTGATCCATCATGATAGTATTATCAGTTTTTTCCAGCTGCTCAAGTAGCTCTGGGGTCCACTGAGTGACTCGCTCGTCCTTCCAGCACTTCTATAATTCCACAAGACTGGCGAGCCACTCTTGGAGTTCAATCGTAAAGGTTACAAAGAATATTTCGTAGCTTTCAGTAAGAATGTACCTCTTTTTCCACCTTTCCGCCGTTAATTTCTCACTTCGATTTTCTTTCAATGCGAACTCCTGGATCTGTCTTTTGAACTAGTCTTCGATCTCTTTTCTTTTAGGTTTCCAGTATTCTCTCGTCATTACCTGATTCCTCTCTCAGACTTCTTTCGGTCCTGGCAACAGAACCATTTGTTGGCTCGAGGGGTCCTGACCCAGGTTTGGTAAGAAAGGTTTGCCAACAAACTACTGGCCCTTTCAGCAGTGACCTACTTTCACAGGTCAAAGTATCAACCGAAGTAGTATGGGTGGGTGCTGGAACCAATTTTTCGCGCCCTGAGAAAGGATGGGTAAATCAAGTAGAGCAGTGCTAGATCCTGTAATCCCCGATTACCTTATTCTACGCAGAGTTAATTAAGTCTCTATTCACATCCACATGCACTAGATCTATAGTTATATGCTTGTTATATCATCAACACAGAAGTACATAAATAGAACATAACAGATCTATATCCAAGAACACAGTACACAGATCTTTCACGGCTTAAGGATAGAAAATGCACAATACAACAATTACCAGTAATTCATATAACAGCACTCACAGATTCAGTTCTCTAACAATATTATGCAATCATTCATTCATCAATTCTTCCTTACAATTTCAATTCCCTTCCCAACCTGTGCACACAACAGTAGGGTTCGCACACAACCAGCAGGAGTCTGTTCCCGAAAACCCAAATAGATAGCTTAAAACACAATTCACATCAATAGCTCATCATTTTCTATCCTTTATAATACAAAATGCATCTCTATTTATAATAATCTAGTGTCGACTTTACTATGGTCCACAATGCATGGTTTTGGACCCCTAGTTTACCCTTTGACACATTACAATGCGTTCGGGGCTTTGACCCACCCCAAAACCCCTTCACTAGGGTAAATATTATAAAAAATATAGAAAATGGACTAGTTTCGCAGCTTGTTAGGAGACCCCGTTCCAACAAGAGAAAACAAAAAAGGGTCGCACAAACGTGCACAAGGGACACGGGTGGTCACAACTTAGAATTTTTTATATGACCTCCCTCACACAATTTTACCCGAATTTGTTTCTTATGGCACCCTTAGACGACTTGACCCAAACCACCCAAACGAAGGCACGAGGGACAAAACGAAAAATGGATCACACAAACGTGCACAAGGCACATGGGCGGTCACAACTTAGCATTTTTGATATATCCACCCTCACATGCCCCAAACCGACCCAACCCGCTCCTCACTATTCCGACATTTGGAAGGTTTTGTGTCACAAGAGCGATGCTTTTTGGAGGGATTAAAAAAATTGAGAAAAATTTGGAAACTTTCCGATAATAATTCAAAACTATCAGAACTAAAGTGTCGGAAAATTGACCATATGTACTAGTGTAAAATCTCAAGGAGTATGAAAGAATGCCTCACAAGAAAAAGCATTGGATTTAAAAATGTTTGTCAAGAAACAAAGGTATTCCTTAGATCTTAAAGCTTTGTTATTCTCTTTGGCATATCCATTCTACATTACTAACAATTTTTATGTCTAGCTCTCTTGAATCTTAATGATTCTTGTTGGGGGTGATTCATCATATGATAAATCTACCCACCTTATATCTTTTATTGTTTGTATAAAATAAACCTAAAAAGGTTCTTTGAAAAACCCTAAAGGGTATTCTATGAATGTGTGAAACCATAAAACCTAATTAGGGATATTGATAAAGTAATTTCTATTATGATGATTTCATGTTTGGGATCTTGGTATGATCATGAAAAATCTAACTTGTGAGGGTTGAAATGATGTTCTATAAAATCCCTAACCCTTGAAGTGTTGATAAAGAAGGGTTTTCTATAGTATGAACTAAAATCCTAAATTATTAGGGTTTGGTTGGATATATAAGAAATACTCTTGTCTTTATAGTAATCTCCTAGGGATAAAGCCCTAGGTATGTGTCCATTCTGTTGAAACACTATCTTGGTTGATATAACTATAATGTGTTAGTATTTCCTGAAATATGAAATTCTCATGTTTAAAAATGATTTCCTAGATATGTGTGTGACCTAATTACTAATGGTCATAAGTCCTAGGGTTTGGAAGCAAGCCCTAGTCCATGTTTGAAGTTCTAGGATGATGGTGCTTAGAAAATCTAGGTTTTTGCAGCTAAACCCTAGTAGTAGTTAAATTGTCTAGTATTTTCAATTATCTGGAATCAATGAATCTATCTAGTGATTGCTGAGAATTTATAAATAGAAATCTAGGGTTTACATCGAACCCTAGTAGAATCTATACATGTTTTGATTGTTTTTGTTGTTAAAATATCATGTATGAAATCTAGGGTTTACATAAAATCCTAGTAGGGAATCTAACATGTGAAATATGAAAGTTATTATATACTTTTATTTTATTTTGACTTATTTGTAGGGATCAATATATCATAGAACTTGTCTTCTTTCATATTGACTTAGTCACTGATGTGATTTAGGGTTTATAATAAAACCTGGGCTAGAAGTTGAAGTATTGAAGTATAGTTTCTTTATAATTATGTTTGTAAAGTCTAATGCTTCTGCGACGATACATTTTCTTTATGTCTAACTTCATGCTTCTATAATTTTGGTCGTAATTGCAGTCTAAAGTTGTGTAGGTACACCATATTCAAGTTGGTGAAGATGTCCATAAGAAAATACGATACATTAAGCATGATGAGAATGATGGAAGTGATGAAAGATTCTCCAACACTAAAGGAAGAAGTTAATCTCCCTACATTAAGAGGGACCCTGGATAAAATAAATCTCCCTGGATGAGAGGGAGGGCATAACATAGTTTTTGATTGGAGAATACATTTTGAAAGAGAAGTTGCTACATGTGAAGTAGGAAAAGGAATATTCTCTCAAATATTCAACTGATAGTCCTATTGAGATTAGTGGAAGAGAAACATAGGGACCTCGAAGGTTTGTTTATATATTTAAAAGTGTATTATTGATTGGGGTTGCATTTACACATGTAAATCTCTCAAAGATTTGATAATCATTATCGTTACTGATCAGTTTGATCGGGAGAGATTTGTTTTTGGGGCTTTGTGAGTGAAACATTGCCTAGAAATACATCGATCCGAAACGTTTTTTTGATGTCTAGTAGGGAGGGTGGCATTGGGTGGATGTGAACCTAGTTTCTTGGGTTGATGGTTAGTAAGTAATCTTGATGGTACCTATAGAGGCTGAAAGGTTTAGTCCATATTAGTACCACTTAGATAGATTTCCTTCGTTAGGAATATAGCCCATGGAATTGCGGTGCCTAAATTGTTTTGATATTAGTGGATAGATTTCCCTAGTCATAAATCTATTCAATGTCATTGAGGTGTCTACAAATTATTTTTAATTCACATAGTTGAGATCTTCATTGTGTATTATGAATACCTCCCTAGTTAAGAGGGAGTGCTAAAGATTGTAACTAGGTTTGGTCTTCATAAATCATATTGAAGTCTATATTTAATATACTTGTCAAAAGAAAAAAGAAAATAGTTTATATTATTATTAAATGACTTATTAAAGCAGGGGTTTCATGCTTGGGTCATATTATTTTAGGTCAAAGTCCCCATTTTGGACTTATAGGATTTACTCTGAGTTTACAGAGTCATTACATATATAAATTGATCCATCTTGGGCATTTGAATCATGTAATTAGCTTTAATATTGAGTCAAAATGAATTATGGAACCTCCAAACCAGGTTGGCCTCAACCCCAAGAATTTGAGCTCATCAAGAGCCTATATATACAAGCATATCAAAATTTTTTGGAAGAATATCTCTCTCTCACACAAAATTGATATTTATTGTTGCATAGGGAAAAGGTGCGAAGTCAAGAAAGGGCTCAAAAGGAGTGTGATTTTGGAAAAGCTAGTAAAGAAAAATTGAAATTTTGGCGTCTCTTTCTCTCTCACACACATGCTCTAGATTGGAAGATCAAAGTCCCTCATTATTTTTCTTCTGCTAGTTGTTGCTGCTAAAAGAATAATATCAAGAAGTTGATTTTTTTAGGTGTTAGTGCCTTTAGAAGTTTTATTGGATCAAATTCGAACTCCTAGAATCAGGATCGAAGCATTTTCGCCAAGATTGAAGTCTGAGAAGAGGGATCAAAGGACATGTTGCATCGTGCTAATATTTTTGTTGCTATTAACAGGTCGAAGTAGGATCAAAAGGAAGGCTGACTTGGTCTGGAGGATGTGTAAGTCAAGGTTTAGAGTCTCAGGAAAACTATTGAAGGAAGAATGATTAACTAGGTTTTCCCCTAAAGTGGGGTTTTTCCCTGGCTGCTGGCCTATATCTAGTTTCCTTGATATATGTGTTATTTATTTTATATTTTCTTGATGAAGTAAGAAGAAATAAGACAATGAAAATATAATATCAATAAAGGAACATCACAAGTAAATAATTAAGAACAAGAAAATATTTCTGCATTTTTTGATTTTCTAACATAAATGAAGTCAACAATTTGAATGAGATCATATCCTTTAAGGATCAACTTAAATATATGAAAATGAATAACGGAGAGTTTGTGCAATCCTACGTTATGAAAATTTCTCTATAATATACCTTGGTTGAATTTCCATGTAAAAAAAATAAGACCAAGGTCATGCGACACATATTCCTAACTGACTATTGGGAAAAAACATCCTAATGGGTGTCCATTTGATTTATTTATAGATAAGGAAATTGGAAAAGGAAAAGAGGAATTAATTGGAATTTTATTTATGAAAATAAAGGAAAATAGGAGAAAAGGAAGGTTGAAGGTCACATATTTGCATGAGAGGGAAATTGAAGGAAAAATGAAGGAAAATGAAGAAACTAGAGGCCTCATTTATAAAAAGGCTTATGAGGGTCTATTCATGAATTTTTCGAGTTTGGATTTATTTAGCTCAATTTTTTGTCAGTTTTAGCTCAGGGCTCTCTCTCTCTCTTCTATTCTCTCTCCTTCTCTTGGAAACTTAGAGTTTTCTTCGAGCACTCTTAGAGGAGTGTGGGTTACTTTGGATTTGGAGAAAGAAGGAAAAGGAAAAGAAGGAAATCGAAAGAGGACAACAGGATCCACAAAAAAATAATCTTTGCTCTGAAAGTACCAAGTTGCATGTATGGTTTCCTTGGTAGTTTTGGCATGCATGTGGTTTCTTGCTTATGAGTTGTCATTGGCATGGAGGATTGTCAAGATTGAAAATTATTTTTCCTAGCCTTTCCATTTCCTACATAGCCATGGTGTTGTGGTTTTTCTGATTTTTTTTCAAATTGTTGCTCATGTTCCATATAGTTGTGGGTTAAGTTACTAGTTCCTCGAGCCTTGGTTGGACAAACACTTTTTAAGCCCTATAAAAACTTGGGTTTATTTACTAGTCTTGGAAGCCTTGGTTGGACAAAATTCTCTGGAGCCCTTCGTGGGTTGAGTTACTAGTTGTGGAAGCCTTTTTTGGAAAAAATCTCTAGAGCATTGTGACAATTGTGGGTTGAGTTACTAGTCCTGGAAGTTGGGTTGGAAAAGTCACTCTATATCCTTGGAATACTTTGGTAGAGACTGATATGGTGATGGTTAGTGATGTACGACTATGAGGTTGAATCACTGGTTAAGGATTGAGGCGTTTTGACCTCTAAAATACTTAGTTTGGTTTTATTTATTTTATTCCTTAATATCCCACATTCATGCTTGGTATATGGCTTGGGGGAGATTGGGTGAAAGAAAGATTTCATTCAACCTAATATATGGTCGGGTGGTACATGAAAATCCATAAATTTCTTGGAATTATATATGTTAATAAGAGGTGTTTTCTATTGTGGTTTATGAGCATATGTGTTGTTTATGATGGTTATTTTATGACTTCGTTGTTATGGTCTATATGTTGGTTATATCATGTATATTATCTATGGATCTTGACATGTTTGATGAATATATGAATGATTGATGAATGCATGAGCTAATATATGATATTGTAGCTATCATGAGAGGTCATTATACCTTCTTGGATATTATCAGATAATTATGAGATCCCTATGTTTAGATACGAAATTATGACCTGTAGATTACATGATCATGACATGTTTGATGAAATGTTTCTCATGGTTATTTTTTTATTAAGTCAAGTCTATGATCAAGTTTCTTGTTATAATATGTGTCTTTGTGTCATTTATTGTTATGGAAAGTATCATCAAGTTATGGGCAGTGGTCTAGAGACTAGCCCTGAAAACGTGGCTCAAATCTTGTGGTTGCAAGAAAAAAAATTGCTGAAAAAGACTGCAATCGCACCCTTGTAGTGGTTATGCATGAAACTAGAAGCATAAATTCGCATGTATGCAAAATTTTTCATGCGAGTGGGAGTTCAAGTCAGTGAAAATAAATTCATCTCATGGTTTGGGCACCTGGAAGGTTGGTTTAGACCTTGGGGGTCATGTAGCACCTAAGGGAAGTCGGTAAGGTTTTGTTTTGTGGATTCCACTCCCTTGAGGTGATCTAGGAGGTTGAATAATATCATAGTAACTCTTCATCACATATTTACCCTAGTGGACCAGTAAAATTCGGTAAGTGTGGGATGAGGGTGTTACAATATCGTCTTAGAGATCAATTGCGAAAAGTTAGGGAAACTATATATGACACGGAGTTGGTGATTTTAACCCTCAGAGGTATCACTCCTATGTGGGAAAACTTCATTAATACTGTAAGAAACAAAAATATTTTCCCATCATTTGATTACCTTGTTGGAAAACTTAGTCAAGGACAATCTAGGATGATCTCAAGAGGCAGAATACAAAAGCGTGAAGAAGGAGATCTCACTGATTTCATCACTCAAGAGAATAAAAATAAAGGTAATGGAATATCATCTAATCAAATAAATTATTCTGCTGAATACAAATAATCCAAGAGAACATTAAGTAAGGATAAAAGTAAAATTGAATACTAAAATTGTCACAAGTATCGTAACTGTACCCGAGATTGTCGAAGCAAGAAGGAAAATCCTAGTTCTAACCTAGGCTACTACAAAATATGTAAAATGATGGAAGAATAAAATATTATAGAAGAAGAGATGATGATATAATAATTCAAGATGAGAGGATGAGAATATATTCACCTGATGATCGAGAAAGAAGCTATTGTCCTCAAAATAAAGCAAGAAACTCCAGGTATGGAAATAATGCAGTTGCTAGTCAATATGAATATATTCTTATTTCTTCTATTTCTAGTTCTTCGCCTCCATATTGATATGGTAGTTGGATAGTATATAGTGGGGCCTCTAGACACTTCTATGTATATAAGGAAGTCCTCTCTAATCTGGAAGAGAGGGAGACAGGTTTGAAAATCATTCTTAGAGATAATGCTACATATCAACTGAAAGGTTTTGGTTCTGTTAAAATTTACTTGTATTCTAGGGAATCCATTATTCTTCATGACGTCGCGTATGTTCCATAACTAAAGAAGAAAATGGTATCTATCTATACATTGGAAAACAAAGTCATGAAAGTAGCTTCATAAAAGGAAAAGTTGTCACATGGCTGAAGGAATCACGTATGAAGGATGCATTTAAATTGGGATCGAGAAGTGAAGGACTCTATAGAGTTAATGGGAAACCACTTATAGTAATTATCCATTATACTAATCATTAGGGTGAGATATTACACTGTAGGTTGGCACATCTCCACTATGAATCTATACTAAATTTTAAGAAGTTATTCTCTGTAATGTCTGATTTTCAAGCAAGTCATGATGGAGTATGTCCAATATGCATTAGTGGAAAGAAGACAAGGGGACCTTTCCCCTCTAGTAGGAATAAGACAAATGATCTTCTTCAACTAATTCATTCTAATGTTTGTGTACCTATGACAATGCATTATCTTGGTGACCATCTCTATTACATCATATTTATTTATGAATTCTCTAGGAATACATGGACATACTATTTGAAGCACAAGGATGACACCTTTGATATGTTCAAAAACTTCAAGGAATTGGAAGAGAATAAAATTAAAGTTTTCAGGTCTGACAATGGTGGTGAGTAAATTTCAAATGAGTTCATTTATTTTTACAACAAGGAATGCATTAAGAAGGAAACAATTTCCCCATACAATCCCAAGAAAAATGGAGTGGTTGAAAGAAATAATAGGTCTATTATGGAGGTTGTTAGGGCTATGCTGCATGATCAAAGGTTACCAAAGTTCCATTTGGTAGAAGTAATAAATACAATGGTATATATACAAAAAAGGGTTCCTCATCAAGCTTTAGACAACAATAATCTTGAATAAATGTTCAAAGGTACAAATAATGATATTAGTCATCTCAAGGTATTTGGTTTCCCCATATACTTTCATGTGTCGAAGGATAAGAGGAACAAGTTAGAAGCCACCAGAAAGAAAGGTATGTTTGTTGGATATTGTGAAATTTCTAAAGCATTTAGAATATATATTTATGGTCAAAGAGAGATCAATTTTAGTAGGGATGTGAGCTTCGATGAAGATGCTTCTCCTCAGAAATTCATAAATCGTACTTCTCCTCGTCCTCCTCCAAATAAATATGATGATATGGAAAAATTTGGAGGTCCTTCTATGCTATAATATGAAAAGGACATTGTTGATTATCCGATGGAGCCCATGGACCCCTTGGATCCTCCTCTAAATAATCCTCTTGTAAAAAATAGACCATTATGTCTTTGTGATACTTTACAGGATGCTAAAATATTTGTTCCTTCCAAGACGACCTTTAGAGAAAGCAAGAAGCCATTAAGGCACCAAGGGTATGTTGTCGCTATGCAAACTATGATTCAGGATGAGCCTTCTACATTTGAATAATTCATAAAAGAAAATTTTTGGAAGGATGCTATGACTGAAGAATATGAATCCATTATGAATAATGATGTATGGGATATTGTTTGGAGGCTGAAAGGAAAGTATGTCGTAACATCAAAATGGTTGTAAAAGATCAAACATGGAGTTGATGGAATCATTGAAAAGTACAAGGAAAGTTTTGTGTCTAGAGGTTTCTCTAAGAAAGAGGGCGTAGATTATGACGATATATTTTCACCAGTTTCTTGCTACACCACTATTAGATAAATTGTTGTTCTTGTTACTAGTCAAGGATGGACCCTTCATATTATGGATGTAAAGACAATGTTTCTTCATGTCATGTTACAGGAAGAAGTCTATGTTGAGAAACATTAGGGATTTTAAGTAAAGGTTAGGAAAAATCATGTATGCATGTTGAAAAAATAATTATATGGTGTAAAGCAAGATCCCCAAGATTGGTATGCCCGGATTGATAATTATCTAGTAAATCTTGGATTTACAAGAAAGGGTACCAACCCCAATATCTATTTCAAGTTGATCCAAGGTATGCCTTTGATTTTACTTTTGTATTTTTATGATATATTTTTGAAAGGTAGTGAGTCTTTGATGATCGAGTGTAAGAGGGAGATGGTATCTGAGTTCAAGATGAAAGACCTCAGCATGATGCATTTATTTTTGGGTTTAGAAGTTTGGTAGAGACGTGGAGAAATTTTCCTTTCTCAAAGAAAGCATGTTGTGAAGTTATTAGAGATATTTGTTATGACATAATGAAATTCCTTGTCCACACCAATGGGCATTAATTCCGTGAAGTTATGTGGAGATTTTGTTGGACCCGATTTGACTAGCCCTTCAAAGTATCATCAATCGATTGGTGCATTAATGTTTCTTATGAAAACTTGTCCGAACATATATTTTGTAGTGAACACCTTGAGTCAATTCATGATTTATCTGCATGATACACGTTGGGTCGCTACCAATTTTTTTTTGAAATATGTGTATGGGACAATCAATCTGGGTTTGAGATATACTACATGTGATGTTTAACATCATGGATACACTAATGTTGATTGGGATAGAAAAATTATTGACAATAGGAGAACATTTGGATGTTGTTTTAGCTTGGGATTGGCCATGATATATTGGATGACTAGAAAACATAATTTAGTGGATTTGAGCATAACAGAGGTAGAGTATATTGAAGCCATCATGGATATATGTGAGGTGGTTTGGTTGGCGAAGCTCTTTGGAGAGATATTTGATCAGGTTTTGAATACCACAATGATATTGTTATCACCTAAAAATTTTCAAAACATCATTGTGTCAATTTTGTTTTTGGTCATGGTTCTAAATTCAGTTTAGAAGTCAATGTAGGATTTGGTAAAGGGTAGGTTAGACTTTTATAAGTTCAAAGGTCATCATTAAGTTCAAATAAAGTATTTTAAAGGTCCATTCATTGTTAAATATCCATAATTTCCATTTGGGAGTCATTCCATAAAGTTTTAGGTCAAAACTCTACAATTAGCCAAGAATCCAAGTTTTCGTAGTGCCACTAGTTCAAAAATGCCAATTTGCGCTATGAAAGTGCTAATAGTTTCATAGCCCAAACATGGAAAAATACACTGTCGGTGCTACGAAAGCATGGTTTATTTACTGTCTTCTCATTTGACCTGAAATATGTCAGAATCTGTTGGGAAATGATAGGTTAGTGGTATGATGAGTCAGTCAGTGACGAGATTCAATGTACTTATCCATCTTGCAGTAATCGTTGTCATGATAGGGTATGAATGAGGCATAATTAAGTTATGAGATGACATTTCAAATTCAAAATCTTGCTTAATTGGTCATTCTCATTTCCTTTGCCTCCATTCGAGTGTCTAAGTTATAAAATGTCAAGCCAAACCTGTGGCTATTCCATACAAGTTTTCTACATCTTAATCAAGCGAGGATGATATAAAATAATCAAGCGAGGATGATTCAATTTATCAAGCGAGGCTGATAGGTTTTCTGTGAAGCATGGTAGAGGAAAATAAAGTCCATAGAGGGGGACACTGCTTGAGACATGAGCCTGAAGATATGAAGGCCATAATTTAAGACCAAGTAGTGATGGAGGCGTTCAGAAGAGTAGGTCATCTTTGGTTTTGTGAAAAGTTGCAGGGGTGCCACACACAGGTTTCCAAAGAATTTGCCTTGAACTTCAATGGAAAAACTACCAAGTTTGGGATGATAAATGTTTCAATTTCACCAGAGACTATTGCTGTTGTGACAGAGATACCAAGGGGTCAAGAAAATTGGTTTAAAGGTTTCAAATTTGATATGGAGCCATGCAAAGAATTCATGAAACCTGAATATGCAGATATGGACCTAAATAATGCTATCCCTAGAAGCTGTATAAAAGACACTTATGCAATGTTGTTGTTTAACATTCTGAGGTATTTTACATGTGAAGGAAGATATCATAAGGTTTACACCTATCATTTCAAGATGCTTCTACTTTTCATAAGTAATATTTCACTTGATTTTCCCTTTTACCTGCATAGGAGTCTTGCTAAAATGGATGATAAAGTATAAGACAAATCTGAAGGTTGTGAAACATATTTTTTTCATCATGGTTTGATGAAGTTATTTATTTTGAATGAGCTTCAGAAGATAGGCAGGGATTGGTCATCCTTCTTGTTTATAAATGGTTTTGAGTTGGAAACACTAACTCCTGCTAGAAATCCTAAAACTAAAGGAACTCCATACCACCAGTAGCAGAGTCTAGCCAACTTGTAGTTGCAAAACCAAAGGAATTTGCAAAACTAAAGCCAAGGAAACAAGTTGAAAAAAGGATAGAGCAGACACAAGTGCTTGATACTCCAACTCCATCACCTGAAAAACAGAGGTAAAATATTGTCAAAGAGGCAAAACAAAAACAAGATGTCAGCAGGCAGGAAATTAGAGTAACAAGAAGCCAAATAGTGGCATTAAAGGAAAAAACTGTTGCTACAGATACAGAGGATAGGCCAGTGATAAAGGGAAACTTAGATGAAATACTTCATGCAATTGACATAGAGGAGAAACCCATTGTTCAAGCTGACTTCATTGGAGTAGATGAGCCTAAACAGAAAAAAGCTAAGTCTGCAAAGAAGCTTAAGTTTGAGGGTGAAAATGTAGCCTTCATCTTTCAAGCAAGGAAACCTACAACTAGACATGCTCATAAACTTAGTGAAAGAAGAAAGGAAGTTTAAGAAGCTATTGAGATAGCCAAATCCCCTAAATAAGTTGTTGATTTATCAGCACCTGTAGTGAAGCATACAACCAGCAGAGCAAAGAAGGGAAAATAAGAAATGACAGGGTTTGAACATCTTGAGGAGAAATTGAGGTTGGAAAACCAATAAATTGTTGTGATGAGAAAGAGGGCTAGAAAGAACAGTATTGAGAAAGCAAAGTTTAAAAGAATGAAGGCACTGTGGGAAGGTAAAACTGGTGCTATTTCTAAAGCTCCAAGCAGTGCAGAGCAGTTTTTCACATGGACAGTTCCAGCCATCAAGGAAGCTAATTTTTTTAGAGTAATAAATACTCACTTGAGAGCTAATAATAGGAGGCTTAAATATCAAGTGGAGGACTTTGAGAAATAACTGAAATTGACTCAGGATGAGTTAAAAAATAAAGGTTTCAAAATGACAAACATGAAAGAGTCAAAAGCTAAGTTAAGTGAAAATGAAGAAAGGACCTCATGAAGGTTGAAATGAGTGTGTTTTCAGTTCATATGGCTTTTTGATACAGTGGAATCAGTTTTATTTTGAGTTTTGGCACATCTACAATTTTAATTTTCCAAAATTTTGGACAAAACTGCTCACTCATCAGTTTCGTAGCACAGACTATAAAAAGGGTGAAAAGCGCTACAAAACTACTGTATCAGCTTTTTTGCCCTTTTTTTATCAATTTTTGGGGGGTAAAAAACATGAATTAATAATTGAAAATGCCGAGGAAGATGTATTTAAGGATAATTAAGTCATTTTTGGAGGAAATAAGTCAATATTTTGAAGAAAAAGGGTAAAACAGTTGCGCTATCAAAAGCGCTACAAAACTGTGTTGTTTTCGTAGAACAGTCTTTTATAGCTCATTTGAATAGTGTAATGATGGTTTGGAAAAAATTGAGCTTAGGGAGGATTTTTGGCAGGTGTTATTTCAGTTCCTAACGACAAAGGACCTCGAAATGATGAACTCATGATGGTCAGAACATTTCATAACTACAAAGGACCCTATGCCTAGAAAACAGGGGATTGTTTCCTGCTTTGATGGAGGTCAGCATTATGGTCATCAAGATTTAAAGCCAATCATATAGATTTGACCAGGTGTTAATAAATTTGGCAAAGGATGTAATTTAATTAAGATAAGGTTGTTATAGATAGGTGATTAAGAGTTTGAATCCTATTTGTAATATGATTTTTTAGTAGATTAGCTATCCTTTTGTAATAAATACCAAGTCATATGGTTATGAAAGGTGTTAAGAGTCAAGAGTTCGATGTATCTAGCATTAGATAAGGTTAAATTATGTTTTAAATGATCTATAAAATATCAAGAGGTCGAATGTATAAAGGTTGGACATTTCTTGGAAAAGGACTGTGTTTATTGTAAGTGATTGGTTTTTAGCTAAATACAGAGATTTCTACTTAGCCAACTTGAGATTCAGAAGGAGTTCTAGTGTTTTCTTATTCTACTTGCATCTTTTTACTATCCTATTGCAGTGGTGTTTGTCTATGTTACTCAAAATTCATCTTTGATGCTTTGAATTCCTATATAGACAAACTGACTGTGTTTTTTACAGTTTCACATGTGTATCTCTTGACTAAAACTATGATATGCCTCAAATTCCATGTTAAGTAGATTGATTGGTTTACTGAAACTATTTTGACTCCATAAGCCCAAAGTGTACTTGCTGATGTGATTTTCAACTTACATTTATCATTTATCTGATTATTACCCCACATAGAGTTAGCCATCTATATTTTTATAAAAATAATTAACCCTTGAAAGAGCCCTCTTAGGTTGAGAAGGCTAAGCCTCAATCAAAAGATTGGTTGAAATAGTTACATGAGATTGATTTGATTAGTGGCCTATCAGGTTTAGTTTTGTGATAAAATTTTGGTGCGTCTGTCGAGAGTTTAAAGATTATATTTTCATCAAATTTTGAAGATTAACTTTTGAAGGTAGCAAGAGCTTAGGAAGCTTTTCGAGGCTGCATCTATCTTGGTGACTCCATTCATAATTTATATGGTCAAAGGTGGCTTCGAGAAGGAGATACATGAGGAGTAATCTTGACCCAGATCCACCTACCATTGTGGACAATCCAAACACCATTTCTAGAGGCAGTAAAGGCATTTCTGAAATATCGGGTACTCCATCACATTCGAAATCCTTGTCCTATGAAATTTTAAGAAGTCCTGAATATAAAAGGGTTGATGATAAAATTCAAGAGGTTTTGTTTAGATCGGAAAGTGAAAAAGAGCTAACTAAAATTATCTTAGAATTGCATAAGAGAGGTATTGATACCTCAGTTGTAGTAACACAGGAAGACAAAGAAGAGTTTTGGGAATCTTTTACTTCTGAGTTGTTGTTGGAAAAAGAGTCTTTAGATAGATTAAAGGAGTTTGATCCTTTTTAAGTCTTATTTAAAAGTAAATCTAGTTTACCTCTTCCAAATTGGAGTTCAATTTTTAGTGGACCACGAATACCAATCAGTCCTCCTCATAGCAGTTTTTCATCCTCTATTTCTGCCATCCCTAAAGCTACTACAATCCCTTTAACCATGGCTGGAAATGTACCTCCTCCACCTAATTCACCTGTTAGATACACCCCTCTTGTTCTTCCAGCTGTCTTACATGACCTCCCTAGAAAATATACTGCTAGAATAAAAACTTGGGGAAGTGATGAAGACATTACAATAGAAGAACATGTGGACCAATTTAATGATTTTATAGACATGGAGAAGGTGGATGATGAAGATGTTAAGTTGAGGTTGTTTTCTCAGAGTTTTATTGGTGAAGTTAGGAAGTGGTATAAAGCCCTTACTCCTGGAAGTATTCATAATTGGAATGAGTTTGAAGATACTTTTATGAGAAAATGGGGAAATAGAACTAATCCAGTACAAGCCCTCATCAAGTATAGCACTTTGAAAAGAGTTGTTGATGAATCTGTTCAAAACTTTTCAAAAAGGTTTAATAAGGTGTATGACTCTATTCCTGCCCATCTGAAACCACCACAAGCTTTAGCTCAGATGAGATATGTTGAAGCTTTTGACTATGAGTTTTCTATACTGATGAGAGAAAGAGAATCCCCTTCACTTGCTGAAATGCAAAATCATGCAGTGAAGGTGAAGGTTATTTTGATAGCAGCTAAAAATTAAAAAATGGGTAAATCTAAGGTGAAAGAAGAAGAGAAACCTTCCTCCTCTACCTCTTAGGATAAGCTGGATTCAATGATGAAAACAATGGAAAAGTTGATGGATAGATTGGCCCTTGGGAATACCTCTTCTCCTCCTGCACAACATGAATCTAAATTTAGAAACTCTTAGTTTAGGAGACCTTAGAATCAACAAAGACTAAGGGAAAATAGAAATCAGTAGCCTGATCCTCCAGTGAGACCTCCTTTCCAAAAGAACTTGATTGATGAAGAAGATGATCCTGAAATTCATGAAGAGTATATTCACTATTTTGATGAGGAAATGTCTGGAATTTTCTTGACTAAAGAAGAACATGATCAATCAGACAAAAGTAATCATGGAGAGGAAACATCAGATTATCTAAAGGGGTATCAACATGCTATTTTTGAGATGCAAAAACAATACAATCTCATAAATATAAATGTGCCTATCATTGCAAACAAAATACAGCCTAAAAAATATACATCTAAGGTTGCTGATGGTAAGAAAGATGCTCCTAAGGTCACTGAAGGTAAGAAAGATACACCAGTTGTTCCTCTTATCAAAGAAGATGAAAAATCTGTTTCTGTTTTCAGCCTTAAGAATAAAATTTCTAAGATTAAAATATTAGTCCCTTTTGCTGAGATTCTAAGGTAAATGAATATAAAATAAGGATTGTCAAAATGTTGAATTCACAACCAAGAGATGCTGATATCTTGAATGTATTAGAAGATCATCCAACCATATACTTGGGTCCAAGACTAGAAGATGAAAAAAATGAGGAGGTGCCTCCTTTTTATTTGAGCCTTAGCATTCACAACATGACATTGCATAATGCTATGTTGGATTCAGGGGCCTCTCACAATGTTATGCCCAAAGTAATCATGGAAAGAATGGGGTTAGAAATAACTAGGCCATATAAAGACTTGTTTTCTTTCGATTTGAAAAGAGTTCAATATATTGGTTTAATCAAGGATGTTGTTGTTGGTCTAACACAAATTCTTGCTAAAACTATGGTCATGGACATCATGGTAGCAGACATTCCACTTAATTTTGGTATGCTATTATCAAGGTTATGGGCAACGAAAATCAAAGGTACAATGCAGATGGACCTTACTTATGCCACCATTCTTGTTTTTGGTGAGCAAAGATGATTGTATCGAGAGACAATAATGGCCTACATGGTGAGTAGTAAAGAGAAACCCCAAAATTTTCCAATTTATGCTCTTGATACTGAACTTGGTTATGCTATTCTTTTCATTGAGTTTACTAATGAAGCAGAAGAGGAAAGGAAAGTAGAAAATTAGAGTTCTGAAATTTAGTAGTCTGAAAATCAGTAAACAAAAGATTAGCAAGTCAGTGATAAGGAGGTGGAAGGTTGGTGGTCATTTCATTTTTATGGATCAGTAGGCAGAGAAGGAGTAAGAGCAGGGATTTGGATCACAAGTCCAAGTGATGAGAGTAAGTTATTTTCCTATAAATTTAAATTTCATTGCATGAGTAACATGGATGAGTATGAATCCTTTATTTTGGGCCTAGAGGTTTTGAAAAGAATGAATGCTCAAAACATTTATGTTTTTGGAGATTCAGAGTTATTCATTAAATAGGTTGAAGGTGTTTATTAAAGAAAATATATAAGGATGAGGGCATATAGGAACTTAGTTTTTGACATGTTGGAAAAATTTCAAGCTTATTCAATCATGGTCAAAACTAGAGAACAAAACTCCATTGCTAATTCTCTTGTTGTCTCTGCAAGTCTTTTCATTATTCCTATGCATTCCATAGAAAAATATGAGGTTGAGATTCAACATAGTCATCTTTGATAATATTACTCATTGGCAAGTTTTTGAGGATGATCAACAAGTGAAGAACTTTATTGAGCTGAAAGAAGATTTTGAAAATATAGAAGTAGATCAGCAAAATATGCTTGCTGAGTCTAAATGGAAATATGAAGTTTTGCAACTAAAGAACAATTCTATACCAAAGGGACTCATACCTCTTGAATTTTTTTTTTATATCAGAATGATGTTTTTAAATCACCTAAGATACAAGCTAATGATGAAGAAGTTGAAAGCTGTAACGTTGGTATAGTAGCTATGCCCAAAATGATTAAAATTTCAAAGTTTTTTTCAGCTGATATGAAGTTTAAATATATTGAAATGATGAATAGATTCATAGATGTGTTTTCTTGGAATTATGCTGATTTGAAAGAATATGACCCCACTATTATTCATTCCCATAAAAGAAAATGAAAAGCCTTTCAAGAAGAAGTTAAGGAGGATCAATCCACTTCTCATGCCATTGATTGAGAAGGAGGTAAAAACACTCTTTGATGCCAAAATCATTGTTCCAATCAGATTTTAAAATTGGCTTGCAAATTTGGTTCCAATTAGGAAAAAGAGTGGAGAAATCAGAATATGTATTGACTTCAAAAATCTGAATAAAGCCTCTCTGAAGGAAAATTATCCTCTCCCGAAGATGGACCAAATTTTGCAAACTATTGTTGGTTCTCAGAGAATGTCTATGATAGATGGTTTTTTAGGTTATAATAAGATCCTTGTACATCCTGATGATCAGGAAAAAACAACCATTACTACACCATGGGGTACTTTCATGTATGCCAAGATGCCATTTGGTCTCATGAATGCAGGAGCTACTTTTCAGAGGGCAATGGATATATATTTTTTTGAAGAAAAGGACAAGATGGTGGTTTTTTATCTTGATGATATAACAATCTTCATAAGGATGGAAGAAGATCACTTGAAACACCTAGAAAGAATTCTGCTGAAGTGTAGAAGGTTTGGCATCTCTCTAAATCCCACCAAAAGTATTTTTTCTTTAACTTTAGGTAAATTACTTGGACACATCATTTATAAATATGGGATTAAGATTGATCCAAACAAGGTCAATGCAATTCAGAAGGTGGATTTTCCAAGAAGAAGGAAAGAGATTAAATCTTTCCTTGGAAATGTAAATTTTGTAAGGCGGTTTATTCCTAATTTTGCTGAGATTGTGAAGGATATAAAAAGGATGTTGAATAAGGGAGTTGAAATTAAGTGGACAGTAGAAGCAAGAAACTCATTTGAGGAAATAAAAAGGGCACTCACACAAGCACCAGTATTGATCAGTCCAGATTTCTCAAAATAATTTCTGGTTTTTACTTTTCGCATCAGAGAATACTATTGCTGGAGTTCTGCTACAAAAGGGACAACAAGGTATTGAGCAACCTATTTCTTTCTTTAGTAGAACATTATCCAACGCTGAGATGAAATATAATATATTAGAGAAGCAGGCCTATGCCTTGGTGAAGGCTATTAAATATTTCAGAATTTATATTCTGCATTCTCATATTGTGGCTTTTGTTCCTAATACTGTTGTAAAAGACATCCTCACTCAAGATCATCCTGATGGTAAGAGGGGGAAATAGATTGCTAAATTGCTAGAGTATGACATAGAAATCAAGACAAAAAATTTGGTCAAGGGGCAAGGCCTAGAAAAACTGATGGCGTATTCAAAATTTGACTGTCTTGATATAAAATTAATTGCAGAAATATCAGAAATTTCAGATGAGGAAGAAGAACTAGTTCCTATTGAAGAAAAATACATCACTTTATATTGGTACAAGGAGGTTGTTTTTTTCCTACAACATCATAAAGCACCTGCTGATCTAATAAATTCTAAAGAAAGGTTTGTAAAGCTTAAATCCTTGAGATATTTTATTTTTGACAGAAATCTGTTTTGGAAAGATACTGGCGAAATTTGGTTGAATTGCTTGCTGGAAGAGGAGGTTGATAAAGTAATTGATTAGTTCCACAAAGGAGATTGTGGAGGTCATCATTATTGGAAGGCCACATTGAACAAGATTCTTAGAGCAGGGTATTATTAGCCTACAATGTTTAAGGATGTCTACAAAAATATTGTTGCCTGCCATGAATGCTAGATTTTCGAGGGTGAGAAGAAGCTTGTACCTTTACCTTAAATGCCTATCTATGTGGAAGCACCATTTCATCATTGGGGGCTAGATTTTATTGGATAGATTCATCCATCATCTCCAAGTCAACATCGTTGGATTATTACAACAACTGATTACTTCACCAAATGGATTGAAGAAATCCCAACTAGGCAAGCAAATGATTCTATGATTATTTATTTTTTAGAAAATAATATCTTGTCTAGGTTTGGTTGCCCCATGAATATTATAACTGATAATTCACAGGAATTTAATTCTAATAAGCTGATCAATTCCTGTCATCAATATCATATTACTCTTGGGCATTCTACTGCATACTATCCGCAAGGGAATGGTCTTGCTGAATCTTCTAACAAGAGTATTGTGAGGATCATTAAAAAGGTGTTGTAGGAGAATAAGAAGGCTTGGAATTTAAAGCTGAAGTATGCCTTATGAGCTGATAGGATGTGCACAAAAAGGTCAATTGGAACCTCACCATATGAGTTGGTATATGGGGATGAGGCCATTTTTCCTACATCTCTAGTAGTACCTGTCATGAAGTTGATTCAATGGTTAGAAGAGGAACCCAATGCAGTCCAGAGGAGAATCAATCAGCTAATAGCTTTGTAGGAGAAGAGAAATGAAGTTTATAATAGCAATCAACAATCTCAAAACAGAATCAAGAGGACATTTGATAAGAAGATCAAGGAGGAAAGTTTTCAAATTCAGGATGAAGTGCTGAAATGGGAGGCCATAATTGAAGAGAAAGGCAAACATGGTAAGTTTGAGAACTTATGGAAAGGTCCTTTCAAGATAGATGTTTTCCATGGAAACAATACTTACATACTACAGGAGATGGATGGAAAATCACATGTTGGAGGACCTGTCAATGGCAGGTTTTTAAAGCATTACTCTTCCTAAAATTCTGATTGATCATTCATGTCATTGTACATATTCCATTTTATGAGTTTTTCTACTAATGATGACAAGCTAAATCAGCAAGCTTGAGCCTGAGGTGGAGGCATTAGAGCTTGAGGAGAAAGCTTGGAAATTTCAAAGTTTTTTTTTTTTTGGTCAAGAAAATGGATAGCAACACTGGAGCTACTGGTTCTTAGTATACCGTAGGGGCATACTATCCCAAGTGGATCCACTGTTATCACCTAAAAATTTTCAAAACATCATTGTGTCAATTTTGTTTTTGGTCATGGTTCTAAGTTCGGTTTAGAATTCAATTTAGGATTTGGTTAAAGGTAGGTTAGATATTTATAAGTTCAAAGGTCATCATGAAGTTCAAATAAACTCTTTTAAAGGTCCATTCATTGTCAAATATCCATAATTTCCATTTGGGAGTCATTCCATAAATTTTCGGGTCAAAACTATGCAATTAGCCAAGAATCCATGTTTTCATAGCACCACTAGTTCAAAAAATTTGATTTGTGCTATGGAAGCACTAATAGTTTCGTAGCATAAACAGGGAAAAATGCACCGTTGGTGCTACGAAAGCACGATTTCTTAACTGTCTTTTCATTTGAGCTGAAATATGTCAGAATCTATTGGGAAATGATAGGTTAGTGGTATGATGAGTCAATTAGTGATGAGATTCAATGTACTTACCCATATTGTAGTAATCATTGTCATGATAGAGTATGAATGAGGCATAATTCAGTTATGAGATGACATTTCAAATTCAAAATCTTGCTTAATTTGTCATTCTCATTTCCTTTGCCTCCATTCGAGTGTCTAAGTTATGAAATGTCAAGCCAAACCTGTGGTTGTTCCATACAAGTTTTCTACATCTTAATTAAGCGAGGCTGATATAAAATAATTGGGCAAGGCTGTTGTTTCACATATTCAAGTGAAGCCAATTCAATTTATCAAGCGAGGCTGATAGGTTTTCTGTGAAGCATGGTAGAGGAAAATAAAGTCCATAGAGGGGGACACTGCTTGAGACATGAGCCTGGAGATATGAAGGCCATAATTGAAGACCAAGTAGTGATGGAGGCATTCAGAAGAGTAGGTCATCTTCGGTTTTGTGAAAAGTTGCAGGGGTGCCACACACAGGTTTCCAAAGAATTTGCCTTGAAATTCAATGGAAAAACTACCAAGGTTGGGATGATAAATGTTTCAATTTCACCAGAGACTATTGCTGCTGTGAAAGAGATACCAAGGGGTCAATAAACTTGGTTTAAAGGTTTCAAATTTGATATGGAGCCATGAAAAGAATTCATGAAACCTGAGTATGCAGATATGGACCTAAATAATGCTATCGCTAGAAGTTGCATCAAAGACACTTATGAAAAACTGTTGTTTAACATTTAGAGGTATTTTACATGTGAAGGAAGATATCATAAGGTTTACACCTATCATTTCAAGCTGTTTCTGAATTTCACATGTAAGATTTTTCTTGATTTTCCCTTTTACCTACATAGGAGTCTTGCTAAAATGGCTAATAAAGTACAAGCCAAATCTAAAGGTTGAAACATATTTGTTTCATCATGGTTTGATGAAGTTATTTATTTTTAATGAGCTTCATAAGATAGGCATGGATTGGTCATCCTTTTTTTTTATAAATGGTTTTGAGTTGGAAACACTAACTCTTGCTAGAAACCCTAAAACTAAAGGAAATCCATCAACACCAGTAGCAGAGTCTAGCCAACCTGTAGTTGCAAAACCGAAGGAATTTGCAAAACTGAAGCTAAGGAAACAAGTTGAGAAAAAGATAGAGAAGACAAAAGTGCTTGATACTCCAACTCTATCACCTGCAAAAAAGAGGTCAAATATTGTCAAAGAGGAAAAACAGAAACAAGATGTCAACATGCAGGAAATCAAAAGAGTAACAAGAAGCCAAGTAGTGACATTAAATGGAAAAATAGTTGCTACAGATACAAAGGACATGCCAGTGATAAAGGTTAGATGACATCCTACATGCAATTGACATAGAGGAGACACCCATTGTTCAATCTGAGTTCATTGGAGTAGATGAGCTTAAACATAAAAAAAATAAGTATGCAAAGAAGCTTGAGTTTGCGGGTGAAAATGTAGCCTTCATCTTTCAAGAAAGGAAACTGACAACTAGACATGCTAAGAAACTTAGTGAAAGTAGCAAGGAAGTTCAAGAACCTATTGAGACAGCCAAAGCCCCTGAACAATTTGTTGATTTATGAACACCTGTAGTGAAGCATACAACTAGCATAACAAAGAAGGGAAAAGAAGAAATGTCAGGGTTTAAACATCTTGAGGAGAAATTGAGGTTGGAAAACCAATAAATTGTTGTGATGAGAAAGAGGGCTATAAAGCACAGTATTTAGAAAGTAGAGTTCAAAATAATGAATGCACAGTGGGAAGGTAAAACTAGTGCTATTTCTAAAGCTCCAAGCAGTGCAGAGAAATTTTTCACATGGACAGCTCCAACCATCAAGGAAGCTAAATTTGTCAGAGTAATAAATACTCACTTGAGAGCTAATAACAGGAGGCTTAAAGATCAAGTGGAGGAATTGGAGTAGCAGCTAAAATTGACTCAGGATGACTCAAAGAACAAAGGTTTTAAAATGACAAACATTAAAGAGTCAAAAGATAAGTTAAGTGAAAATGGAGAAAGGACCTCATGAAGGCTGAAATGATTGTGTTTTTAGTTCATATGAATTTTTGTTATAGTGGAATCGGTTTTATTTTGAGTTTTGGCACATTTAAAATTTTCATTTTCGAAAATTTTGGACAAAACTACTCACTTAGCAGTTTCGTAGTGCAGACAGTGTAAAAAGGGTGAAAATTGCTACGAAAATGCTATAGTAGCTTTTTTTCCCTTTTTTATCAAATTTTGGGGGGTAAAAAACATGAATTAAGAAATAAAAATGCCGAGGAGGATGTAATTAAAGATAATTAAGTTAGTTTTGGAGGAAAGAGGTCAAGATTTTGAAGAAGAAAGGGTAAAAGAGTTGTGCTACGAAAAGTGCTACGAAACTTTGTTGTTTTCATAGCACAATGTTTTACAGCTCATTTGAACAGTGTAAAGATGGTTTGGGACAGCTGGAGCTTAGGGAGGATTTTTGGCAGGTGTTATTTTAGTTCCTAACAGTAAAGGACCTTGAAATGATGAAATCATGATGGTTAGAACATTTCAAAACTGCAAAGGACCCTATGCCTAGAAAACAGGGGATTGTTTCCTGCTTTGATGGAGGTCAGCATTATGGTCATCAAGATTTAAAGCCAATCATATAGATTTGAACATGTGTTAATAAATTTGGCAAAGGATGTATTTTAATTAAGATAAGGCTGTTATAGAGAGGTGATTAAGAGTTTGAATCCTATTTGTAATAGGACTTTTTTGTAGATTACCTTTCCTTTTGTAATAAATACCATGTCATATGGTTATGCAAGGTGTCAAGAGTCAAGAGTTCGATGTATCTAGCATTAGATAAGGTTATCTTATGTTGTAAATGATCTATAAAATATCAAGAGGTGGAATATACAAGGGTTGGACATTTCTTGGCAAAGGACTCTATTTTTTGTAAGTGACTGGTTTTCAGCTAAATACAGAGATTTATACTTAGCCAACTTGAGATTCAGAAGGAGTTCTAGTGTGTTTTTGTTCTACTTGCATCTTTTTACTATCCTATTGCAGTGGTGTTTGTCTATGTTACTCAAAATTCATCTTTGATGCTTTGACTTCCTATATAGACAAATTGACTGTGTTTTTTATAGTTTAACATGTGTATCTCTTGACTAAAACTCTGATATGCCTCAACTTCCATGTTAAGTAGATTTATTGGTTTACTGAAACTATTTTGACTCCATAAGCCCAAAGTGTACTTTCTGATGTGATTTTCAACCTACACTTATCATTTATATGATTATTACCCCACATAGAGTTAGCCATATATATTTTTATCAAAATCATTAACCCTTGAGAGAGCCCTCTCAGGTTGAGGAGGCCAAGCCTCAATCAAAATATTTGTTTGAAACAGTTACATGAGATTGATTTGATTAGCAGCCTATCAGGTCTAATTTTGTGATAATAGATATATTCCAACAATAAGAGTGGGATTTGATTGGTATAAAATACCATGTTCTATGACAAGTCCAATCATATTGAGATAAAAATATATTATATATGTGTCATGGTGTATAGTGGAGTCGTGATACTTTGTCATATATCGACTGATGATAAGATTGCAGGCATACTCACCAAGTCTTTGTCGAAAGGGAAGTTCTTGGTCATCAAAGAGAAACTTGGACTCATGGATGTGACCCTCCTGGGTAAGGGTCCTGATTGATCGAGGACACTGAGTGATGATATTTCCCCCCTATATGAGCTATGATATTCCCCCATATCCTACCCAAGTAAAAGGATGTAGGTTTTGTACCACTTGACTCTTTAGGATCCTATTGGGAATATCAACAAATATTAAGGGAGTTGTGATCCTTCCCTCACGATAAGTTGTTGTGATCCTTTCCTCACAATAAGTTGTATCCTTCTTATTTTACTTGAATAGTGGGTTAAGTTGGGCTACCCTATTATCTGGTTTTAATTGGAACTCTCTGATGATGATGATTCTCGAGTTGTAGCATTGGGCTCCCTGTTGGCAATGATTTCGAGTGGTAGTAGTGACTCCCAAATGGATTGAGGTTGGTAGCTTGAACTACCCTCCGATATCAAATTATTCTTCTTTTAAATTCAATAATTTTCAACATATGAGTAGAGATGATATTTCAAGGGGTATATATGTTGCATTCGGTAGTATTTACCTAGCTGAGAGGGAGTGTTAACTTGGCAGTTCAAGGATAAATTCCCTCCTTTGGACAAATTTCCTCATCAAGAAAGCCCTTGTGTGGTTTCTCCCTAGTCTTTAACCAAACCTGGTGTTTCTTATTTTTCTCTTGATGTTTACTGCATTTATTGTTTTATCTACAATTTGTATTGATCACTAAAATATTAAATTGTTTTGAAATATTGCTATCTAAATGTAGTATCCCAAAATGGGAACAATGGCAATATTAAACAATATTACTCAGAAAATAACGCAGTTCAACAAAGTAAGAGTAGGAGCCCAATATGGAGGCTCAAAAATCACATATACATCAACAAATAAGTTCTATAATGTGGCCCATACAAGGTACAAGAGAAAAATAGAAGCTTATATGAAGAAAACCCTCAAAAAGAGGTGTTGCAACAATGTATTAAACTACAAATAGACTTGACATCGTTATTTTAAAGAGAATATAGCAGTTGTAGATTGAAACTTATATCTAGAGAAAAAAATGCATGAACAGTCAGATCTATGACAAATCCATACACTATAGTGTCTCACTTTACATAACCCTTGGTATTTTCAGCAAAACATGAAGCACATGGAGTAGATCTGAGATATTATGTAGCAGATCTGTAGATTGATTCAGAATTTCTGAAGCATATACAAGAGTATTCAAATCAGATCTGAATATGACATGGAATATATTAGAAATCCATGGATCACCACAGTGAAGGGTAGATCCCCAACACTAGATATCACTCCTCAAAGTTTGACAAAACACTCGGCAACTTTCCTCTTTGTAGATAATGTAGTCTCGGAAGATAAACTGCATTGTAGACCTGATGGACAGTTTCGCCTGATGCCAAGATATAGATATAAAGCTCCAATGATCCAATACACTATTTTCAAGGGGATATAAGAATTTCCCACTGAAAATAGGCACTATATTGGCCTGTATCCGAGTAGATCTAGGCTCCACTTGCTGCAACTTACAAGGAAAAATAAACCCTCAACAGGATCTGCGTTGTAGTTGGAAGATGAAGCTTGGAAAAATTCTTGATAGTGGACAAGATCCGCAAGATTACTCCAAGAGCTACTCAATGGAAGAGGTGGGATTCCCGATCAGGAACACCCAGTGCTAAACAACACTATTCTCAACTAAAAAGAAAGAGAATGATATATGTCTAAACAAACAATATATTCCGAAATATAACATGTTCAACAACCTTCTTCTGTTGTCCTCATCTTCCTTTTATAAGATGAAAGTCTTGCAAAACCCTAAACCATCTCAATGATTTAGCTCCTTTAACATGTGTAGCCTCCATCTAAAAATACGCTATGCATCTAGGAGGTTCATTGCATCTAGACAACACTGTTGATTTGGTCATGGTTGACCTAGTCAAACAACTCAATCCATTCCACACATAGGGGTGTTTTATTAAGATAGCCCAGATTTTACCTTGTTCACATGGGGCATTGATTTATTCACTGTTTTTAGGATTTTTTATTGTCCTCCTTTACACATTTATTCTTGCAATAAGAAAATGAGACAAAATTGTATATTCCCATTAGCTTGGGCTAATTGGGAATATTATAGTCCTCCAATACAAAATTTTTCTTTTCCTCAAGCAATTGATAGGGTGAGTGCTGCAAAACTTCTCCTCCTCCATTGGTGAAACCATCAAGGATCAAGCTTTCTTCACAAGCTAAGTGTTCACAAATACAAACCTCCATGAATTGTTCCTCCAAATTCATTATGATATGTACATAATCCATCGCACAAGGAGTCAAGAACTCACATGAAACAAACATAGATGAACCAATACTTTCCTTGAAACATGTAGCAGAAGGTACATGGAGAGTCTCCATCCCATGAGGTACATACATGCTCCCCATCCTCCCTCCATACAAGCCCATAAACATTACAAGTATATCATCAATGTATGGAAGTAAAACTACATATGAGCAAACATAAATTTGAGCATGAGGAGGTGGGTCATAGTCTCACATATGGTACCAGCGTGGTGCATCTCCTAGCTACATCAGATCCAGGTGTGGTAAGCGATTTCCCCACCACTTACTTGCTGCACATGTCATATCACTATGGCTGAAAATGTAACATACGTTTGGTGCTTTTGGGAAGCACCCATCATGAAAGTAAATCTCCCTTTGCACATCAAGGGAGTGGCCAAGGTCACAAATTTTAGTGGCCCAATAGTTGTCATGAGATTTACATGATACATTAATCCTTTTATGAGTCATGGCCTGCATAAAAAAGGTAAAATAACATGTACAATCAGAAAATAAAACTTGTTTTACATGAACATATCCTTTACCAACAATTTCTCTTATACACATGGAGTTGTGCATGGATCTTTCTCCTCTTTCAGAAGAAGGAAGAGGTAGTTGAAATGACTCTTGCATAGAGTCCCATAGCTGCCCCAACTCCACATGGTTCATGCATTCTTGAAAATGCTAATGTAGCTCTCCTCCATAGCCTTCCCATTCAAAACATCCCATGATAGTGTTGTAGATCTTCATAGAATAGGTAGGGATAAAACATAACTCTTTGTAGGCCGTTTGTAGCATCCTCTCCTTGAAATAAAAGGCTCTAGGCAAAGAGACCCTATAATGATGATAGATGAATCCCTCATGGACTAGATAGCCCTCTTCATGCATTTGGTCATCAAGCATCATACAAGTGTGAAGATCCTTGGAATAATCCACCAATAGCTGGGATTTCCAGTATAGATCTACACTCTCGAACAATGACAACGTTGATGATGCATCAATAGGAATGTATGTCACGTTGCTGATCTCCTCTTTGAAATATCCTATGCCAAAGGTATATGTTGGAAGGACATACCCTCCCTTCTTCTCCTCCAATAGCGCAGAATCAGAAATGAATGTGGGTGATGATGATGAGAGAAGAAAATCTCCCTCCTTCTTGTGCTCGCCCAAGCCTCCCAACGTTGTAGTTGTGTCTTCTAATGCTCCAATCCCTAAGTTTGGAGCAAAAATTTGTGAGGTATTCCCCACAAAATCTGAATCAGGTGGCCTCCTAGGTGGTTTGCCACAAGAAAGTGAGGTTTCAGGGACCATCCTCATATGCATAATAGATGGGATCCTCATGTCCCTACTTCCACTGCGCAAATTTAGCTCTGTCTCATGTGTGGAAATCTCATGAAATTTAGGGACCACTCTTGGTGATGCAAGAGTGCTTCTTATTGGAGCATTTTCTTTATTTTTTACTCCTAGCAATAGTGGATCATCTTTTTCTATGTCAACGCTATGATCCCTCCTTTTTTCTGTCTCATTTTCTATCATCATAGACACATGCTGCTCATGCTCTCCATATGTAATATTCCTTGGAACTTATTGCAAAGATGCAAGAGCCCCTCTAGTGGAAGTAATTGATTCATCTCAATCTCCCAATAAAAATATATCTCCCCCTTCTGTCACAACGCTAGAGGATCTTCTCTACTCTCTCTCTCCTTTCTCCTCATCAATGGAGAATTCCTCATCATTAAGAGACCCTTTTCCTTGATATCTCTCTGAATAAGGAACACTTATGACTTCCCCTTGAGAAGAGAGTTCTTGTTGAAGTGGGGCTTTTGCCTTTGGAAAATCATGAAGAAGATCTTCAACCCCTTCAACCATGTTTAGAAATGGATTTGGCTTTATGGATTCTTCCAAATCATGCAAACATTTAGATTTCTTGTGCTTCTCTCAAAGAAGTTTTAGGATGTCTAAAATAAAATATTTTCACTAACCTCCTAGTGAACTTTGGATAAGAAGAGATATTTACATTTTCAAGGAAGAAGACTCAAATAGCCACCAGGCATAAGCCTTACCTTGAAGATGCAGCACTGCTACTCTCATGGCTTCTTCTTCTGACACTTGATGCAGCTATAAATATGTGTCAATCTTCCTTACACAGGACTTGGCTGAGCTCTCAGGTGATCCATCAAAAGTAGGTAGAGAGAATCTACCCAAAGTGTGCTGCATGCACCCTCTTCTTCTACTGTAGTTACTGGATCTTCTTTCTTCTTTAAGTTGACAGAACTATGGGAAACTGAGATACTTCTTGAATCTCTTTGATTGAGACTCATATTCTTGGAGATAATCACCAAGAGCTTCCTTTTGTGTTCATCCTTTCCCTTATTCCTTTGTCAATAAAGTAGGCATGCTCCAACGTTGTAGATCAGGTTGTGTGCCTAAATGCTCACACACATAGTAAGAAGTACTGAGGCTTCCTTGATGTAAAAATATTCTTGATGGATCTACATGTATTTTCCTCCTCATTACCTGGATTTCTCCTTTCATCTCATACATAGCTTGAGAAAGAGTTTTAGAGAACTCTTCTCCTTTCAATCTTCCAGATAAAGGGGTTTCACCCTTGTTTCCTTTGTCTTTTGTGTAATCAATTTTCTTCTGTCTTCTTTTTATATACCTATTCTCTCTATCAGTAAGGGGCTATTCTTCTTCTAAAGAAATATTGGCTTCTTGAGAAAGCACAGGATGTGCCAAGATGGTTTCTCTGATACCACTGTAATATCCCAAAAATGGGAACAACAGCAATATTAAACAATACTACTCAAAAAATATAGCAGTTCAACAAAGTAAGAGTAGGAGGCCAATATGGAGGCTCAAAAATCACTTATACATCATCAAATCAGATCTATAATGTGGCCCATACAATGTACAAGAGAAAAATAGAAGACTTATATGAAGAAAACCCTCAAAAAGAGGTGTTGCAACAATGTATTAAACTACAAAGAGACTTGAAAATGTTATTTTAAAGAGAATACAACAGCTGTAGATTATAACTTAGATCTAGAGCAAAATAATGCATGAACAGTCAGATCTATGACAGATCCATACACTATAGTGTCTCTACTTTACATACCCCTTGGGGTTTTTAGCAAAACATGAAGCACATGGAGTAGATTTGAGATCTTATGTAGCAGATCTATAGATTGATTCAGAATTTCTAAAGCATATAAAGGAGTATTCATATCAGATATGAATATGACATGGAATAGATCATAAATCCATGGATCACCACAGTGAAGAGAATATTCCTAACACTAGAGATCACTCCTCAAGGTTTGCCAAAACACCCTGGAACTTTCCTCTTTGCAGATAACACAGTCTTGGAAGATAAAATGCGTTGTAGAATTGATAGACAGTTTGGCCTGATGCCAAGTTGTAGATTTGAAGCTCCAATGATCCAATACACTCTTTTCAAGGGGATAGAAGACTTTCCCACTGATAAAAGGCACTAGATTGGCCTAGATTTGAGTAGATATAGCCTCCACTTGTTGAAAACTATAAGGAAAACCAATCCCTCAACAGGATCTATGTTGTAGTTGGAAGATGAAGCTTGGCTAAATTCTTGATAGTGGACAAGATCAACAAGAATCCTCCAAGAGCTACTCAATGGAAGAGGTGGGATTCCCGATCAGGAACACCCAGTGCTAAACAACACTATTCTCAGCTAAACAACAAGAGAATGATATATGTCTAAATAGAAAATATATTCTAAAATATAAAATGTTAAACAAACTTCTTCTGCTGTCCTCCTCTTCCTTTTATAAGATAAAAGTCTTGCAAAACCCTAAACCATCTCAATGATTTAGCTCCTTTCACATGTGTAGCCTCCATCTAAAATTTCGTTGTGCATCTAGGAGGTTCACTGCATCTAGACAGTGCTATTGAATTGGTCATGGTTGACCCAACCAAACAACTCAATCCCTTCCACACATAGGGGTGTTTTATTAAGATAGCCCGGATTTAACTTTGTTCACATAGGGCATTGATTTATTCACTGTTTTTAGGAGTTTTTATTGTCCTCCTTTACACATTTATTCTTTCAATAAGAAAATGAGACAAAATTGTATATTCCCATTAGCTTGGGCTAATTGGGAATATCACACTAAAGATAATATTTCGGCTAAAGTGATTATAATAGTATAGAAAAATGGTAAAATTAATAGAGAAGGGGGGAGAGATAGGGAGAGCAGTTGGATAAGGGAAGGATGGAGAGAGAGTGTGGTAAATAATGGTATGAGGAGTAAAGAAGGGTGGAGATAGAGAGTCATGGAGTAAGAATAAGAAAAAGGGATAGGGAGGAAGGTAGTAGGGGAGAGAGAACCAAAAAGGGTCTAGGGGAAGGAGGTGGCTGAGAAGGGGGTGAGAGGGAAAGAGGGGGGAGAGAGAGCCAAATAAATATGGACAAGGAGAGAGATATGGAGAGAGGGATGTGGTTATACAAAGAGATAGATGATACGATAGGGAGGGAGATATATAGTGATAGATGGTGGAAATACTAAGAGTGGGGTGAATAAATACTTCCTTAAAATCGACTAATTTTTAATCTCTAGAGAAATAAATTCACATTAATATTAAACTAACATCATATCACATCAATCATAAACAAAAATCATTCAACAATGCACAAACATTAAGACAATAGACAAAAAATTTTTAGGTGGAAATTCTTCCAAGAGAAAACCTAGCAAATGATTCTTAATATTTGTCTTCAATGATTTACATCAATAGGAAGTTCCAAATACAAAATTTATTAGCTCCAACTTAAGGGTGCTCCAACATATTGTTTACTATCTCCAAATGGAAGGACTCTCCAATACGATGGTTTATAGGCTCCAACTTGAAGGATGTTCCAACACCCTATTTACTAGCTCAAACTAGTAGGACTATTAAAATTGGTAATTTTTGGCCAATATTATTCACTTAATCATATATATGTAAAAAATAGGTAAATTTTTAAATAAATGGGGCATTCATTTTTTTATAAAATGTCCAATAAATATCTTATTAGCAAAAATTCCCCCCTAAAATTTTCACTATGGTTAAGCTACATAAACTATTATAACATAATGAGGTATGTAAAACATGCCAAAAGTGTATGGTTGAAGTTCAAATGAAATTATATGAGAAACCCCTACAAGCACTAGTCATCCTAGTTCAAAATTCTCTTACACAATTGGAGTCAAGGGATGAAATATTCTACACCATCAGGAAAAATTAATTTATTGACTACCTACAAGAATACATCATAACGACAACACAATCTAAAACATGGTTTTTTTTATAGCTAGAACACATATTGAACATACTCAAGACACATGTAGTAATAGACCGCTATAGGAAGTAATATAGAATATCAAGAATTGGATGGAAATGGTGGCCAAGATGAAAAGTAAAATTTCCCCTTTGATTTTGAATTGAATATGTTACTGTTGAGGCCTCAGAATTCCGCTGCCAAAACATGGGGGAAAACCACCTGGTCCAGACCTTAAAGCATCTCCTTTTCTTTCTGGTGTAGTGGCTCCGACTGGGGATGATGTGACCAATTTCCCAATAATGATGATTTTGGGGTGTGTTTTGATTATAAAACATGCAATGGAAAATGATTCTAATCTATCACATGCATCTATCTAAAATATCTATTCTACTATATATCCGGGGTGTTTCTTCCTTTATGCGATCTAAAGAGATATCCTTCAACTACTATTAATATAGATAATTTATCAGTTTAAAGAGATGAAAATTATGTAAGATCATTCTTCTAACAAAATAGTTTGATTAGAAGAATTTTGAAAAATATATCACATTCATATGTCTGATTATATATTCAATAAGAAATCAAAGACAAATATTAGAACAAGAGTGCATGTAAAATTCCTCTATAATAATGTTTCAAATATATAATGCAAGAAAAAGATGACTAGCAATCTATAAAGCAAGACTTAATACAAGTGAATAGAACTACCATATGTACGAAGTTATACTCATGTAAACTGATAGTAATTGATATGCTCCTCTTCACTTTCAAGCAATTTAAAGAGTACAGTAGTGCAACATCAGTAAAACAACTTTAATTGTCAAAATATTACAGACTGTGTTCCATTAATTCATCAAAGCATTCAGAATCTTACAATAGTGCATTCTTTGCAAATGTTTTTGACAAATTTCTGGACCCTTCTCTAAATGCATGAGAGGGGTTTAAATAATAAACTAATTATGTTCTAAAATAAAATATTACAATAAAATAGAGGAGGTTTAAAACAGCCATCCTCGTAAGACTAACTTTAACTACAATATAGGAAAATAAAGTGACAATATGACATAAGGGTTCTGATCTTTCTTTTGGATTTCCTCTCGAAGTTGATAAATATCTAGCACGGGCTTGAGATGATTTGGCTACGAAATATGTGATCTAACCTGTGCTTTAAATATTTCATTTGAGAGTGTTGGCTACGATCTTCTCATTGAATCTGTTAAAGACTACAGGATCTGGTATTGATGATAAGGTTTGATCAGAAAATTCCAATAATTTTCTTGATCAAACTTATTTACCTTTTTAATTGTTTCATCCCACGCTTTTTCCTTTTGTTTCCACTGTGTTTCCAGCTGTTTGAATTCTGAGAGCACTTTAGATGTGCACTCTTTGATAAGTTCTGATTTCACAAGCTGTTCACACACAGATTCAATAATTCCCTTTTCCAACTTGAATGCTTTTGTTGCTGCTTTATTTGTGCTTCCCAATATTTGAATAAAATTTCCTTATGGAACTTATCTACCTGGGGTAGATTAGCTTCCTTTCCTGAGTTTGATTCTTGCCATTGAATGTGTTCATTGATTTTCTTCTCGATCTTCTCACATTCAAGTTTCTGGATAGTTATTTTCTGGAACAGTATTTTACTTGAGTCACAATTATGGTAGGACATGGGGAGAAACATAACTCCCAAATACTCTGACATATGTGAAACTCTCCTCTACAAACCATCTAGCAATAAAAATAATATCTGTACTAGCCTCTTTGGAAACTCTAGGGGATTTCTCATTGAATATCATCTGGTGTATAGGTAACATGACTCTATGGAAATTTTTGTAAACATGTAAATGGAAGTATGAATCCCAAAGGGCTTTGTGATAAATATGGATTGGGGTAGGGTCTTGGGTAGTCCATTTCCATCCCATGGTAGGAAAACTAGAAGAAAATAAAATTGCATCCATGACATAGGCACTCATGTAAAAGGGAGGTATTTCTCTTGATGAAACACTTTGTTTATTCCTATACTCCTTGATGTGTCTAGATATATTATTAGATAGGATATTTTCCCAATTAATAATTAAAGAATTGATGATTGCATCAATTAATGGGACCCAATTTATAGAAAACCTAGTGGTATGAGGTTTTGCATATAATATAGATAACATAGCGGCAAAATAATAGTAAGGTTAATGAATTTGGGCAATTGGGTACGTACCGAGTTTATCTCATTTAAGATTTCCCTGGTCTTCCTTCCATTACTTTATGAATTTTGTTAGATCTAGATGTTTTTCTCTAAAGCTTTGAAAAAAAGCTTTGTCATAATTTTGTTGTGGGTCTGGTAAGTGGTGCATTGCTTTTAAATCGTCTTCCTTGAAAGAACCAATATTTTCTCCCTTCGAATCCTTAAAATTTCCATCTTCTATATTTAAGTGGTAAATTACCCACTTAACCATGTCTGTATAAGGGAGAATTTTTGGTCTTGTGGCTACCTTATGGATGGAGGAACATGGAGCGTCGAAGTAGGTCGGGTGTGAAGAAACAAACGTGCCTATTGTAGTGATTTTGTCTATTACCCTTGGTTTTTCATCCTCGAAATCTTATACATTTACTCTCATGATGGAATTCCACAATCCTTGTTGTGGGTGGTGTTTGAAAATAGGGGAGACATATCTGAGTCTTTGGTAGACGATGATTTGTCAATTTATTTTCCTTTCTTGTTCATTTCAATCTTTCTCACTCCGTTAAGTGGTTTCATGATTTCAAGTAAACAAAGAAAACATTAAAAATACATGAATCTGAGAGACAAATTCGTCGTTAATTTATTTCAAACATGAATGAATAGATATGAATATATAAAAACCTTACTTTTATTAAATGTTATTAATCACCAATAATATTTATAAATAAAATCTTTTACACCTTCACATGGAATAGCTATCAATCAATTTTACGAAGTTGGATCTCGTATTTCGGTTGGATATGATGTAAGTTATTTTTCATTTTTGAGTAATTAAATGCCATTCATGGCATATCGCAACTTATAACTTTTTCATTTATGATGTTACCCATAAATCTCGCGAAATGCAATCTATGCAAATCACACATCGCACATTGTAACTTTTATGCGGTAAATGGATTTTCTTTTAGTTAAGTCCTACGAACTGTGAAGTGTGCATTCAAGAAGTCAAGCGGATGCTCTTTATGGGACTTCGAAGATTTATGTTTATTACTTTATTGGCTCATTGGGTCCGTATAATCGCAACTTATGCCAAATTGCTTTATAAGTTTGATCAGTTTAAATGAGGTGCGATGCAATTTTCGTTTATAACGATGATTAAAGAATTTAAAATAAGATTTTAATATAACTTCGAAAAAATCTTAGCACATTCCGCAGCCCACATGACTTAGTGGGTTTCAAGTCTTTTAAGTTTGTAAGTTATGAAGTTTTCGATGTGCACTAAGGAATAAAGCGGAAAAGTACAAAGAACTTTATTTCCTAAAGTTTTTTGATTGAAAGCTAAAAATAAATGAAAATGAATTTATAAAGGGTCCCCATGTATTGAGATAAATCGGGGGTGTTGTATAACACAACAATTGGTGATTCGCTTGGGAGAACCACCTATCTCTGACTAAATTTTTGAATATTCGAAACTTTTTTGAAATAAAAATAGTTGCAGGAATGAATTTCAAACAAATAATATCCTACTAAGCAATAAAATCTCTCTTGATTACAATTCATAAGAATCCCTATTTTAAAGATATAAGTATGTGAATCTATATTAGTCTTTACTTAGTTCAAAAAGATAAAAAAGGTGGATCTTACAGATTATATTGATAAATATTTACACTTTTATCACATGTAGATCCTCTGTTCCAATAAGAAATTTAAGGTCTTGGCAGGGTTACCTTTTACCCAACAATGATTCATCATCCCTTTCAGTGTTTCTTACAATTTCCAAAAATAAATTCTAACTTTATACAATTGATCTTTTTTGAAACTTTTCTTTTTGTATCATATTTTTATTTACTTAAAAGCCATTTTCTCAGCTTAGTAACCAAATAATGACAATTCCATTAACTAGTTGTAATTAAATTGATCAAGCTGGCTCTTGATAAGACCCCTTGTCCTTTTGATATAATATCAAGTCATTACCCTGTTTTGGTAGGCAGTATTGGTAATGTCAGTTCAACTATTTCCCTATGAACATGGTAAACAAGCTCATGATGAGACTTAGTATCTTTTAAGATTTTCTAGTTATAATCTCTTTTGAATTTCATTCAAAAATTAATAAGTTTTCTCGAATGGGTTGAATCATTGGTCCTTTTGAGGATTCTGGGTGATAATGGTGAGTTTTAGATTGATTTTGTGTGAAAGAGTCTTTTCTATGTTAAGGATTCTTTTCTTGACTGATAACATAATAATCATGCCATATAAGGATGAGGCTTCTTCAAAGAATAAATAACTTCAGTGAAATTGCATCTTTCAGTGAAAATAAAATCTATTTGTCTTTTAAATCTTTCGATTGTTTCCTTAACATTTTTTATTTCTATAAGCGATAAATAAAAAAGGATCATCTAATATTTTTATTTGAGAAGCCAAAAATTTATACTAAGCAACTTTTATTTTCCTAAGGAAAAGAAAAAAGATACTAGTATACAAGGAATAGAAGGGGTTACCTCCTATGAAAAGTATTTTTTCAAAATCTAGCCATTAACGGGCAAAGAATCTCTTTTGGCTTGTATATCTTGCAATAAGAATGTTGATGGGCATATTTCTTCAATTGTTTGAAATGGACCTAGCTAGAGTTTTTAAAACTTCATGTGTTTACCTTTTTCCTCATGCGCTTTATCCCATTTCAATACCAAATCACCAATTCGAATTTTTTCGGAGTAACAGAAGTTGAATCAAATGAGGATTTTACTATATGTTGATGATGTGCATGGGTATGATTAAATTTTTCTCTTTCTTCTTCTAAATTAAGAATTTTACATTTTCTAAGTTGTAAAGAAGAAGAAGGAGATTCATCAATAAATTGTACTAAGGAAAGAGAGGGAATAACTACATTGGTAGGAAGTACAACTTATTTTCCATAGACAAGATTGAACGGAGAAGTGCTAATAGAAGCTTTCTGAGTTATTCGGTCTGCCCAAAGAGAAAATATTAATGACCTATGCCAATTTCGTTGGTTTTGATCAACAATTCTTTTGATTGTTCTGATCAAGTTTTTGTTCGTGGATTATGCTAAACCATTTAATGGTGGGTAATAATTTTCATAATAATTAAGTTTAAAACCTCTTTTGATTGCAAATTCCATCATAGAAGTTCCTAATAGGTAAGGTGTGTTATCAAACATTAAAGTAGTAGGTAAGCCAAACCTAGTTATGATATATTGGTCGATGAAATCAATGATATTCTCAGAGTTGGCTACCTTTAATGGAATTTCTTCCACCCATTTAGTAAAGTAATCTGTAGCTATGAGAATATATCTATGTTGTTTGGAAGTGTTAGGAACAATCTCACTGACTATATCTAATCCACATTGTTCAAATGGTTGTTTGATATTAACTCGCTGTAATGGGAAGGATGGTTTTATTTGTATTCCAGATGCACTTTGACACACTTTTCATTTTCTTGCATATTCATGAGCATCTTTGAAAGTTTAGGCCAATATTAATCTACATGCAGGATTTTTTGTGTTGTCATATTTCCTCCAAAATGTCCTCCAGCCGGTCCATCATGGAGTTCCTGCAAGACTTTATCTGCTTCAGCTTTTTCTAAGAATATTAGTAGTAAAAAATCAAAATTTCTCCTAAACAATACATCATTTATTAATTCATATTGCTTGGCATTTAATCTCAAAGCCCGTTTCATGTTTTAATTGAGTTGTGTTGGAGCATATCCATTCTTCAAATAGACTATGAGATTAGCATTTTGAAATTCTGCATCGTTGAGGCTTACCTCTGAAATTTGCATATTGTTACCTGAATCTTGTTAAGATGATAGATGGGATGCTCCTGTAAGCATTCCACAAAAGCCTTGACCTCTAAAAATTTTAGAGGGTCTTATTTCTACATCATATTCTTGTAAAACGATAACCTAGTTAACCCTTTTCTCTCCTAATTCTCTTTGCATTAATAGTTGTCTCACCGTAGAGAATAGAACTATGATTTTCGTGTGATTTTTTAGGAGAAATGGCCTGAAATGATTTATAGCCTTAAAGACAATAAATGCTTATTTTTTGATAGATGAATAATTTGGTTATGTACCTTGCAAATTGGAACTAAAAAATGATATTGGTGCTTCAATTTGTTGGTCATTAAGATGTGTTAAAACACCATTGTATGATGTATCTGATGAAAAAGTATATAAAGTAAAAAGATTAAGAAAATTGGGGGTAGTCAGGCATGGAGCATTGAAAATGGATTTTTTAATCAAATCAAATGCTTCTCCTTTCATTATGTCCCCATTTAGAGACTAAATTTTTCTTAATCATGTTTTGTAATGGTAAAACTATTTGTGAAAAGTCAGGGACAAAATTTTTAACAAAATTAATTTTCCCAAGAAAAGACTTCATAACTTTCTTGTTATGAGGAAAAGGAATTATTCTAATCTCTTCAATTATTTTAGGATCAATATAGATACCTCTTTTTTACACAGTGAATCCTAAAATTTTTTCTTTATCAAATGAAAAAAATTATTTCTTTGGGTTTAATGAGATGTCATACCTTTTACATCGCTCCAAGACTTTCTTTATGTCATTCACATGATTGGTTACTTTTTTAGAAAAGACTGTAATGTCTCTAAATAAATAACCACTAATTTATTTATGAGCCCCCTAAAATTTTTGTTCATAGCTCTCTGAAAAGTGGCTCCTGCATTAATTAATCAAAATGACATCTTTTGATAGGCGTAAGTTCCCCACTGATCCGAATGGAAAATGGCATCAACCCATGGTATTCATCTACCCATGTTATCCATCCACCTGTGGAATTTACCCATGGTATTGTAAATGGCATCGACCCATGGTATTCATCCACCCTGATATTTATTCGCCCATGGTATTGTAAGTGACCCATGGTATGTATCCACCCATGGTATTCATCCAAACATGGGATTTACCCATGGTATTATAAGTGGTATCTACCCATGGTATTGGCCCATGGTATCCACCTATGATATTCTATCTAAAAAAAGGTTATAAATAACAAGCCTCACTTTTTAAAAGGACAGATTGTTCGCCACAATGTAGCTTCTACAGTTATTCTCTATTATAATAAAACAAGTTTCTTTATGGTTTTATTTTCTGTGTTCTCTTTTTTTTCTGGCATTCTAATTTTGTAGATCTTGTTAGATCCATTTCAAATTTTTAGATCTTGGGAGCCTCCCCAAAAGATCTGGATCAGTGGTATCAGATTCAGGTTATTCCTCCATGGGAATGAGGGTTTGAAACATATTTCAGTTTCAATGTTTTGCAACAATCTTCAGCAAAATCCATGAATTTTTTTGGGTGGCGAGTTTTAAGATCAGATATGAAACTTTTGGTGAAAAATTTACAAACATAAAGACCAGATATAGATTCCTTGTGAAAAAATACTCAAATTCAAAAAAAAAATTGGCCAAATCGGAGTCCGGATGTGGGAGTTATCGTTGATTTAAAATCAACTATTTTTTCAGAAATTTTGTGACGGCGAGATAGTTCCAGTGCGAATCTGAGAGTCTAGAGTCTCTAGATAGCGATTTGAAACAATTGGGAAGATGCAGAATTATCATTCCATTTCCAAAAATAGGTTATAATAAATATTTTGAGTTATATTGACCTATTTATGCTCATTTTGAATCCATAGCAGCATTTGGAGCAGGTTCTCTTTGGAGACGTGCCCTCCCACCCCGCTTTAGTAGGCACCTGCATCACATTCATTAGTTTCAACATAGCAGCATTCGTCTTGGGTTATTTGGAGACTTGACCTCTTTTAAACTGGTACTACTACTTCATCAACAATCATCGTATGGTTGTAGGTCAACTTGCTACAAAATCATTTTCATGATCCATTGTAAGTGCCTGCCCATTGCAATAACTGAGTTAGTCTGGGAATTAATTATCTGAGAATTGGATCTTTGTTTATAGTTTTGGTTCATCCACAACCCACACTTCATGGTCACATTTTCTAGGCACTGCCCTTCAATATCCATGATTTGGTCCTAAGCATTACAAAATATTTCTATCCTCGGATCTTAGATTTCATCACGGTTATGGGTTAACTACACAAAACCCTTCTCTTCAGTGGCTCTTCATATTCAACAAAGGCTTCTCAGGAGGGAACTTCAGGCAATGGGGACCATTGCTTCTTAAGGAGGGAGGAATGATCCGAATGGAAAATGGCATCAACCCATGGTATTCATCTACCCATGTTATCCATCCACCCATGGAATTTACCCATGGTATTGTAAATGGCATTGACCCATGGTATTCATCCACCCATGATATTTACTCGCCCATGGTATTGTAAGTGACCCATGGTATGTATCCACCCATGGTATTCATCCACACATGGGATTTACCCATGGTATTGTAAGTGGTATCTACCCATGGTATTGGCCCATGGTATCCACCTATGGTATTCTATCTAGAAAAAAGGCTATAAATAACAAGCCTCACTTTGTAAAAAGACAGATTTTTCGCCACAATGTAGCTTCTATAGTTATTATCTGTTTTAATAAAACAAGTTTCTTTATGGTTTTATTTTCTTTGTGTTCTCTCTTTTTTCTGGCATTCTAATTTTGCAGATCTTGTTAGATCCATTTCAAATTTTTAGATCTTGGGAGCCTCCCCCAAAGATCTGGATCACCCACTTAGTCCTGAATGTAGTATTTAATATGTCATTCAGATGTACGAGAATTTGGTTATATTTTGAGAATCCATATAGAAAGGACATAAGTTCAGATCCAGCTACTGTCTACAGTACTTGTTCCATGTTTGGTAATGGAAAGTTGTCCTTTTGACATGTTTGTTTAAATTCCTAAAATCAATACAAATTCTAATATCACCATTCTTCTTCTTGAAATGTACCAAATTTAATACCCATTTATAATGCTTGACTAGAAAGATGATTTTTTCCTTGAGGGGTTTGTTCAGTTCTATTTTGATTTGATTTTCCAGATTTGGATGAATCTTCCTCAATTTCTGCTATATAGGTTTTTCTTTAGAGATGATAGGAATGGTATGTTGAATAACATAATTGTCATATGTTTTAAGATTAGTATAATCCCAAGAAAAGATACTTTTGTACATTTTAAATTACCCGATAAATGATAATATTTCTTTGGAAGATAGACCAACACCTAGATTGACATTTTGAGGTTTTTCGTGAGTTCATATATTTAATAACTCAAATATTAAGGTAGAGCTTTGAGTTTTTGAGTTAGTAAGTCTTTTAAATATATATTTTCAATCATATAGGTCTTCTAACTTCACAACAGACTTAGAAATAGGATTTTCATTTTGTTCTTCCTTAATCTAAATGTCATGTTCGTTTTCATCCAAAATTTGACTATCATAAGATCCTTCAGATGTTAAGAAATCTATGATATCTGAATCATTATTGAATACTCTCCAATTGGTAATATTATTAGGAAAATATGGTCTAAAGATTGATATAATGGAAAATATATCAGGACTAAACCCTTGAGATGGAATTAACTCATATGCTGCATTAGCCAGTGGATCTGCACTAGCATTTTGCATCTTAGGTACATAAGAAATATTAAAGGCTAAGAAATGAATGGTTAATTCTTGGACTAATGATTGATAATGCTTTAAATGTCCAGAATTACAAAGAATGGTATTTCTTACCTGTCTAACAATGATTTTTGAACCCCCTAGGACTTTCAGATATTTGATATTAAGATCAATGGCTTTGTACAAACCTTGGACTAATGCTTCATATTCAACTATATTGTTTGTACAATTGAATTCTAATATGAAGGCTAACATGGTTTTTTCTCCTTCTGGGCTTATTAAAATATAGCCAGCGCTTGCACCATCTTCGGATTTAGAACCGTCAAAATAAAGAGTCCAAAATAAAGAATTAACTACTGCTTTATCTACAAAATTTATACACTTGGGACTATATATCTGGGAAAAATTCTCGATATGAGTAACAACTGCATTACCAAAGAAAGGTGATGTTTGACCATTGAAATTTCCCAAAAACAACTCTGCTAAGTAGTTTCCAATAATGTTATTATTGAATGATACAGACTCATTTACTCCTTCAAGTTCGATGACTGTATGCTTCATGAACTTTTCACGGTCTACCCGAATTTGATTTGGATTTTCATTATATGGTAGCCACATATGAGACCAGTTTGTTGCAAAATATCCATGAAGTTTTTTAGACTGGTATCGACTTAAAACTAAGCCATAAAACTCAAGAATATCAACCACCAGTATATCAATTATTTGAGTAACCTTGGGGTTTGATGACAATTTGATGGAAACATAATTTATTTCTCCTACCACCTCTACTCTAGTTCTATCAAGTTGTACTATATGAATAGGGGAACTCTTAGGAGTTATGTTCAACTTAGCACAAAATGATTTTGGCACTATATTAGAGGAAGCCCCTGAGTCTATTAAACAATTATGAACATTTTTATTATAGATCTCATAGGTTAAGAGAAATGGAGGAGTATGAGAGATGGATCGATCACCTATCATAATCAAGTCTGTAGCATCTATTTTAGTTGAAAGAGAAGGTGGCTTATCCATTTCAGTAGCATCTTGTACTATTATTGGAGTAGGTAAGGTTGAAGAAGGAAATGCATTTAAGTCTCTAAGTAGGATTTTTGGTTGCTGCTTTAATTTAGTAAACTCATGAATTGAAATGTTGGCACTGGTTTTCTTCATATCTTCAACTACATTATACTCAATAGTGTCTGAGACTACCATTGTCTTAGATGTAGGTGGAGTATCTAAAGTAACAAGACTTGTTTGTGTAGCCTTTGAAGTAGACTTTTTTCTTACTGATTTATCCTTAGGAGGAGTTGAAATCTTTTGTTGTTCATTTGGTTGCATTTATTCAGTAGTCTTTTTGCTCCTTGTACTCACAGGTAAATCTTCATGTTGTTATTCATTTGGTATGATGAAATCCCACATTCCATTTAGTTCAAGTTCTTCTTCTTCCTCTGTATCTTGATCAGATTCAGTATTAGATATGATATTAGGAGGTTGAGTGTTAGAGGACTAACTTTTCTTGAAGTTTTTGAAAGTCTTTTTGGATTTAGAATTTTCAGCGACTTGTTTCTTGATATCTGCCATCTCGTTTGTCATAGTCTTCAAAAAAATTTGAAGACCTTCCACATCAAAAGGGTCTTTTGGCAGCTTTTTTTTAGAATAATCTTTGAAAGATACCTTTTTTTTATGTTATATCTTCTTGAGAATTATTTTTCTCAAGAGCAGTTATCCGTTTCTCTACAGATAGAGATTCCTTCATGTTTTCTGCAAGTGTTGGAAGTTTTTCTCTATTAACAAAAATAACTATATTGGATGGAAGAGATGAAATATACTGCTCAATTTGAACTACTGCACCAAGAATTGATGTAGCAGGAATTTTATTGAGTAATTTATTAAATCTTGAATAAAATATTTTAACTTCTCACCTGTTTTAGCTTTTAGATTTTCTAAATCATTGATGAGTGTAGCAGTGGTCCTGTCATCCCCAAACTTAGCTAGAAATTGTTCTTCAAACATATTCCAGCTAGTTATAGAGTGGGTAGGCAGTGAAAAATACCAGGATCCTATAGATCCTATTAGAGTATACGGAAATAATCTTACAATGCAATCATATTCAACTACTTCTTTTAGATTGATGGCTAGTAACATAAAATTTTGAGTGTGTTCTTCTGTTGGAAGACCATCATCAGGATTAAATTTAGGTAACCACCTTTCAGGATATTTTGGAAGAGCATGAAGAGGATCAGACATATTTACGGCCCCTCTATTGTTCCATGGATGTGAATTTGGTGGAGGTACTTGGCCTGCCATTAGAGCTTGGGTGGATGTGATGGATTTAGTTTGAGTTGAAGAAGAGGCAGGCTGAGTGCTAGGACTAGTTGAAGGGATAATAGTTTGAGTACTAGAACTAGTTAAAGTAACACTAATTGTTGGAATGGAAGTTGTGGAAGTGAGTGGAGATAATGATGATGAATGGGATAAAATCTCATTGGCGATTGAATATGATTGAGTCCTCTTTATTCTCTTTCGAGTACTATCGATGGGAAATTAAAAAGGAAGAATTCATGTCTTTTGACTTTTTGATCTAGTTAATACTATTTGAGGCTGTAAAGAAGACAAAATACTGATTTATGATATTTGAGAAGATTCAGGGTTTTTAGCAGAAATGGATACTCTCTCCAACATTTCTATCAAATACTGAACTTCTGAGGAATCTTGATGAGAATCAGGAGAAAGTATGGGTTGAGTATCACTAGGAGACTTAGGACAGGATGATCAACTTCAGATTTTAGAGATGAGGATCTAGCATTAGGAGATTTTTGAGGTCTAAAATGGGCCTCCTAAGGAAATTATAAAATAATAGTGGAAATAATAATGTAAGATTTGATGACATCATCAAATTTTGGAGGGAAAAAAGAAAAAAGTACTTTTTCAACTCATATTTTCAATTTATCTCCCAAATTTTTTACTCAAATTTCAAGAGGGAGTACTCGTTGGATGCATAATTTAATTCCTCATCCAAGGAGTACCCATGTTACATACTTTTGATGAGTCCTGCTACACAAAAAATGAGAAATGCATGAAAAACATAATTGTAATCACGTTTTTCTATGAATTTCTCATTTTTCCTGTAGTATGGTCCATCGAAAGTATGAAACATGGGTACTCCTTGGATGAGGAATTAAATTTTGCATCCAACGAGTACTCCCACTGGAAATTTGAGTAAAAAATTTGGGAGATAAGTTGAAAATACAAGTTGAAAAAGTAGTTTTATTATTTTTATATTTTTTCCCTTTTACTTAAAAAATGGTGAATCATCCCCTATGGTTGACATCATCATCTTGAATTCTTTTGGTTCTAATAAATTTTATTTTTGTTGTACATTTTTCTTAGGAGGCCCATTTTATACCTCAAAATTCCCCTAATGATAATTTTCTGGAAGTTGATGGTGATCTAGAGGGAGAGAGACTCTTAGATTGACCTTTATATTGATCAAATTTTTTTTCCATTCACAAGGCCCTCCTTCTAGCGCTAGAATTTTGAGGCCTCAAAATTTCGCTGCCAAAACATGGGGGAAAACCACCCGGTGCAGACCTTAAAGAAACTCATTTTCTGTTTGGTGTAGTGGCTTTGACTAGGGATGATGGGACCAGTTTCCCAATAAGGATGATTTTGGGGTGTGTTTTGATTATACAACATGCAATGGAAAATGATTCTAATCTATCAAATGCATCTATCTAAAATATCTATTCTACTATATACTCGGGTTGTTTCTTCCTTTATACGATCTAAAGAGATATCCTTCAACTATTAGTAATATAGATCATTTAACAGTTGAAAGAGATGAAAATTGTGTAACATGATTCTTCTAACAAAATAGTTGATTGGAAGAATTGTGAAAAACATATCACATTCATATGTGTGATTATATATTCAATAAGAAATCACAGACAAATATTAGAACAAAAGTGCATGTAACATTCATCTATATAATGTTTAAAATATACAATGCAATAAAAATATGATTGTCAATATATAAATCAAGACTTAATGCAAGTGAATAGAAGTACCGTATGTACAAAGTTCTACTCATGTAAACTGGCCATAATTGATCTGATCCTCTTCACTTTCAAGAAATTTAAAGAGTACAGTAGTGAAACATCGGTTAAACAACTTTAATTGTCAAAAGATAATAGACTATGTTCCATTAATTCATCAAAGAATTCAAAAGCTTACAATGCTGCATTCTTTGCAAATGTTTTTGAAAAATTTCTGGACCCTTCTCTAAATGCATGAGAGGGGTTTAAATACTAAACTAATTATGTTTTAAAATAGATTATTAAAATAAAACAGAGGAGGTTTCAAACAACCATCCTCGTAAGACTAACTTTAACTACAATATAGGAAAATAAAATGACAATATGACTTAAGAGTTCTGATATTTATTTTGGATTTCCTCCTAAAGTTGAAAAATATCTTGCATGGTCTTGAGATGAGCTGGCTACGAAATCTGTGATCTGACCTGTCCTTTGAATATTTTATTTGAGAGTGATGGCTATGATCATCTCATCGAATCCATTAAAGACTGTAGGATCTGGTATTGATGATAAGGTTTGATTAGAAAATTCCAATAATTTTCTGTACCAAAATTATTTACCTTTTTAATTGTTTCATCTTGTGTTTCTACCTTTCATTTCCACTATGTTTCCAGTTTTTTGAATTCTGAGAGAACTTCAGACATGCACTCTTTGATAAGTTATGATTTCACAAGCTGTTCACACATAGATTCAATAATTTTCTTTCCCAAATTGAATGCTTTTGCTGCTACTTTATCTTCCTGCATATTAGCTTCCTTTCCTGAGTCCAATTCCTGCCATTGAATGTGTTCATTGATTTTCTTCTCGATCTTCTCACATTCAAGTTTCTAGATAGCTATTTGCTGGATCAGTATTTTACTTGAGTTACAATTATGATAGCATGCGGGGAAAACAATAACTCCCAAATACTTTGAAATATGTGAAACTATCCTCTACAAACCATCTAGCAACAGAAAAACATATATACTAGCCTCTTTGGAAACCCTAAGGGATTTCTCATTGAATATCATCTGGTGTATAGGTAACATGAATCTATGGAAAATTTTGTAAAAATTTAAATGGAATTTTGAATCCCAAAGGGCTTTGTGATAAATATGGATTGGGGTAGGGTCTTGGGTAGTCCATTTCCATCCCATGGTAGGAAAACTAGAAGAAAAACAATTTGTGTCCATTACATAAGAACTCATGTAAAAGGGAGGTATTTCTCTAGATGAAACGCTTCTTTTATTCTTATACTCCATGATGTGTCTAACTAAGTTATCAGATAGGAAATTTTCCCAATTTAGAATTAAAGAATTGATGATTACATCAATTGATGGGACCCAATGTATAGAAAACCTAGTGGTATCAGGTTTTTCATATAATCTGGAAAACATACCGGAAGCATAATAGTAAGGGTAAGGGATTTGGGCAATTGGGTACGTACCGAGTTTATCTTGTCTAATCTTTCCCTGGTCTTCCTTCCACTCCTTTATGACTTTTGTTAGATCTGGATATTTTTCTCTAAAGCTTTGAACAAAATATTTGTCATAATTTTGTTGTGGGTTTGGTAAGTGGTACATTGATTTTAAATCATCTGCCCTGAAAGAACCAATATTTTCTCCCTTTGAATCCTTAAAAGTTCTATCTTATATGTTTAAGTGGTCAATTACCCACTTAACCATGTCTATATAAGGGAGAATTTTTGGCCTTGCAACTACCTTATCGACGAATTAACATGAAGCGTCGAAGTAGGTAAGTTCTAAAGAAACCAACTTGCCTGTTTTAGATATTTTGTCTATTACCCTTGGCTTTTCATCCTTAGAAATCTTATACATTGTCTCCCACAATGAAATGTTGCAATCCTTGTTGCAGGTGGTATCTGAAAATAGGGGAGACATATCTGAGTCTTCGGTAGACGATGCTTTGTCAATTTCTTTGCCTTTCTTGTTCATTTCAATCTTCCTCACTCCGTTAAGTGGTTTCCTGATTTCAAATAAATAGAGAAAACATTAAAAATACCTGGAACAGAGAGACAAATCTGTCTTAATTTATTTCAAACATGCATGAATAGATATGTAACTATCAAAACCTTAATTTTATTAAATGTTATTAATCACCAATAATCTTTATAAATCAAATCTTTTACACCTTCACACAGAATAGCTATCAATAAATTTTAAGACGTTGGATCTCTTATTTCGGTTTGATATGACATAAGTTATTTCACATGCTTGAGTAATTAAATGCCATTCATTGCATATCACAACTTATAAATTTTCCATTTATGATGTTACCCATAAATTCTGTGAAATGCGATCTAAGCAAATCAGACATCGCAAATTTTATGCGATAAATGGATTTGCTTTCAGTTAATTGTTGCGAAATTCAAAGTGTGCATTCAAGAAGTCAAGCGGATGCGCTTTATGGGACTTTGGAGCTTTATGTTTATTACTTTATTGGCTCATCGGGTCCGCATAATCACAACTTATACCGAATTTATTTATAATTTTGATCATTTTAAATGAGGTGCGATGCGATTTTCATTTATAACGACGATTAAAGCATCTGCAATAAAATTTCAATATAAGTTTTGAAAAATCTTAGCGCATTTCACAGCATGCATGGCTTAGTGGGTTTCAAGTCTTTTAAGCTTGTAAGTTATGTAGTTTGCAAAGTGCATTAAGAAATAAAGCGGAAAAGTACAAAGAAACTTTATTTCCTAAAGCTTTTTGACTTAAAGCTAAAAATAAATGAAAATGAATTTCCTAATTATTTCTAAAGGGTCCCCATTTATTAAAATAAATGGGGGGTGTTGTATAGCACAACAGTTACATAGGTTAAATTAAGGTCAGGGTAAAATGAGGAGAGGCTTGAGTTAGTTTCTTGACATGTCAATGGGATGAGATATTATATTCAATAAGAGATGTTGGTGATGAATTTATCATTTGGAGTTAAGGCATATTATTTCACATTGAGGGCTGAAGAAAAGTTAAGAAGAGGACAAAAATCTTTGAAGAAGTAAAAAAACAAAAGAGTTGAAAATATTTAACCAAATGAGACAAAAAATGAAGATTTTAGTGATAATAATGATGCAATAGAAAATAGAAGTGAAAAGGGAAAAGGAACTAGAAAATGTCAAGGAAGAGGTATCATATATGATGACACTTGTTTCAATTTCAAAGCACAAGGACATCAAGCCAATGAATGTAAAAAGGCCTTGAATGGTGGAAGAAATCAAGATGTAAAAGAACAAGTTTAGAGAGGCAACAAAATATGTATTTTAAGGGCATGTATCTAAAGGTGTAACAAGAAGAGTGAGAAAACCTTATGTTTTGAGAGCATTATCATATTTGAATAATCATCTTGAGGAGGCGAAGGAGGGATACCTTCTAAATCAAGTGTGATATAAAGGGTAGGTGTTCTAATTTGATTATAACTATAGGTAGGATACAAATTTTAGTCTGTACAAAGGTAATGGAAAATAGATATATGGAATGTAAACCAAATCTCAATTCCTACCATATTTATTTTTTACCATAAGGAAATCTGAATGATATTATGATATTTCCAAGAAATATTTAGTAAATTTAAATAATAGAGACTAACGTAAGGAATTTTTTAGTGATATCATACTAATTTGTGGATGCCATATCTTGTTGGAAAGGCCATGTGGTATTTTTATCACAATATATTTCATGATGGAAAAAGAAATACTTACAATTTGAGAAGAAAGATAATATATTTAGGTTAACCCTTATAAATTATGAGGAGAAGGAATATATGAAGCTACTATTTGTTTTGATAAATTATCCTTGAGAGAAAATGGGATGTCCTACACAAATGGAAACAAAAAATGCGAGAGAAATGAAAGAATTGAATGAAGAAAGGAAAAACTAGATGAAAATGGTTGATGAAGATAAGCACATTTGCAGGTATGTAGGATGTGAGATAAATCCATATAGTTTGAAATAAGTCTAAAAAGAACAAGTACCACTAGTGGAAGAAAATAATGAAATTATGGAACTCTTGAGAGAGAATCAAATTCCACAAGAACTATAAAATAAACAAAGAAAAAAGAGGATAAAGGTTTGGAAGCATGCTGGGAAAGATGTTGGAAATATAGGAAAGGCTGGTAACTTAGTAATTTAGGTTTTTACGGTTTACTCCATTTTTTCAAAGATGGGGAAACATGGTAATAATGAAAATGTCAAGAAAAGTTCAATTCCAATGACAACTTTGAGAAGTTTTAGTATACTTTAATTACAACTTTTCTTACATTTCATAAAATTCTATTTAGATTAACTTGCTTCAACATATATTATGTATGTTTGTTGGAACAGGGTCTCCTACGAGCTACGAAACTGGTCCAATTTTGAATACTTTTGATTATATTTATTCTAGCTGAGGGGTTTTGGGGTGGGTCAAAGCCCCGAAAGCATTGTAATGGGAAAAAGGGTAAATCAAGGGTTTGAAAACCATAGTTTGTGGACCATAGGAAATTTTAGGCTAGATTATTATAAATAGAGGAACATTTTGAATTGTAAGGTAGGCAATGAAGAGCTATTGATGCAAACTATGGTTTAAGATATCTTTTTTGGTTTTTGGGGAAAGGACTCCTGCTGGCTGGGTATGCAGAGATCCAGAGTCCAGTTGTGTGCGGACCCTACTGCTGTGTGCGTAGGCCGGGATGGGTATTATAAGAGGGAATTGATGAATTGATGAATAAGAAAGGTTGCTTGAGAACTGAATCTATGTGTACTATTTGTGCAGATATCAGTAATTACTGCGTTATGCACATTCTGTATTCAAGATGTGAAATATTTGTGTAAGTGTGTTTGCTATATCTGGATTTGTTCTGTTCTATTTTATGCAATATTGTGCTATTGTCATAGAAGTATATAATTATAGATCTAGCGCATGTGGATGTGAAAAGAGACCTATCAACCCTGCGTAGAAAGAGGCAATTTGGGTATCACAGGGCAAAATGCAGCTTTGCTTGCCTTACCTTTCCTTTCTCACGGTGCATAAACCTGGTTCCAGCACCCACCCATACTACCTCGATTGAGACTTTGACTTGCGCAAGAAGGTCACTGCTGAAAGGGCCAGTAGTATATGGGTTTGTTGGAAAACCTTGAACTTCGAACCTAGGTCAGGACCCCTTGAGCCAACAAATGGTTCCATTTCTGGGACCTCGAGCATTTTGAGGAAGGGATCAGGTAATGACAAGTGAATACTGGGAACCTGACAAGGAAGTGAATGAGCGCCACTTTGGATAAAATTATAACATGGAGCAGTAAGTACTATCGAACTAATCAAGATGGGATAACTCCGTCTATAGCGCGTTGGAAAAAGTAGCTACATAAAGCCCGACAGTTACACCGACATCAGAACCACGGAAGAATAAAATGTCAACCGAAACCCTGCTAGAAGGAGACATGGCAGTGCACTTGAAATTACCTACCTTTAAAGCTGCGGACGATGAGGACATGGATCGTTTTTGGTTTGTGGAACACTCGGTATGGATTGCGCAGGGTGTAGTAAGTGATACTATGAAGAGAGCGCAACTGTCCCTAGCCTTCGAAGAGAGAGCTCTGGACTGGTATATGCGGTACATATCCCAAAATGAGAGCGCATCTATTCAAGATATTGAGGACGCCCTAAAACAATAGTTCCAAAAACCTAAATCCCACTCTCAAATTCTAGCAGATGTGAAATATTTCAAGCAAGGGGTGACTGAGTCTGTATGGGAAGCTGATCAGAGACTAAAAAAAGCAATCAGAGAAGGAGGACTTAAGAATTACGATAGAAAACACACCAAATGGTTCATTGCTATGTTGCTACCTCACTTACGTATATCGATGGGCCACCAGACCTTCGTGTCGTAGGAAAAAGCTTTGGAAGCCAGCATGAAACTAGAAGCTGTGCCCAAAAATGACACTTTGGGAGGAGTATAAAAAATTCAGGAGCAGCTCGGGGCCATGCACATGGAGATTCAGAACCTACGAAAGGAACGAGGAAAAGGAGCTAGTGCAGATCTCTGGTGCATACGATGTTGGGTATCTGGCCATAAGAAGGATCAGTGCCCTCTATTGTCAGATTACATGTAGGCAGGAGGACCTAGTCCACTGCGTCCAGGCTCAAGCGGGTCTGCTTTATGGTTCGATGATTGCTGGGTAGCGAGGCAACACGATATGACCCATTGCCCTCGACTAAGTATTGGTAAACTGAAGAAACAGTGGTGCAGGTTCTGCTTGTCGGTAGAACACGATGAGCAGAACTATCGCACTTACGACTTGATGATAGATCAGGGGAACTTATATAGGGTAAAATCATACCCTACATCACCAAGTTCTCCCGTGAGCTTTGGTGGCTCCCCAATAAGGGGTAGAGGAGGTCGGGGAGGAAGCACAAGATGAGGATGTGGGCAAATAATCTGTTATAACTGCGGGGAGGTAGGACACTTTGCAAGGGACTGCCCAAACCTTACTAGGAAATCCTACAAATATTGTCGGGAACTAGACCATGAGATTGAAGACTGCCTGATCCTGATAGAAAAAATGCAGGAAAAATAGCTAACACCAACGCAAAATTTACAAAGAGTTAAGGCTAAACTACGAGACAGAAGCTCAAGCACAACACGTAGTAGGATGGCCACCAGGGAGCCCACGAAGGAGGATACGAGGGGTCTTCCAAGCCAACCAGCACCTGACAACCAAGAAGGGTCGAGCCACAAACCGGGGCAAGAAACAATCCACTAGACACCTGGGTACCTAGGAGCGGATGACGAGGTAAGACCCTTCTTACAAGCATGTATCAAGTTATTACGCCACCCATGAGCTGAAGAAAAAATTCAGGTGGTAATTGATAGCTCTATAGGGCAATCCCACCTATATGCACAAGTTCAGAATGTACTCAAGTTAGGAAGATATAGGAAACCTACCGGTAGGGAGATGAGATTAACTGTCCAAATTGGTGATTATGGGATGGATCAGGTTGTCTTAGATTTAGGGTCAGATGAAAATGTGCTACCTAAGAAAACGTGGTAGCAAATGGGAGAACCCAATTTAGAGTGGTCCAATATCCAACTGCGTATGGAAAACCAGCAGAAGATCATAGCTTTGGGAAGACAACCAAAATTCACGGTAGATATCGCCGGGTTCAGGGCCTAGGCTGATTTTGAAGTAGTTCAGATTTTCGATGGTGCAGACCCATACCTTGTGCTCTTAAGACTCGAGTGGACCATAGATATGGGTGGCATCATCAACCTCAAGAAAAGAAGCATGATATTTGAGAATAACGGAACAAGGGTGACAGTACCAGTAGATCATACGGAAGGAAAACGCTACACAGAACCAGTATGCGGTAACAAAGAGCTAGACCACATTTTCAAGTTGACCATGAAAAATGAAGATTGGATCCATCCCACGGCAGATGGGGTACTCTGCTGGGAGGAAGACAGTGAATACTTCTTTGACTCTAATGAGGAGATGGAGAATTGGAAAAACCAGTTGCACGATGTCTCGACGCTGCAATGTCCTCAGGTCGCGAGGGCCCTCTGCTGTATTTCTTCGGAGGTAAGAGATCTACCCCATTTTGATGAGTCTGGTAGCGTTCAGGAATTCCTGAGAACACTGGAAGCTATGGTTCTAAGAGAAAAACGGCTCTGGGCCCTTAATCTAGCTATGCGTGGGACACCTACGTGATGGTGGGATACCCACAAGAAACCATTCTCGGACTGGGAGACGTGTCGGGATATGATGATCCTATAGTTCACACCCCCATTTGACATACGCACCAAGATATTTCTTGGACCTGGATGAACAAATGGTCCAACCAGACTACAGAAGAATGGGTTCATCTATTTGTTCATGCCTTGGGCCCTATCCCCACCACATGGTATTTATATGCGAAGCTACATCAGCGCACCCGCCACTGGGAAATACTAAAAGATGAATTTATAGGAACATTCAGACTAATTGGGGGGACGGAGATGCCCGACGAAGCTCTGTAGGACATCGATGCATTTGTATTTAATAACTCGCACCATCACACCACACCAAAGGTCCTAACATGGGAAGCATAGATGCAAGACATAGTCAACTGTCGGATCTTGGCGATAGGCGAAGAAGAAGACAATCCTTGAAACGTCTCTGTTCTAGAATCTGAGGGGGAACACACCGTTATTGGACCCCTGCTGTAGAATATTGATGTGACACAACCTCTCAAGCTACGTGAAGTTAATATTGTGACGGAAGAACACCCTAAGTTGGCTAAAATTGGGGACTATTGGGATGAAGGAACCATGGAAAAATTGGAGACCTACTTACAAAATATCAGGACTTATTTCCAACAAAGTTTTACGAGCTCAAAGGAATCACGGGGGACCTAGGCATTATGCACATCACTCTGAAACTTGAGGTGTGCCCCATAAAGTAGCGGCCTTACCGACTAAATCCTAAATATAAGAAAAAGGTCGAAGAAGAACTGGAAAAAATTCTTGTTGCAGGTATCATTGAACTAGTTGAATAGTCGGATTGTGATGGTCATCCAGGAGAAGAAAACAAAGGGGGAAATACACATCTACGTAGATCTACACAAGTCAAATGACGCCTACGTCCATGACCCCTTCCCTACGCCCTTCTCAGATGAAATCCTTGATAGCGTGGGATAACAGGAAGCCTATTCCTTCACGAATGGGTTCTCAGGGTACCACCATATCCAAATTGCACCTGAAGATCATAGTAAGACTACGTTCAGGATAGAATGGGGATCCTTTCAGTATATGGTCATGCCCTTTGGTCTCAAGAACGCATTTGCTATTTTCTCAAGGGTCGTAGTTGCTGTATTCAAGGAGTTTATTCATAAGTTCCTAGAGGTTTATTTCAATGACTGGATGGACTTTAGCCTGGTAAAGGAGCATGTATCTAACCTGCGATTAATGTTGGACGCATGCTGGAAGCACTAGATTTCCTTGAATATTAAGAAGTGCATCTTCTGTGTACCTTTCGAAATCTTGCTCGGGAACATAATATGTCAGCAAGGGTTGATGGTTGATCCTTCGAAGGTAGCCATAATTATAAACCTTGCAGTCCCAATAACAAAAAAATAATTGCGTTCTATTCTCGGACACATGGGCTATTACAAGAAATTCATTCAGGGGTATGCACTGATCACAACATCCATGGAAAAACTGCTAAAAAAAGATGTTTCCTTTTTTTGAAACGATGAATGTCAGAAGAGTTTTGAACTACTCAAAGAGAAGATGATCTCTGCACCCATACTGATATTTCCTGATTGGTCGAAGGAATTTCATGTACATGTGGATGTGTCTGGCATCACCTTGGGTGCTGTCCTTACTCAACCTGGAGAGGGAGATATTGATCACCCAATTGCCTACGCAAGTCGGAAACTATCAGGCGCAAAACGCAACTACTCTACCACCGAGCAAGAGGGACTAGCTATGGTAGACGCATTATAGAAATATCGACACTATCTACTGGGCGAGCACTTTAAAATGTTCACTGATCATTCACCTTTGAAATACCTTGTCAACAAGCTTATGTTGGGGGGGAAGATTTGCTACTGGCTGTTACTATTTCAGGAATATGATTTTGAGATCATCGTTAAGCATGGAAGGTTGAATGCGGGTCTGGATCATCTGTCCCGCATCGGGACAGGGGAAGAACCTACTAACTTGAAGGAAGGATTACCAGATGCGCAGCTGTTCACCATTAAGGTCGTTGACACACACTTCGCTGATATCATTCAGTTCCTAACTACAGGCATAGCCCCCGCATAATATTTAGTGTAGCAGAAGAAGGAGTTGGTTACTTGGGCAGCATAATTTACTATCATCGCCGACCAGTTATACAAGCTAGGTGCTAATGAAATACTATGCAGATATGTCCTGGAACATGAACGGCATACCGTTTTGGTGGAGGCACACGAAGGCGTCGTAGGAGGCCACCATGCAGGGAGAGAAACGACACAAAAGATTTTGAGAGCTGGGTTATGGTGGCCTCCCTACATCAGGATTCTTACACCTATTGTAAATCATTCAATACGTGCCAGCGAACCAGACGACCCTCTCGCCAAGATGAGATGCCATTACAACCTCAAATGTCTTTACATGCTTTTGACAAATGGGCCATTGATTTTGTGGGACCCATCAATCCGCTAGGAAAGAAGACAGGTGCATGCTACATTATTACTACCGCTGATTATGTCACTCGATGGGCTGAGGCACAAGAAGTGAAGGATTGTACTGTGGATACTGTTGCACACTTTATCTTTGAGCAGATTCTGACCAGGTTTGGCTACCTAAAGATTCTAATGAGCAATAGAGGTACGCACTTCATTAACGAAACGATTCGAGCCCTAAATGAGGAATTCTGGATCCATCATGTGAAAATTACACCATATCATCCACAGGAAAATGGGGTGGTTGAGGTATTTAACAAAATTTTGGAACAAGAATTAACCAAGGTATGCAATGCTAATCGTAGTGACTGGGATGTATGCATCCCCTCTGTTCTGTGGGCCTATCGAACGACCTACAAGAAGCTAACAGGAAGGACCCGATTTTAGATGGTCTATGGCAAGGAGGCCATTATGCTCATAGAATAAATTGTCCCTAGCATACGCATCACAAAATTTACAAATATGGAAGAACCTGATATCATGGAGGAGTGCCTTGCACAACTTTTGGCATTAGAGGAAGATTGGTTTATTGCTAACTTTCATCAGCAAGTTTGAAAGGCTCGCGATAAAGCCTAGCATGATCGACATATTCATCAAAAGACATTCATAGCAGGTGACCTAGTCCTCTTATAAGATAGCCAATTTGTGAAACACCCAGGGAAATTACGGTAGCATTGGCCTGGTCCCTACACTGTTAAGGAAATCACGAATGGTGGAGCAGTCCGTCTAGCTACCCTGTGCGGTGACATGTTACCTGGCTTTGTCAATGGTATTCGACTCAAGACATACAGGGCTAAATTACTATATGGCCAGAATAATTGGCTTAGGCATGATTGACCTGCCAGGGAGAGGCCGTTAACGCACCAGTGGGATATGTGCGCGGGTCATCCAATCACTCAAGAGGCGCTTGGAAAACCTACGGCCACAGTGACTCGGGATGAGTCAGAAGATTGTGTTGGGGGACTGTTGGAATAGGGTCTCCTACGAGCTATGAAACTGGTCCAATTTTGAATAATTTTGATTATATTTAGTCTAGCGCGGGGGTTTTGGGGTGGGTCAAAGCCCCGAAAGCATTGTAATGGGTAAAAGAGTAAACCAGGGGTCCGAAAACCATGGTTTACGAACCATAGGAAAGTTTAGGCTAGATTATTATAAATAGAGGAACATTTTGAATTGTAAGGTAGGCAATAAAGAGCTATTGATGCGAACTGTGGCTTAAGATATCTATTTGGGTTTTTGGGGAAAGGACTCCTGCTAGTTGTGTGTGTGAAGATCCAGAGTCCAGCTGTGTGCGGACCTTGCTGCTGTGTGCACAAGCTGGGATGGGTATTGTAAGAGGGAATTGATGAATAATAAAGGTTGCTTGAGAACTAAATCTATGTGTACTGTTTGTGCGGATCATTGGTAATTACTGCATTATGCGCATTCTATATTCAAGCTGCAAAAGATCTGTGTAAGTGTGTTTGTTGTATCTGGATCTGTTCTGTTCTGTTTTATGAAATATTGTGCTACTTTCATAGAAGTATATAATTATAGATCTAGCACACGTGGATGCGAAAAGAGACCTATCGACCTTGCGCAAAAAGAGGCGATCTGGGTATCACAGGGCCGGACGTAGCTCTGCTTGCCTTACCTTTCCTTTCTTAGGTTGCGGAAACCTGGTTCCAGCACCCACCCATACTACTTCGGGTGAGACTTTGACCTACGCAAGAAGGTCACTACCAAAAGGGCCAATAGTATAGGGGTTTGTTGGCAAACCTTGAACTCCGAACCTGGGTCAGGACCCCTTGAACCAACAATGTTATTTCACAATTCACTTTAATATTTATTTCTAATAATATACTAATCATAATAAATTGTTGTCGTTGTTGTTTTTAATAATTGTATTATTAAGCGGCACAATAAAAGGGTATAATAAATTATGTGGTTGCATTATATATATTTATCATGTAAAATATACATAATAAACTTACATATTTATCTTATCCAATATTTTATCTATGTATTTTATTATTTATATTAAAAAAAATGATGCATCTATCACCTTGTCACATGAAGAGAACTTTTGTGATAAGGAAGAACTTCCCCATATCTTGACTCCAAAACAATTACCTACCTACAAAAGACTATTTTTAATAATAAATTATATTGTTTTTTTTATAATTTTGGTAAAATACTATAATATTATTATTATAATAATATATTTTTATTAAAAAAAATTGTAATTCCTTTTTCTCTTATTTACAATATTTTGTTTTGTTTTGCTTGGTTATGTGGGTCCTAACATGACATCGTGCCAAACCTTTAGTCTGAGAAATCGCGACCGAGGGGCATATAAGCTATCAAAATCATCTAGGGATCGCACCTGGCCTCGACCACACTAACCCTTATCACGGTTGGATTTTTTTTTCCTTCAGGGGATTGGAACTAGTGATCTTTCATCACGAATATCTTAGTAGCACACTTTTCACTGTCGAACCAAACCCCCATTGGAATTTATAATAATTATATATATATATATATATATATATATATATATAGATATATATGATTTTATATATTATATATTTGTGAATAATAATAATTATTATTCAACTTATATTTATTCATGACAATGTTGAAAATCCTTTCTTTATAGTATCATAAAACTTATATAATATTTGTTTGAGTTGAAGAGAAGTTATTGGTCTTAATTTTTATTTTCATTTGTTGTACTAGGAAAACTCATTTTTTATTTTGAATCATGTGCTTCAGCTCCTACTCTTCTTGAAATATTTTTCTGCGGACATTTTGTTGCATAATGACCGTATTCCTGGTCATGCAAACATTTTATCTTACTCAAGTCCATCTTCTTACCATTATTTTGGCTAGATTCAAGTTTGTTTCACATATCCTTTCCTTTTTATTTATTTTCCTTTCTAACCAAGGAAAAATTCTCTTCATCCTCTACTCTCGATGAAGTTCCATCTCTGGTATTTCTCCTGAACTCCTCGTGTACCAATTAAGACCACAACCTTTCCCAATTCAATAATTTTACCCTTCCATTCACATAGTTGTGGTAGTTGTGCTAGGATTCTGGAAGGCCTAGAAGAGCTAACTCACCAGATCATCCTCTGAAACATTCACCCCAACCCCTCCAAGCTCATCTTGAACTTTTGTAAAAAATTTGAGATACTATGGAATGGTGTCATTTTTCTACATCCTTATGTTTCGAAGTTTGTCTTTTAGGGCCAATTTTCTATGGTCACTATTATTTTAAAGTAGCTCAGTAAGTGTCTTCAACAAATCAAATGGTTTCACTTTTCCATGGATATTTGAGACCATATGGTCCCTCACACCTTCCAGAAGAATTCTCTTGGACTTTGCAACATCCTTCTTCCATTGGGCTAATTGTTGTGCATCTGACTGCGCAGGTTTTTCAATATCAGTTTTAATATATTCTAACACACCATTATCATTGATAACTATTTCCATTCTGTCCTTTTAATACTATGAAATTTGAGCTACCCTCTAGGGAATACTCCAATCTCAGTCTGTTGAAAGACATTCTCTCGAATCTGAAGAAATATTAATACACTAATGCAACAATTTTGAAATTCTTGGGTGAAAAATTTTAAATATTGGTTCTAATATGATTTCAGGGCTCTAATACCATGTAGAAATTTCAATTACTCAAGATTTAAAATTGAAAAACAAGAGACACAATTCTACTCTATCGATCTGTGAAATGGAAATCACAATTTAGAACAACATGCATAGACATGCAACAAAATAAACCACAAGTACACAATGATTTATAGTGGAACAAAAATGGGAAAAAATTCTCAAGCCTCATTGCATTAATCAATTGATAGATAAATTATTACAATTTCTCGCTCCATCTATGACCACAACCTGCAAAAGAATAATCGTTATCTCTACTTAATGAGAAAATTTGGCCAACACTTAACCAATTATCTATTCATCTTGCCTCTTATTTTCTTACACAATAGTTGAGGAAATTATCTCCTAAAAGATAGGAATTTCCTCCCATTTGCTTATGCAATTCCTAAGGATCAATATCTTGATTCCATGCAACAACTGTACAATCAAACTAGTATACAAATCATGTAACAATGTCATTGTCTCTTCCACTTCAACTGAGCAATTTTAATTCCATGCACGCGTTAAATATTTTGGGTTGATTGATTAGTTAAATAACAGATATTTGAGTTATAATGTTGTCTCACTACACAATTGACCTTCAATTTAATCTATCAATAGTCAGAAGTTAGTTAACTAAATACAATTGAAAAAAACTGAACTAGATTGCTAAAATTTAGCAATCACACATGCATGACTAAACTCCAAGCCCACTAACTCAAATTTACCGAGTTGAATAAGTGACAAGAGCCATTTCACACTGGTTAACTACCTACAAGTTGTCTTTCTGATGTGGAAATTCGATTCACTCAATTTGACCAAGGCTACAATCAAATTGATCCTTTCTTGCTACATTTTTTTAACATAAACCTATGTATAAGAAACAAGGATTTTATGTGCTAGGATCAACAATGCTTCGAAGCATGGAGAATACACTTGTTTCTATTATAGGACTACACATAAGATAGTTACAATAGACTTAAATTTATTTTTTAGTGTTTGTTATGTCTCACCAATCAAATATTTCTCAACTCCATACTACCATTTTTCGTTGCTTTGTCTCCACAACATTGTCCCCTGTCAATCCTCATATGTTTATATATGCATAATATGAAGGTGTGGTGGCAAGCCCAAGGAATGTTCCTCCTATTTTTCTTGGATTTTCTGAATTGATTCTCCCAAATGAATGGAACCACATGTATTAGCTTCAGCCATGGCCACTTATTACTGTTTGTTAGTATCGGTCTAGTCTACACAGCATCCAGTGGTCAAAAATTCTCTTTGCATTTGCATATTGGGCTACTCATACCGAATAAAATTCACCGTTACGCTAGGTCATGGATTCCTTGGTATTAATTTTTTATCCTTTCCCCTCATCGAGGTACTTAGCAGTTCTTCTCCCCTAGGGTCTTCGGTCATTAGTACTTTGTTCTCAATCATATTAGTAGGTCATAGGATGGACCTCGCTGAAGCCTCTAAGGTCTCGGCTGGTCAGGTGCTTCTGGAGTCAAATGTCCAATAAATATCAGCAAGGTCATGGGGAAAAGTCGGCATTAAATGCAAAGTCACGATGCCAGAAGATTAGAGAGATATCATTTATTTAGTTTGATGTATTTTACATAATAACACTATGGAGTCTGGTCGGGCTAATGTCTCCTGATGATGTCCCTGCCTTCGAAAGTTTTCCACAGCATGTTTAGTGCTAGAGCATCTTCAAAAAGTAGATCCAATAAAGACCGGAAAGAAACTTTGCAACGGTATATTTACCTCTCAGCGACTTACGGATTGGAAATTGTATAAGTGAAGTAAACGTCCCTATATCCTCGAAATATCCCCTATTTCCCATTTTTCCCTTTAAACTTGTATTATTAAATTTTTATGTTCCTTTTAAATTCCTTTTTCCCCTTTTCCGTTTATAAATTGCATTATTATATTAAATCCGATCCCCAACCACTTCCCCACCATTACCCTTCCAGAAACTTTATTCATAAAATCAGTTTCCATTATATATAACTTGCATGGTATAAACCACTTCCCCACCACATATAATAAAAACATTATGATATAAGTTTAAAGTTTCTTTATCATAAAATGTAATCATAAAATATTTCACATATGTCCCCAGTGCTCATCAACTCTAATCTCCGTCCGATTAGTGCCTACATCCTCGTTGCGATCAATGTCGAGTCCGATCCTCTGGGTGCGATCGATCGCACATCCCCAGGGTGATCCCGGCCACGTGGTCTTCCTGCCAGGTCCGACCCTCATCGATCACACCATCACAATCGGGTGCCTCCACAGTCCCCTCAGGTTGACACCCTCGATTGACATACTCCGAGTTACACCCACTGAACGTCGATCTCATCATTTTAATGTCAAGCCGGCCCCTCACTTGATGTCGGGCGTTATAATCGCATTGTTTCAGATCCACCTCCCAGGATTTGACTCCCACGAATGGATGCCCCTGAAATTAACCCACAATCCTCCGATCTTCCCCAAGATTGGACAACACGTCTAATAAGCTTAATTTTCACATCCACTGCTTCCCGTTACGATTACTCTCCCCTTGGGTTAGGTGCGATTGGTCATGGGGTCCACCATCGGTACTTATGCTCATTCATAAATAAAGGAGGCCTAACCCTTCGACCCCAATTCAACACTTTGTTACTGTTTTATTACAAAGGCCTTCCTCCCCATCGCATCGCATATCACAACAATATTTAGTCCCATTGTGCCCTCTTGCTCAGATTGCGATTGCGATTCTTTGTTTAAAATGTGGCATATCTCTGCTCCCTCCAGCTCCTCTGTCCCATTGAAAATATGGTTTCCCTTCCACAAAAGAATATATGTATTACGTTATTTAAACGCATTTTATTAAAAAAGTCGGAGAATAAAGAAATAATGGAAAGCGGAACGTCAGAGGCAAAAAAAGAAACATAAATGTGATGTATATGGCTGATCCCAGATCCAGCTACGGGTTTTGCCTCCGTGTGGATAAATGTTTAGAAAATTTTAGGAGGAATAATGTAGCATGACTCTTCCTTTACAAAAATATTATGAGCTCTTGGTCTTCATCTTGGTTGTGGATTTTCCTCACTATTTGTGATCTATATTCCCACAGGTATGTATTTATTGTAAATTTCCAATGATTTGTAAAGGTAGGGCTGAAATTAAATTAGAAAGGCTTCAGTGAGAATAGTGTGACAGTGACTCATATTGTATAGTTTGGTAGAATTAATAAGAGTAGGTACGACTCTAATTTGTGGGATTCATGGTATGAGTTTTACATATGTCCCTTCTTTAGTTTCTATGTACATTGTTATGTTGCAACATTCATTCATTATTATTTCAGGTTGAATGTTTTCAAGTCGAAAGGTAGATCCATTTTACTGCTACTCTTGCCTTGAAAACATTCCTTCTCTGCATGTGACACTATTTTGTTTGAAAAGGATCCATTTATTATGCCCTTTCGGCCCTCTAAACGGTCTTCCATTCATATTATCTCAAACTAGATTGCTAAGTCTCCTTCCTATCCTTCCCCATGGAAATATCCATGTCCCAGTTTAATTCCTTAGCTCATACTTTGTCCTTTTGTCTACGTACGAAAATTCGGTCATTTACTACAATTCCTCTTCCTATTTATATACTAATAGCCTAAAATCGGTTTATTCATTGTTTCATTGAATGTCTGTTACGGAGAGAGCCCTCTCCTGTCCTTGTAGGGCTAGCTACAAAGGCCGAGAGTGGTTTAGTTGCTTACTGATTTTCCTTTTTCGACACCGGGGTCCCAATTCGGGTGCTAACATCTTTGGCAACCATGCGGGAAACTCTTACAAAATTTTGCATAGAAGACTTATCACCCGGTAATATTTTTTGCTTGTAAGATCTTGATGATGATATTTAGGAGGTTTTCTGTTTAATTATAAATATTATTGTACGTAATTTTACCACACGGCTTCAAGAAGATATACGAGGGCTAATCTTGACCCAAATCCTCCTTTTGTGTTTGAAAATCAAATCTTATCCCAGAATAGTTCGGCGGAGGGATACTAATCCTACACTATTCTCGAGTCCCATACTTAGCCCGATAAATGGTTTTTTTGCTGATTTCTTTGATGAGAGTATTGAGCTCTCTTTTGTTTAAAAATAAGTGTGGCTTCTTTTAGAACACGAGTTTTATATCAGTTTTTCTTAGCAGATATTGAAGTTCAAAGAAAAATTCTTCCATTGATGACTACATTTTGAATTTCTCGATTATCCTTTCCAACTTATATTCTTGAGCCTTCGAGTCATCGGGAGTAGCATTTCCTCTAATTGTCAACATCATGAGTCCAACTCCCGGTTATCATCATCAACAACACCTCCCACGAATCACAAAAATCTGTTGTAAATCCACCCGAGTCTGTTGGCTGCCCAATATGCACCCTTGGTTTTGCCTCGAGGTTCTCAATGATATGCTGTTGATTATGGAGCAAATGCTATCTTTGATTCCACTGAGAACATTAAAGCTGACAACATGTTGAAGATGAATGAATTTTTTTGACTTTTCAGTAGAAAGAGAATGTAGCTACCGGGTTAACATTTCAAAGCTTCGGAGGTGAAGTGAAAGGAGTTCGAGCTTTTGACGAGCTCTACTCTCACTTTGCGAAGTTATACACAATTTGTAGACCGGTGGGAGGTGAAAAGATCACATAAATTACGTGAATATGAGAATATTAAAAGAAATATGGGTGGCTTGAAGTTTTGAACTATTGTATTAAGATTCAATACGTATACAATGATATTAAGTAACCTCAAACCTCCTGTGGACCTATTTATGTAAAGTTTCAGAATAGTTTTGATGCCGACATGGCATATTAGTACATGAAAGATCCACAGTCACTTGAAGAACAAAAGATAGCGATGGCAGTTGAAGCCAATCTGTGGCTAGAAGAACTCGGCTAGGCAAAAAAGAAATCTTGGGTAAAAAAAGAAGAGAAGAAGCATCCCCTTCGGACAACAAAATGGACACACTAATTCGATACTGATGGAAAAGATGGTTGATCAATTAACGATTTCAAATAGACCTAAAACCCAAATAAGGAAGTATCCAAATTTTGAGGACAACAACGTTAAAATTGAAATTGACAGAGGAGAGAACAAAGGGCACGAGGACCAAACGGCGCCACAACAGTGATTAAAACACCGTTACCGAGCGGAACTACGTGCGGAGGCCGGCTCGGATGGCCGATAGTCCTGACAGGAAACCAATCATTTTCACGGTGATGGTGAACATTTTCCTCACGGAAGACGAAGAATACACAATGGCGACTCCAGAGCATTCGGGGGATGAAAATTTCATCACGGAGAAAATGACGCGATGTTAGAAGAAGAATACGATGATTACTGCGAGAGGGGGGGGGGGGGGTATATGGGCGGCTACATGTTGACAGTATTATTTGAGGAGCAGAGAGAGAAACATCACAATTGGTCCCATTCAAAAGAGAAAAGAACTCCAAATGAATGACAAGGCACGGAAGAAAGGAAAAAGAGGCGGCGATCCTTCATCCGACCAAAGCACCGTGGATGCTAATACGACGACTGGAAAAAGCCGGCGGGGAGCGTAACGAAGAAAAAAGAGAATAAAAACCCTCCTGTTAAAGAAGGTGAAAAGTCTCTCCTTTAATATTTGAAAAGTGAAATTTCCAACAGAAATGTGGCTGCCCTTGACCGAATTGGTAAAGAATAGTGTATATAAAAATCCAGGAGTATCAAGTCTTTCGTAGAACTGCAATTTCGATATGTGGTTGAAAATGTGGAGGATGACTGGCACAGACATTTTGGTCCCGACCCACACACGAAGTCTAGTAAAATGAAGTTCCCCCCTTTTTCCGGTCTTGGGTTACACATGCGTTTATCTTGCCGCGCCGCTGTTAATTTCCAGGGGCCTCACATAATTTGATGCCCCAAAGTTTGTCATAGAGAAGTTAGGCGTTGATGTTACTGAAAATGCCTTGATTTGTATTCTTTAGGCACCAAGTAGGTCCATTTATCGGTCTCATCAAAGATTTCGTAGTGTCTTTAGATCAAATCCCGATAAAAATGTCTTGATGGATGTGGTTATTTGTGATGTCCCACACGGTTTGGGATGCTTTTATCTAGGTCTTGGGGTGCAAAACTTAAAGGACTATCTTGTGATTTCTCTATGCCACGATCCCAAAGTATTTGGCAGTTGAAAGCTATGCCAGGAAAAAAGAAAATAAATACATGATCACTAGCAGAGACAAGCCAATAAATCATCCCATCGATACGGTCACAGAGATTTTAGAGTCTTTTGTCTTATATTAGGATGGTAGTTTAAATGATGAAGACGTTCGGTTAATTTTAAGTGAGAGGAGATACGAGATTTCAGAAAATTTGAGGAGGAAGTCCTCAAACGGAAAAGACAAAGCGGCAAATGCCAGAACCTGCAACGGCAAAGGGATGACGAAAAACTGAGAAATCAGCTTAAGAGGTGAAAGAAGGAAGAAACTGTTCAACATCTACAAGAAGAAAGGCTTGTGGGCTTATGGATTTTGGTAGTACATTGGTAAGGATGGAAGCCGAGGCATTGGAATATGGGTTAGGAGTCCTATGTTTCAGCACAGGCAGGTCCCCGATAATGTTAGAATATGTGCTTATAAGTTGGCTTTGAATGCTCCAACAATGAAGCAAGTTTGAAGCTGCGATGCGGGCCTCGAAATCTTAAAGAAGTTGAAGGAAAAAGAATTCTGTGTATGGGTGACTGCGAGTTAATAATCGAGCGGTGAAAAGGAGAGTACAAGCTAAACATCCAAGGGCGAGGGCATATAGAAATGCGATTTCGGACATCTTGAAGACATTCCCGGTACTTTGATAGCGGTGCCCGGGATGCGAGTCTTGTGCTGATTCTCTTGCCACTCTATGGAGTAACTTTGAAGATTAAAGTGAAATCCGTGATAAGTTTTAGATATGTATCAAACATAAGCATTGTTCCGGACAATTGAGTATTGTAGTATTTTGGGATGATAATGAGATCAATGCATTCTTACGGGGTGATGGAAAATTCAAGGACACTCCCATAGAAGGCGAGTATGCGGTTGATGATCAAGAAATGGAAACAAACAGATGGACATATTGCGGTGAAAGATAATGTAAATCTAGAGGTCTCATCACCTCTAGAGGCTGTTGTTCGGATGATGTTGCAAAGAAGCCAAGCTTGGTGCCCACGGAAGAAGAGTTGAAGAGGCAGAATATCGAACGGTGACAGCCTTCAAGTTTGTCAAATTGTCAAAAGACATTCATCACTGAAGTGAAGGAGAAGTATGTGGAGTTAATTTTAGGAATTCTACGATGTATTTGCATGGGATTATTTAGACTTGAAAATTAACTTATGATAAAATAATCCGGCCCTCTTATTCTATGAAACGGAATCAGAAACTCGTGGACGGAAAGAGTGAGAAGATAAATCCAGCTGTAACCATCAATTGAAAAGGAGGTAAATGGTACGTACAAAGTGGGAATCATAGTTCCTATCAGTTTTACGATTGGATTTCAGGTAGTCCGGGGTACGTAAAGTTTGTGGAAGATAAGGTTGTGTATAGATTTTCGGAACTTGAATCAGGCCTCCTTGAAGGATAATTATCCACTTAGAAAATGGACCTTTCTTCTGGAGAGTAGTTGGAGCATCAGGGATGTCACTACTTGATGGCTACCTAGAACTCTAATAAATCTTGGTGCATAGATGGACCCAAAGATAAAACTGCCCACCAACACCACAAGGGAACAACTTCCGGTGTGCCAAAATGCCTTTTGAGTGAAGAATACGGGGAGCCACTGTGCAATGGACATCGCTTTTGAAAATGAAAAAGACATTTTTTTTTGGTTACTTATTTAGATGATTTGATAGTGTTTTAGGATCGGACGATGAGCATTTGCTACATTTGAGAGTTGTTTTTTCGATTTTAGTACGGAGAAAATTTGGAATTTCTCTCAATCCCCGAAGTGTCTCTTGCCATGGATGAAAATGCGACAGCAATACTCCAAAAGATACAGTATTATCGATCCGGCGAGTGGAGACGAATTCGGCTCATAGACACGCCATGAAACAAAAAAAGGAGATCAAGCATTCGGTAAGATGAGCTTGCCCGTCGATTTATACCCAATACGGTGAACATTTGAGGGAAATGACTAATATCTTTTGAAGAAGACAACAACACTGTTAAATGGAAAGCGAGGAGGCAATCAAATCATTCAACTTTGTGGTAAGATTTTCTTTGTCCAATGCAGTTTTGATCGATTAAATACACTCAAGACTTTATAATATTTTCGTTTGCATATAAGCACACCAAATTTGTTGTTTTAATGCAAAAAGAGAGATGAGATAGAAAAGCCAATTGCCTTCTTAGTAGGACTATTAGAATCTTGCTTTCAGAAATACAATATTATCGAAAAACGGGCATTGGCTCTCATGAAACCTTCCCGAAGGATTTCAGGGTCTACATCACATTTCACATCTTTTATAGCATATGTTCCTAACGCCACGGTGAAGGATGTGTTAATAAAAACGCTTGAAGGAGAAGGTTGGAGAGGCAAGTGGATAAGGCTATGTTTGAGTACGATCTAGAGAGATCAAGCCACGAAGTTGTTGAGCTGAGCTTGGCGAAATTGACGACGATCAAATACATGCAGAATATAAACCTTGTAGCAGTAATGGTAGAGGAAGATGAAAGTTTCACCGGACATTACGGATATTTTTCTACGGTCCGGTGGTGTTCGGATATCATCTATGTCCTTCGGCATTTTGTCTCTACGAGGCATGTCCAAGAGTAAAAGTAGATCTACAGAAATAAAATACAAAATGGTACAGACAATGCTCTCTGTGGAAAGATCCGGAGAATTAATTACTTAATTTTTTGGTTGAAGAAGCGAGAAGGTGATACTTACCGTTCATAAAGGTGTTGTGGCGGTCCTTGTTTTGGAAGACTACAGCCAACAAGATATTGAGATCGAAAGTATTATTGACCCACATTATTCTGCGATTTATATGAAACGGTGATGAAATTTCAGAATGCCAAATCTTCCAAAGGGGAAAGAAAAAAATTGCTTCACTTCCTTTGAAACCGATTTTCGGTGAAGCACCCTTTCGGCGATTGGGGGCTCGATTTTATGGGGGAGATTCATCCCGCGTCTCGGCACATCCGTGGATGTGCAGCGAGGCATGTTAACACTAAATGGATGAGGCGAGTCCCGGCCAGGAAAGCAACAGAGACGCGGTAATCGATTTCAATTCCTGGAATCGAATATTCTATCTCCTTTCATTTGCCACCAATAAAATCTATGAGACATGCAATGACGTTCAAATCCAAGAAAATGATGGGCTTTTATTTGATAAAATACAACATGCATTGTTGGGCCACTCGACGGCGTGTTGTCCTGAAAATACAAGCTTGGTTTGAGTCCTCTAACAAATCACTAGTGAATATAATTAAGAAAATGCTGAGGCGAACAAAGAAAATCAGCATATAGCGAAAACGCACGAAAAACTCATCGACGCACTGTGGGAAGACGGTGATACAAAAAATATCAATAGGTATGTCACCATTTTGAGCTGGTTGTAGTGTTTGGCCCCGCTGCTCTTTTCAACACATCCCTTACGGTCCAGGTTGTGAGATTGTTACGAAAGAGCGGCGGCGAGGCAAGTAGAAAATCGAGCGAAGGATCGATCGAATGATCCTGTCGGCCAAACAGAAGAAGAAGTATCCTGAACCGCTATTCGGTTGCGAGAGAAAGAAAATTAAAAAGATCTATGACGGAAGACAAAAAGCGAGAGAAGTTTTTCAGTGGATGATATAGTATTGAAATGGGATCACGAGGAAATGAAGAAAGGCATGGTAAGTTCGAAAATGCAGCAGAAAGGACCTTAAAATTTGTGCTCTGAGAGAACAAACACTTCTTGCTTCTGAGGAAATAGTTGGCCAAAATTGCCACCAGAGGAGCGATGAAATGGTGAAGCTGCAAAGCACTACCATTTTTGAAAACTCGAGATCGAAATTTATGTCCGTATCATCATTGTATATATACCATATTATATTGTTGGGTTGGAAGTGAAGTCATTGAAGTTTGGGGCTTGAGGTGAAGGCTATAAAAACTTGAATGATATGTGTATGGTTTGGTTTATTGATTTCGAGTCTTGGTCATGGGTATGGTATGTTGTGTCGGTTTTAGGTATTTTAGGCTCATACTGCAAATGAACAAAGCTATGCAGTCCTGAGTGTTCTTGGCACCTCCGAGAACTACATCCCCATTGGAGCCAATATTCAGTGTCCCAGGTCTGCAGTCATCTTGCCATCGGTGATCAAAAAACGCTCTTTTGCATTTTCTCTGGGTATCTCTCACAGAATAAAATTTCACCAGCTACGCCTGGGTCATGGATTCATCGATGGTATTGTTTTTATCATTTCCCTCATGAGAATGCTGCAGATTCTCCTCTGTGGTCTTGGGTCATTAGTCATGATTCTCCCAAATCATATGGTGGGTCATGGATGAGGTCCTATTAGTATCTAAGGTCTTGAGCACAGTTCTGAGTGTGGGTCAAGTAGCCAAATGTGTCTTAGGCAAGGTCATGAAGAGTCGATAAATATAAAATCACAGTAGCAGGAAAGTCAGAAGATATATTTATTTGAGTTTGATGCTTTTACATAATACTTTGCCTTTCGATTGCAATTAGAAGTAGCCCCATATAAGTGATGTCCTTTGTGAAATCTTTCACGGCATGTTGGTGTAGAAACATCTTCAAGAGAATCCAACAGAAAGAGCAGGAAGAACTCGGCAATCATACTCTGATGGTAACTATGGTTCAATTTATGCTAAGTGATAAAAGTCCCTATATCCTCAAATATCCCTAACATTTTTCCCACCAAAACATTATTATTAGTTTTATATTTATATAAATTACTTACCACCCAGTATAAAATCGCATTATTATAATAATCCAGGTCCCAAACCACTTCCCCACCATTACTGCTTAAACTTTCGTATAAAATCAAAGTTTCCATTATATCTGCTTGCATGGTATAAACACTTCCCCACCACGCATACAATAAAACACGATATTAAGGTTTCAAAAGTTCTTTGTTATAAATCGTAATCGCAAAAATTGTTCAATGGTAAAATATTTCACATTAACAAGTTACTTAATCGCAAAATCTAAAATCATGATTGATCGCACCATCTGGGTCCTGAATAATCGCAAGTCCCTTCCTGTTCCTCAGGTCACCGTTCGATGCACATCCCAGGTTGATCCGGCACGAATTGATCTTCCATGTAGTCCGAACGACCCTCATCAATACTTTCACTAGCAATAGAACACCCTCCCAGTCCCCTACGGAATTGACACCTCAGGTCCATGCTCCCCGAACCACCACCATAAGTTGATCTCATCATTTGTCCAGATACAGCCTCTTCCAGCCAGGCTTGTTCTAATACGCATTTTTTTGAATCCCTAAGTTAACTCCATGAAATGTAGCTGCTTGGGTCCTTTAGCCATTAGATCTTCTGCTTGATTCGGAAGGCGGCCAAGTAGCACATCCACACTTCCGTTGATTACTCTCCCCTTACGTTTTAGTTACAATTAATCCAACAGGTCCTGTGGTGCTAAACGTTGCTAAATAAAGAATACTAGCCTTTGTTGGTCCTTTTATTTATATTTGTTTATTACAAAGGCCTTCCTCATACGCATCGCATATGTAATATGTCCTTCTTGTTTACTCATGCGATTCATGATTGCGATTACTGTTGTTATAGCATAAAAATACAATGCAGTTTATGATTATATTGCAAAATCTAACCCTCCTTTCCTCTTGTTCATTGAAAATGTATGGACATTCCACAAGCATATATGTTGTCCCCGTTATTTACCGTAGCATTATTAAAAAATGGAAGAATAAAAATAATGGAAAAAGCCAGGCCGTGGAGGCAAAGAAATAGAAATGTAACGAGTGCCTTAAATGATTCTAAGAGATCCATGCTACGGAGGTTTTCTCCACATTGGATATCAAAAGATGGGAGAAGAATAATGTACTTTAACTCTTATTTACGAAAAATATTGAGCTCTTGGAAGTCTTTAATCTTCGATTTATGATTCTCTCTTCCACTTAGTCTATATTTTATAAATTATGTCTATTTATTGTAAATTCCAATCATTTGTAAAGTGAACTTGAAAAGAGTACGAAGTCCGAAAACTCATAAGTAGGGAATAGTGTGTGTGTCTGCGCTCCATTGTACAGGTTTGAGAGATTAATAAAGTGATATGACTGCGATTTGTGGGATTCATGTGATATGAGTTTTACCATATGTCCCTTTTTGCATTCTAACCATTGTTGTGCGCATTCATTATCAACATTTCAGGTTGAATGTTTTCAAGTCGAGAAGGTAGAATCCCAAATTTTATATGCCTTGGGGAAACATTCAACATATAGTATATTTTCTTCTTGTTTGAAAGGATCATTTGTCCTTTACTGACCCTCTCAACAAGTCTTCATTGCATCTTATCTCCGACTGAATTGCTAGGTCTCCTGCCTATCTTTTTATACAATCTGTCTGTGTCTGGGTGCAATTCTAAATGCCTCATGTTGTCCTTTTTTATACATCACGAAGAAAATTGGTCATTTACTACCCAAATTCCTCTTCCTATTTTATAACCTAAAATCGGGTTTGTTATTGTTTCATTGAATATCTAATATAGGAAAGACCTCTCTGTCAGCACGCCAAAAGACTAGCTACAAGGCTGAGCGTGGTTTAGTTGTTACCATGATTTTCCTTTTTCAGCCTGGGGTCCAATTCGGGTGCTAACACCTGCAAAACCTAGAAGACTATGCATCTCTTAGTCAAGTAGGGGACCCATCATTAGATTAAATTTTTTCACTCATGAAAATTAAACATCCTTGCCAAGATTCCCAAAGAATCATGGGATATTCAAAAAGTTTTCAAGGGGAAGTGTTGTTGGAAATTTTGTCATTGATGGCAACATTATCAGAAAAGCAAAGTGCAAAGTAGCAGCAGAAGAAGAGTGCATAATTGAAGCAGAATTGTTTAGAGACAAAGTAGGAGAAAAAGGCCATCGAATAGAAAAGAATAAGTGAATGTTATAGTAAATGGTAATTCATGTGTGAACATATGTATGCATCCTAATGGAATCTGTGATAAGTAAGAAACCATGTGAGGGGATTAATGGTGCTCTGTATGTTGTTCGAGGAACCGATGTTAATACGGTCGACAGTGTATCCAAATTGGTAGACAGCGGAGTTATATATATTCGTTGAATATATGATATGAACAAAGATATGGTTTTAAGCTCCACATGGAAGGGTCTACACTATTAGTAAGGAGTTGACTGGCTTTCATGGATAAAGGAACGAGGAGCGAGGGAAAATTAGTTATAACGCGGAAGAACTAAAACAGAGTATTTGGCATTGAACTCTCGGTGGAACAAGCCTAACCCTTTGGAATCATGAACGGAACCTGGAAGGAAAGAGGTGGAACATAACAAAAGGAAGCGCGACGGAACCCTGTGTGGAAGAGCGGAACCGTGACCAAGTGAATAGTGAAGGCGATTTCTGGGTTTCATCGCACCACCTTTCAGTGATAGGCAGTATTTCCTGGTTGGGGAGCAATTCCATAGAAAATTTGACACGTAACAAAGGTGGACCCACGAAAACCACTATCAAAGCGCACCATCACACGTTAATGTTCGACCAAAGAAGCCGAGCAATATTATTGAACGCCATTGATTTGGGAAGGGGTCATCAGATGGTGTTCATTTGATATAGATGCGCAAAGGTTACCCAAGGTACGGTGCGCCATCGTGCATTATCATCCGTGCATCATCAACGAATGATATCCGTCAGATCATCTGAAGCCGAGCAATGTGCTCTCCGTCGTCGGATGGAAATGATCGTTAGCGATGGGCCCCAGTTTTAAATTATATTGATTGGGAATTCTCAAATTAACATTTGCGGGTTTAACCAAGGATTACTTAAATTAAATATAAATTATGAAAAAAAGTGTTTGGACCATCATTTGAATGTTATTCTGAAGTTGGTGGAATGAATAAACCTGGGGTCGACTTATGAAGGTCATTTCTAAAAGAGAAATTTGGATTAATATCTCAATCTCAGATTGAGATATTAAAAAGCTTTAGATTAATTATCTAATTTCCAAAACCAAGGAAATAAAACAATGAGAAATTGTTTGGGGGCTTGGGTAGACCCCGCTGGATTATCTAATTGATCCCGTCTAGGAATACCATCAGCAGTTGGGTGGTTTTGACTCATGGTATTAATAAAGGAAAAAATATATAAGGAGAAGGGTATTATGGTTTAGGCAGTGCAGATTGAGGGGTTGTTAATGAATAAATTTTTAACAATATCTGCATGATCGAACTCTGTCTCTGATGAATCTGAATATATGATGCACCTATGGATATGATCTCTAGATCTAGAAATGATGAATCTCTAGGAAGATCTGAAAATGAAGTCATGAAGATTTGACGAAAATATGATGAAGAAATTAAGAGAAAGTTGGTAGATCTGAGGGTTGAAGCCTTCAGTGCGAAAGTGAAAGCTTTCTACAAACTGGTGTTAAATTAGGGGGTTGGAGCTCCCTTCCAGTGGTGACTGGAAAACGAGAGAAGGCGGTAGCCTTCTACAGGTGGGTGCCTGCGTGCTGGTATAAGTCTGCACCAGCATAAAATTGTAAGAAGTTTTCTTTATAATAAATATTGAAGACTGAGATAATAGCAGCCGTGGTTTTCTCTCGAATTGGGTTTCCACCTTAAATACTGGTGTTCATATGTGTTGCTTCTGTTTGATGGTTTGTTCTGTTATTTATGTTCATGCTTACTGCTTAATATCTGATGAATGAATGATGCAATGATATAAGTAAAGACATAATAAGATCTTTGAACATACAAGTTGGATTTAGTAAAGTAGCATATGGTTTTAAGAAAGAAAAATTAAAAGTTCTCAGTCAGCTCTAAATACTGATTCACCCCCCCCTCTCAGTATTTATTCCAAACAATTGGTATCAGAGAAGGTCCTTCTGAAAAGCTTAACCGCTAGAAGGAAGATCAATCAAGATGAGCAATCAAGATGGAATAGCATCTATCAGGCCTCCGCTCTTCAACGGAAACAATTTAATATTATAGAAAACAAGGATGAGATCCTATCTTCAGTCTCTAGGTGCAGATGTATGGGCTATTGTTGAAGTAGGATATCAATATCCAGCTGTAGTACCAACAGATCCAATGGAAAGAAAGAATTATGAAACAAATGGAAAGGCGGTTAATGCTCTATTGGGAAGTCTAACTGAATCAGAATTTGTCAAAGTCATGCAGTTTAATACAGCAAAGGAAATATCGGACAAAATTATTCTAAGCTATGAAGGTGATGCAAAGGTAAAAAGTGCTAAACTCCAAACTCTCAGAATTCAATATGAGAACCTAAAAATGCATAATGAGGAGAGCATTGCTAATTTATTTTTACGACTTGATGATATTGTAAATCGTATGAGAAATCTGGGAGAAACAATAACCTAATCTACTTTGGTTGAGAAATTTTTAAGATCACTAACGACAAAATTTGAGTCAAAATTTTCTGCTCTTGAAGAAAAGCAGGATCTTCAAAATCTTACTGTGGTGCAACTTCATGGCATACTAACTGCATATGAAAAAAGAAGAGGAGGACCATCTGAAGTCAAAGAAGTCGTCTTTAGAGCTTCTACAAAAGGGAAAGAAGTACAAGAGACAGAAGGATCAGGGTATATCTCAGAAGAAGATGAGGTAAATTTTGTAAAAAAACTCCAACTTGGTACAAAACGGTTCAGAGGTAAGCTTCCTTTCAAATGTTTTTCTTGTGGAAGAGTTGGTCATTATGCTGCTAAGTGTCCTCACAAAGAAACACATGAAAAAGGAAAGGAAGTAGCAAGAAGGAATAAGAATCGATTTAGCAATAGAAAAAGTTACTATACTCATGAAGACAGTGATGGGTTATCAAACAATGAGGAAGAATGTGAACAAGATCTTAGACTTCTCATGGCATTTGAAAAAGAGTCTAGAGAAGAAAAGGATACTTTTATGGATGCTTTAGAGGACAATTATTTTCTTGATGAAATCAATCAACTCAAAATATGCTTAGAAGAAAGTAAAGTAACCATAGAGACTCTAAAAAACTAGCTTCAAGAAAAGGAGAAACATAATGAGAAATTAGAATGTGAAATAGTAAGTCTAAGAAAAGAAATTGAGAAAGTAAAGACTTTGAATCTTATATTTGCTAAAGGATCTAAAACCTTAGATGAGATTATCAAGATACAACGTTCTCCTCTTCTAAAGACAGGTCTTGGATATATCAGAGAATCTTCTCAGGCTTTAGCACCAAATTATCTAAAAGCAGCTATAGCCAGTACACAACATTCTGCCCCTCAGCAAGGGAATAAAGAATCTTTACAGATAAAGCATGATCATCTCAATTCAAAGAACACTAACAGGAGTACCTTTCAAAGAAACACCAATCAAAAGGTAAATTCAAGTAGAAGATTTTATAATCGCAGAAATTTCTTCTTCAATGGACAATGTTTCTCATGTCACAATTTTGGTCATAAAGCTGTTCAATGTGTTGCATATAAAACCATCATGAAAAGAGAAGCAAGAAAGAAAAGGATTGATATTGGAACAAAGAAGAATACATATAACAACTTTTCTCCTCTTCAAAATGAAGTTGAATGTGCTTATTGCAATAGCTTTGGCCATGAAGAATCTGAGTGTGGCATAGCTTTATTTGCAGAAGGAGATGAAAATCAATGGTACATTGATAGTGGATGCTCAAAACACATGACAGGTGACAAAAACAAGCTTCTTGCATATAGTGCTCTAGAAAAGGAAAAGAATGTTACATTTGGAAATGATACTCCTGCTGTCATTAAGGGTAAAGGGTCTGTTTTTATAAAAGAAAAGGTGAAAGCTAATAATGTCATGTATGTGGATGGATTAAAGCATAACCTGTTAAGTGTAAGTCAAATGCGTGTTCAAGGAATTGAAGTTGTCTTTAGTTCAAAAGAATGTATGGAACGTGATCTTGATACAGGTAAAACAATTATAAAAGGAAAAAGAACTCCAAGTAACCTGTATGTATTGAAGAACTGCAAAGAACAATGTTACTTGAGTAAATATTCAGAAAACTGGCTATGGCATAGAAGGTTGGGGCATCTGAGCTTCTCTCAAATCAACAAATCAAGCAGACTTAAAGTTGTTCGTGATCTTCCCAATATTACTCTACCTGAAAATATTATATGCAAATCTTGCCAATTCGGTAAGCAAACCAGAGTACAATTTAATGCCAAGGAAGGATCATCAAGTAAGCCTCTTGAACTCATTCATACTGACATATGTGGAATTGTGAAGAAAAATTCACCACGTGGTGAACAATACTATATCTTATTTATTGACGATTTATCTAGAATGTGTTGGATTGGGTTGCTTAAACACAAAGATGAAGCATTTGAGAAATTTCAGATCTTCAAAGCACTAGTTGAGAATGAATTAGATCTAAAAATAAAGTGTCTTAGATCTGATCGAGGTGGAGAATATACATTAGATGAATTCTTTGAATTTTGTGAACAACATGGCATAAAAAGATAGTTTTATGTAGCTGGCACTCCACAACAAAATGGTGTAGCAGAAAGAATGAATAGAACAGGTCAACAAATAGCTAGAGCTATGATTGATGATTCCGAAACACCTGACACATTTTGGGGAGAAGCAACACATATAGCAGTAAACATTCTCAACAAGGCACATGTTCGTGTAAATAGTGATAAAACTCCATATGAACTCTGGTATGGTAATCCTCCCACTGTAAAGCATTTTAGAATTTTTGGAAGCAAATGCTTTATCAAAAATAATGATGAAAATATTGGCAAGTTTGAACCCAGAGCAGATGAAGGAATACTTCTTGGTTACTCCTCTAGGAGTAGAGCATATAAATTTTACAATAAAAGACTTCGGAAGATTGTTGAATGTATTGATGTTGTTATTGATGAGTCTCCTACAGCTCCAAAAGAAGAAAAACAAACAACAGATTAAGACGATGATGACATATATCCTTCTACATCAAATAGGAATGATATAGGTAGACAAATGAAGAACTCGAAGATGATTTATCTGAAAAAGCTCCATCCGGATATGTTCAAAAGAATCATCCAGAATCTCAAATTTTGGGAGATAAGGGATCAGGTGTACAAACAAGAAGGACTCTTGTGGGATCTTCTAGCTATCTGGAATTTCTATCCACTATTGAACCACACAATTTCAATCAAGCTAACAAAGATGAATGTTGGATTCAAGCCATGAATGAAGAGCTTGATCAAATTGAAAAGAATCACACTTGGAAATTAGTACCAAGAATACCATTTGACAAAATATCGCTGGGTGAACTAAATGGATATTCAAAAATAAGTTAAATGAGAATGGGGATGTTGCCAGACCTTCTGCTAGACTTGTTTGCAAGGGGTATGCTCAACAAGAAGGTATATACTTTGAAGAAACTTTTGCTCCTGTAGCCAGACTTGAAGCCATAAGAATGTTTCTTGCTTTTTCAAGCTTTCAACAAATCAAATTTTATCAAATGGATGTTAAATCTGCTTTTCTCAATGGTGATCTAGAAGAAGAAGTTTATATAGAACAACTAGAAGGATTCATTTTGGGAAATGATGACAAACTTGTTTGTAGACTTAAAAAGGCTCTATATGGTCTCAAACAAGCTCCAAGGGCATGGTACTATCGTCTTGACAAATATATTCATCAGCAAGGATTTTCAAAGGGGTCAGCTGATAGCAACTTATACACAAAAATTGAAAATGATAAACTATTGATTGTGGTTGTATATGTTGATGATATCATTTTTGGAAGTAATGAAGAGTCTATGAGTCAGCAATTTGCTTCTGATATGCAGCAAGAATTTGAAATTTCTTTACTTGGGGAACTAACATTCTTTCTTGGCTTACAAGTGTAGCAAGCAACAGATGGCATATTCTTATCACAAGCAAAATATCTTAAGCAAATATTGAAGAAGTATGGCATGGAAGATTGCAAACCTGTAAGCACACCAATGATAACCAGATGTAATCTCAGTTCTAATGATGATCCCCCTATTGTGAATCAACCAGAATACAGATCTATGATAGGAAGTCTACTTTATCTCACTGGGACTAGACCAGACATTATGCATGCATTTGGGATTATGGGATGATTCCCAGCGAATCCAAAAGATTCTCACCTTCAGGCTGTCAAAAGAATATTCAAATATCTGCAAGGAACTCAAGACTTTGGACTATGGTATCCAAAGGATGTTGATCTTACCCTTCATGCTTACACTGATGTAGATTGGGCTGGAAATGTTGATGATCAGAAAAGCACTAGTGGTGGTGCATTCTATATGGGGCGCCGGTTAGTATCTTGGTTCAGCAAGAAGAAAAGCTCTATTTCCTTATCTACAACAGAAGCAGAATATGTGGCTGTAGCATCATGTTGCACTCAACTTCTTTGGATGATGCAAACCTTACAAGAAATTCAAATCAAATGTTCATCTCCTATCTCCATTATGTGTGATAATACAAGTGCCATCAGTACCTCAAAGAATCCTATTATGCATTCCAATACCAAGCACATTCCCATCAAATATCACTTCTTACATGAACAAGTGCTTGAACAAAAGGTGAAATCGGAGTATGTTCTCTCTAAAGAATAAGTTGCTGATATATTTACCAAACCTCTACCCTGGGAAGCGTTCGAATATCTCAGACAGAAACTGGGAGTAGTCTCTGCCATGTAGAAGATCAGACCTACTTAAATTTAGAAGATTAAATTGGATACGCTCCTGTTGAAGGTATTCAGAATGCACAGGCTAAGGGGGAGCATTGGTCATATGGAAAGGATGCATTGTTGGCATTCCAATTATTTTTTGTGGTCTGATCTCATGCTTGAGAATCTTTGATCTTGACTGTATAAGTCATTTATAATATTTCATTGAATATTATGTTTGAAGAGGCAGCATTATCTCAGGGGGAGAATGGTATTGTCGGCACAAAGGATATTGATCAACCCTTTTTCCATTGATGTCAAAGGGGGAGGAAACGCAAAGAGGGGCTTCTCAAAGACAAACAAAGGAAGAATATTGCCATCAATGCCAAGGGGGGAGATTGTTGGAAATGTTGTCATTGATGGAAACATTAGTAGAAAAGCAAAGTGCAAAGTAGCAGCAGAAGAAGAGTGCATAATTGAAGCAGAATTGTCCAGAGATAGAGTAGGAGAAAAAGGCCATCGAATAGAAAAGAATAAGTGAATGTTATAGTAAATGGTAATTCATGTGTGAACATATGTATGCATCCTGATGGAATATGTGATAAGTAAGAAACCCTGTGAGGGGATTAATGGTGCTCTATATGTTGTTCGAGGAACCGATGTTAATACGGTCGATAGTGTATCCAAACTCGTAGGCAGTGGAGTTATATATATTCGTTGAATATATGATATGAACAAAGATATGGTTTTAAGCTCCACATGGAAGGGTCTACGCTATTAGTAAGGAGTTGACTGGCTTTCGTAGAGAAAGGAATGAGGAGCGAGGGCAAATCAGTTATAACGCAGAAGAACTAAAACAGAGTATTTGGCATTGAACTCTCGGTGGAACACGGACTAACCCTTTGGAATCATGAACGGAACCTGGAAGGAAAGAGGTGGAACATAACAAAAGGAAGTGCGACAGAACCCTGTGTGGAAGAGCGGAACCGTGACCAAGTGAATAGTGAAGGCGGTTTCTGGGTTTCATCGCACCACCTTTCAGTGATAGGCGGTATTTCCTGGTTGGGGAGCGATTCCATAGAAACGTTGACACGTAGCAAAGGTGGACCCATGAAAACCGCTATCAAAGCGCACCATCGCACATTAATGTTTGACCAAAGAAGCCGAGCGATATTATTGAACGTCGTTGATCTGGGAAGGGGTCATCGGACAGTGTTCATTTGCTATAGATGCGCGAAGGTTACCCAAGGTACGGCATGCCATCGTGCATTATCATCCATGCATCATCAAAGAACGATATCCGTTGGATCATCTGAAGCCGAGCGATGTGCTCTCCACCGTCAGATGGAAACGATCGTTAGCGATGGGCCCCAATTTTAAATTATATTGATTGGGAATTTTAAAATTAACGTTTGCGGGTTTAACCAAGGATTACTTAAATTAAATATAAATTATGACAAAAAGTGTTTGGGCTATCATTTGAATGTTATTCCGAAGTTGATGGAACGAATAAACCTGGGGTCGACTTATGAAGGTCATTTCTAAAGGAAAAATTTGGATTAATATCTCAATCTCAGATTGAGATATTAAAAAGCCTTAGATTAATTATCTAATTGCCAAAACCAAGGAAATAAAACAATGAGAAATTGTTTGGGGGCTTGGGTAGACCCCGCTGGATTATCTAATTGATCCTGTCCAGGAATACCATCAGCAGTTGGGTGGTTTTGACTCATGGTATTAATAAAGGCAAAAATACATAAGGAGAAGTGCATTTTGGCTCATAGTGTGCAGATTGAGGGGTTGTTAATGAATAAATATTTTTAAGAAATATCTACATGATCGAACTCTATCTCTGATGAATTTGAATCTATGATGCACCTATGGATATGATCTCTAGATCTAGAAATGATGAATCTATAGGAAGATCTAAAAATTAATTCATGAAGATCTGAAGCAAATCCGATGAAGAAATTAAGAGAAAGTTGGTAGATCTGAGGGTTGAAGCCTTCAGTACGAAAGTGAAAGCTTTCTACAAACTGGTGTTAAATCAGGGGGTTGGAGCTCCCTTCTAGTGGTGACTGGAAAACGAGAGAAGGTGGTAGCCTTCTACAGGTGGGTGCCTGCGTGCTTGTATAAGTCTGTGCCAGCATAAAATTGTAAGAAGTTTTCTTCATAATAAATGTTGAATACTGAGATAACAACAGCGGTGGTTTTCTCCCAAATTGGGTTTCCACCTTAAATACTGGTGTTCATATGTGTTGCTTATGTTTGATGGTTTGCTTTGTTATTTCTGTTCATGCTTACTGCTTACTAAAAAATCTGATGAATGAATGATGCAATGATCTAAGTAAAGACATAATCTCTGAACATACAAGCTAGATTCAGTATATGGTTTTAAGAAAGAAGAATTAAAATTTCTCAGTCAGCTATAAATACTGATTCACCCCCCCCCCTCTCAGTATTTATTCCAACAAGTGTAGCCCAAATATCTTATACATTTCATCTAAGATTTTAATAAGAATATTGCTACGAATTACTCAATATTGTCATGATTTATCCATACATATTTTTATCCTCAAGATAATTAAAATAATATTTGGTAGTTATAACACTTTGTTTTATTTATTGGAAATTTAAATGTATTTTATCAGCATGAAAAACCTCCTTTCATCTAACAAGTTTTTCTTCTTCAATTGCTTCTTGAATATTTCCATAATCATTGTTGTTTTAAACAAAATTATAGAGAGTGTGGTCATTATTTGAGTGATTTTTGTTTAACTTCAATACAATTAGTTTTTGTAAAAAAATTAACTTACTTTTTATGTAGGAGCATCCTTGGGTACAAGTTGGAAATAATGTATCTCCTACAAAATATTTGAATTCCAATTTTCTAGTTTTGAATATTTCCATGAGTATGGTAATTATATCCTAATGTTTAATAAATGCAATGAACAATCTCAAGCCTTGGATCTCTATCTCATGGAAAGGGGCCACAATAAGCAGACTAAAGCATAAATTTAATATGTCATTGGTGAGGCTCCACATTGTGGCTAGTAGTCAGTGGAAAAGTGGAATTAGTGGAAATATTCAAGTTTAATTAGTAATTTTTATGAGACTTCTAAGTTTCAAATGATTGATTTATAATATGAATTTAGAGGCTCAAATAAGGTCCTAGGATGCTTTTATTGACATGGTAATTATATCTAATATATGCTGCAAGCCTATGTTGTAATACACTTATTGTTGCTTGGCATTGACCAAGGTTTCATTGAAATTGTGATGTAATCCTTGGAATTTGATTCCATTTGAGATTTCGTTTGCATTAATGTTTGTCATTTCCCTAGGTCAATTTTTTGTAAGAAAAATATGGTTGGAAATTAATTATTCCAACCTTCACAATAACAATAATATTACTTATAAAGACTATTCACCTTACAACTATCATTGTCCAATTTTTTTTAAACTATGAGTGAGATTGTGGGTTTTATATAATAATGATTGTATGATGTTGTTTGGAAGTGAAATAAAGAATACATTGTAAATTTGATGTTGCAAAGGATATCATATATGTGTGATTTTTTTCTTTAGTTCATGTTTTTATCTTTATAAATATCACAAACATATGATATTGCATTTTCTCTATAGTTTCTCAGTGTGTTGCACCAACTGCTATTGTAATAGTTTGCACTAAGGGATGAAGAAAAGTTAACAAGAGGACAATAACCTTGGAAGAATTAGAAATAAAATAGTTGAAAATATTTAACCAAATGAGAAAAAAAAATTAAGAGAGGTTAGTAAAAATAATGATGGAATAGAAAATACAAGTGAAAAAGGAAAATAAATTAGAAAAATTCAAGGAAGAGGTAGCATATTTTATGGAAACCATTTCAAGTGTAAAACATGGGGACCATTTAAACCAATGAGTTTACAAATACCTTGAATGGTGGGAGAAGTCGTGATGTAAAATAAAATGTTTATGGAGGCAACACAAGATGTAGTTTAAGGCCATGCATTTAAAGTCACAACAAGAATAATGAGGAAACCTTATGTTGTGAAGAGCATTATAACTATTAAATAATAAACTTGAGCAAGAAAAGGAAGGCTACCTTCCAAATAAAGTGGAAAATAAGGAGTGGGTGTTCTAATTTTATTATAGCTAGAGGTATCACATAAATTTTAGTATTTACAAAGGTCATTCTATATATATATATATATATATATATATATATATATATATATATATATATATATGTGTATATATATATATATATATATATATATATGCGCATCATTTCAATCATGCCTATCATATTTCTTCGTTACCATAAGGAAATTTTGAATGATATGATTCTATTTCCAAGAAATATTTTCTAAATTTTAGTAATAGGAACTACCATAAGGAATTTTTGAGTGATATGATAGTAATGTGTGAATGACATATCTAGTTGGAAATTCCATGTGGTAGTTTGACTGCAAATTATATGTCACATGACGAAAAAATTAATACTTAGAATTCGAGAAGAAAGACAAAATATTTAGGTTGCCTCTTATAAAGGAAGAGGAGAAGGAATATATGAAGGTAATGTTTTCTTTGATAAATAATCCTTGAGAGATAGTAGGGTGTCCTGAAGAACAATGTTAGAAACAAAAAAAGTTAGAGAAATGGAAGGATTGAATGAATAAAGGATGTAATTGATGGAATTGATTGATGAAGACAAGCACATTGCAAGTATGCGGTATGTGAGATAGATATATAGTGAAAGGGAGGGAGATATATAGAGATATATGGTGGAAATAATAAGAGTCAGGTGAATCAATACTTCCCTAAAATCAACTAATTTTTAATATTTGGAAAAATAAATTCATATTAATAATAAACTAACATCATTTCACATGAATAGTAAAAAAAACCATTAAACAATGCACACACATCAAGACAATAGACAACAATTTTTTAGGTGGAAACTCTTCCAGGAGAAAAATTCCAACTGAAGGGTGTTCCAACACCTTGTTTACTAGCTCCAAATGGAAGGACTCTCCAATACCATGGTTTACAAGCCCCAACCTAAAGGATGTTCCAACACCCTATTTACTAACTCAAACTAGAAGGATGATTAAAATTGGTAATTTTTTGGTGAATATTATTCACTTAATCATATATATGTAAAAAATAGGTAAATTTATAAATAAATGGGTCATTAATGTTTTCATAAAATGTCCAATAAATATCTTATTAGAAAAAATTTTCCCGTGAAATTCTCCCTGTGGTTAAGCTAAATAAACTATTGTAACATAATGAGGTATGTAAAACATTCCAAAATAGTATGGTTGATGTTCAAATGAAATTCTATGAGTAACCCCTACAACCACTAGTCATCCTAGTTCAAACTTCTCTTACACAATTGGAGTCCAAGGGATGAAATATTCTATAGCATCAGGAAAAATGAATTTATTGACTACCTATGAGAAGAAATCATAACGACAACAAAATCTAAAACATGGTTTTATTTTAGCTAGAACACATATTAAACATACTCAAGACATGTGTAGTAATAGATCACTATAGGAAGTAATATAGAATATCAAGAATTGGATGGAAATGGTGACCAAGATGAAAAGTAAAATTTCCCCTTTGATTTTGAATTGAATATGTTACATAGGTTAAATTAATGTCAGGGTAAAATGAGGAGAGGCTTGAGTTAGTTTCTCGACATGTCAATGGGATGAGATATTATATTCAATAAGAGATGTTGGTGATGAATTTATCATCAGTATTTAAGGAATCTTATTTCAGATTGAGGGTTGAATAAAATTTAACGAGAGGACAACGACGTTTGAAGAAGTTAAAAAACAAAAGAGTTGAAAATATTTAACCAAATGAGACAAAAAAATGAGGATGTTAGTGACAATAATGATGCAATAGAAAACACAAGTGAAAAGGGAAAAGGAACTAGAAAATGTCAAGGAAGAGGTAGCATATATGATGGCACTTGTTTCAAGTTCAAAGCACAAGGACATTGAGCAAATGAATGTACAAAGGCCTTGAATGGTGGAAGAAATCAAGATGTAAAAGAACAAGTTTAGAGAGGCAATGAAATATGTAGTTTAAGGTCATGTGTAAAAGGTGTAACAAGAAAAGTGAGAAAACCTTATGTTTTGAAGAGCATTATCATAGTTGAATAATCATCTTGAGGAGGCAAAGGAAGGATACCTTCCAAATCAAGTGTAAGATAAAGGGTAGGTGTTCTAATTTGATTATAACTATAGGTAGGACACCAATTTTAGTCTCTACAAAGGTAATGGAAAATAGATATATGGAATATACACCAAATCTCAATGCCTACCATATTTATTGGTTACCATAAGGAAATTTTGAATGACGTGATAATATTTCCAAGAAATATTTAGTAAATTTCAATAATAGAGACTAGCGTAAGGAATTTTTGAGTGATATCATACTAATGTGTGGATGACATATCTTGTTGGAAATGCCATGTGGTATTTTGATCACAATATATTTCATGATGGAAAAATAAATACTTACAATTTGAGAAGAAAGATAAAATATTTAGGTTGACCCTTATAAAGTACCAGGAGAAGGAATATATGAAGCTAATTTTTGTTTTGATAAATTATCCTTGAGAGACAATGGGATGTCCTAAAAAAATGGAAACAAAAAATGGAAGAGAAATTAATGAATTGAATGAATAAAGGGCAAACTAGATGAACATTGTTGATGAAGACAAGCACATTACAGGTATGTAGGATGTGAGATATAACCTATAGTTTGAAAGAAGCCTAAAAATAACAAGTACCACTAGTGGAAGAAAATAATGAAATTATGGAACTCTTGAGAGAGAATCAAAATCTGCAAGAACTATACAATAAACAAAGCAAAAAGAGGATAAAGGCTTGGAAGCATGTTGAGAAAGATGTTGGAAATATAGGCAAGACTGGCAACCTAGTAATTTAGGTTTTTAAGGTTTACTCCATTTTTTCAAAGATGGGGAAACATGGTAATAATGAAAATGTCAAGAAAAGTTCAATTCCAATGACAAGTTTGAGAACTTTTAGTATACTTTAATTACAACTTTTCTTACATTTCATAAAATTCTGTTTAGATTAACTTAGTTCAACATATACTATGTATGTTATTTCCCAATTCACTTTAATATTTATTTCTAATAATATACTAATAATAAAAAATTGTTGTCGTTGTTGTTTTTAATAATTGTATTATTAAGTAGCATAATAAAATGGTATGATAAATTATGTGGCTGCCTTATATAAATTTAGCATGTAAAATATACATAATAAAATTACATGTTTATCTTATCCAATATTTTATCTATGTATTTTATTTATTTATATTAAAAAAATGATTTATATATCACCTTGTCACGTGAAGAAACCCTTTCTGAATAGGAAGAACTTCCCTATATCTTGACTCCAAAACAAATACCTACCTAAAAATGTTATGAAACCAACTCCAAAAATAGAAGAAAAGAGAGATCAATGCCTTATAAATCCACCACTTCGAGGGGGAAACCTTCAATACATTACATAAATGAACAATTCTTGGATGATGAAAATGACCAAAACCTCCTTCTATATATAGGAGTCCATGGGCCCACAATATAATCATAGCCCTAACATGACCTAACATGCCCCTCTCTTTCAAAAAAATGTTGTCCTCACTGCTTGAGTAGCCCTAGGTGCTTCCATATAAAATTCTCATCCTCCCATGTAGAATCTTCAATTGGTAAGTTCTTCCACTTGATGAGATACTCTGAAATTGATCAATTTCGTAGCTATCGAGTTCTTATTTCCATGACCGCTTCAGGTACCAATATGATTTTTCCTTCCTCATCAAGTTCTAGCAATATTGTTTGAACTGGAATATTTTCACCTATAACCTTCTTTAAGCATGAAACATGGAAAATTGGATGCCCTCGCGAAGAAGTAGGAAGCTCCAATTTGTATGCCATAGTACCAATCTTTTATAACACCTTGTAAGGACCATAATACTTTGGTGATAATTTATTATCCTTCTTAGCTTTCTTGAGGGAAATTTGTTTGTATGGTTGTAACCGTAAAAATTCCCAGTCTCCTACATAAACACTTCTCTCGTTGCGATGTTGATTTGCCTATTGTTTCATTCAATTTTGTGCTTCCATGTCATCCATCTTAGCTTCCATGCTATCCATCTTAGCTTCCATTCCCACTTCCGTGCCATCCATATTTGCTTCCAAACCATTCATCTTAGCTTCCACACCTTTCTTCAACCCATCCATCTTAGTTTCCATGCCTTTCTTCAAAATTTCCATTTCATTTTTTGTTGCTCTTTGCGATAGCGAAATTTGGTGCACTTGCTCTTGTAATTTTGATATCTCATGTTGTGTTTCTTCGTCTTCATGAGTCATAATGGAGCCTTATGAAGGCTTAATGGGTGTTGAATTGTTTTTAGGGGGAATTTTAGAACCCAATACCGGTATCTATTCTTCAATATACCCTTGGAATAAATTCAAACTATTTTTGTTTTTTCAAACGAGACTTATGTAATTCGAAAAAAATACACACCTTTTTCTTGCTTTTGAGGAGCTCGATATTGAAACTGAATTATCTCTGTGATTTCAGATGTTCAATATCTGAAATTTCACCCTAAGGTATCCCTTTAAAGCTTCTTTCTAATGCCACAAGTCTGACCTGATTTGGATTCTTCAAGACAAAGTTATGCCCAATCTCCCACGATGACCTAATTATGGACTTCTTCGGTAGAGCGAACTTGTATGACTTGCCACGTGTCATTGTTTCCTCCTTTGGCTCTAAAATTGATATACTAAAAAATAAAGTCTGTGCATCTACTACTAAGTTTTACAGAATCCCAATCCGACACTCAGAGAGAGAGTTATGACATTTTTCCCACAGTCACCTCTTTGAGATGAAATTCGGGAGCCTGAAAAAATCCTAACTTCAACAGATCATATCTCCAAAAATATTGCGAACCAAGATTTGAAATTTTACAAGAGGTTTCTTAGAATTTCAACTTTGCACTGTCTAAATTTAAGCTTTTGAAACTTTGTATATGAAATGTTATAGCGAAAATGCCACGATGACCTATTTTAGTTGAAATTCGGGAGACTAGGAAATCCCTAACTTCCCCAGATCATATCTCCAAAAATATTGTGAACAAAGATCTGAAATTTTTACAAGCATTTCCTCAGGATTTTGGCTTTGCGCTGTACAAATTTATGCTTCTGAAGCTTTGTATAAAAAAATTTATTGCGAAAATTCCACGATGACCTATTTGGAGTAGCGAAACCCTATAATCCAAACCTTTGATACCAAATATTATGAACCTAGCTCCAAAAATAGAATAAAAGAGAGATCAACACCTTATAAATCAGCCACTTCGAGGGGGGAAATTCCAATACATTACGTAAATGAACAATTCTTGGATGATACAAATGCCCAAAACCTCCTTCTATATATAGGAGTCCATGGGCTCACAATATAATCTTATCTGACCTAACAATAGCAATGTAAGGGCACAATAATAACAATATTGGGGTTACAGGCATACAACAATAACAATAAGGAGGCTACACTAACAACAATAAGGGACTAAACTAGTAATATAGGGACCTAACAACAAAAGACTATTTTTAATAATAAAATATATTATACATTTTATAATTTTTGTAAAAAACTATAATATTGTTATTATAATAATAACAAATTTATTAAAAAAAATTACAATGCCTTTTTTCTTATTTATAACAATTTATTTATTTTTTTGCTTGGTTATGTGGGTGCTAACATGACATCATGCCAAACCTTTGGTCTGATAAACTACGAACGAGGGGCATCTAAGCTGTCAAAATCACTCGAGGATCGCACCTGGCCTCGCCCACAACAACCCTTATCATGGGTGGATTTTTTTTGCCTTCAAGGGATTGGAACCAGTGACCTTTCATCACGAGTGTCTTAGCAGCACACTCTTCATTGTTGAACCAAACCCTCGTTGGCATATATATATATATATATATATATATATATATATATATATGATTTTATATATTATATATTTGTGAATACTAATTATTATTATTCAACTTATATTTATTCATGACAATGTTGAAAATCCTTTCTTTATAGTATCATGAAATTGATCTAGTATTTGTTTGAGTTGAAGAGAAGCTATTGGTTTTAATTTTGATTTTCATTTGTTGTACTAGGAAACCTAAATTTTGATTTTGAACCTTGTGCTTCAGTTCCTACTCCCCCTGAAGGCTTCTTGTGCAGACATTATTTTTCATAGTGCCCATATTATTTTTCGTGAACGCATTTTATCTTACTCAAGTCTTTCTTCGTACCATTATTTTGGATATATGTAGGTTTGTTTCAGGTATCATTTCATTTTTCTTTCTTCTCCTTTCCAACCAGGAAAAATTCTCTTCATCCTCTACTCTTGGTGAAGTTCCATCTCTGGTATTTCTCCTGGACTCCTCGTCTACCAATTAAGACCACAACCTTTCCCAATTCAATAATTTTTCCCTTCCATTCACAGAGTTCTGGCATTTGTGCCAGGATTTTGGAAGGCCTATAAGAGCTAAGATCACCAGATCATCCTCTGAAAAATTCACCCCAACCCCCCCAAGCTCATCTTGAACTTTTGTAAATCTATTGAGATATTGTGGAACAGTGTCATTATTTTGCATCCTTATGTTTCAAAGTTCATCTTTTAGGGCCAATTTTCTATGGTCATTGCTATTTTCAAATAGCTCAGTCAGTTCCTTCCACATATCAAATGGTTTCACTTTTCCATGGATATTTGAGACCACACGGTCCCTCACACCTTATAGAAGAATTTTCCTGGACTTTGCAACATCCTTGTTCCATTGGGCTAATTGTTGTCCATCTGACTGAGAAGGTTTTTTAATATCAGTTTTAATATATTATAACACACCATTATCATTTATAACTATTTCCATTCAATCCTTCAAGACTATGAAATTTGAGCTACCCTCCAGGGAATACTCCAATCACAGTTTGTTGAAAGACATTCTCCTGAATCTGAAGAAAAACTACTACACTAATGCTGCAATTTTGAAATTCCCGGGTGAAAATTTTTAAATACTGGTTCTAATCTCATTTCAGGGCTCGAATCGCATGTAGAAATTGTAATTTCTCAAGATTTCAAATTGAAAAACAAGAGAAACGATTCTACTCTATCGATATGCAAAATGCAAATCTCAATTTAGAACAACATGCATAGACATGCAACAAAATAAACCACAAGTACACAATGATTTATAGTGGAACCCAAATGGGAAAAACCCCTCAAGCCTCATTGAATTAATCAAATAAATAGAGAAATTATTACAATTTATTGCTCCATCTCTGACCACAATCTGCAAAAGAATAACCATTATCTCTACTAAATGAGAAACTCTGGCCAACACTTAACCAATTATCTGTTCATCTAGCCTCTTATTTCCTTACACAATAGTTGAGGAAATTATCTCCTGAAAGATAGGAATTTCCTCCCATTTTCTTATGAAATTCCTAAGGATTTATATCTTGACTCCATGCAACAACTGTACACTTAAACTAGTATACAAATCATGTAACACTGCCCTTGTCTCTTCCACATCAACTGAGAAATTTAAATTCCATGCATGAATTAACTATTTTGGGTTGATTGATCAGTTAATTAACATATATTTGAGTTATAATGTTGTCCCACTACATAATCTATCAATAGTTAGAGGTTAGTTAACTAAATACAAATCAAAATAACTAAACTAGATTGCTAAAATCTAGAAATCACACATGCATGATTGAACTCCAAGCCCAGTAACTCAAATTTACTGAGTTGACTAAGTGACAAGAGCCATTTTGACACTAGTTAACTACCTCCAAGTTGTTTTGGTAATATGGAAATTCGATTTACTCAATTTGACTAAGGCTAAAATCAAATTGAACCTTTCTTGCTACATTTTTTTAACATAAAACTAAGTATAAGAAACAAGGTTTTTATGTGCTAGGATAAAAAATGCTGCAAAGCATGGAGTATACGCTTGTTTCTCTTCAAGAACCACACATAAGTGAGTTACAATAGAAAAACATTTAATTTTCAGTGTTTGTTATGTCTCACCAATTTGATGTTTCTCAACCCCATACTACAAATTTTCTTTGCTTTGTCTCCACAACAATGTCCCCTCTAAATCCTCATATGTTTATGCATGCATAGCATGAAGGTGTGGTGGCTAGCCCAAGAAATGTTCCTCCTATTTTTCTTTGATTTCTGAATTGATTCTCCCAAATGAATGGAATCACATGTATTAGCCTATAAGCCATAAATACTTGTCACCTACAAAACCTAGAAGACTATGCATCTCTGAGTCAATTAGGGGACCCATCATTAGATTAAATTTTTTCACTCATGAAAATTCAACATCCCAGCCAAGACTCCCAAAAAATCATGGGATATTCAACAATTTTTAAAAGAGAAGTGTAGCCCAAATATCTTATACATTTCATCTAATATTTTAATAAGAATATTGCTAGGAATTACTCAATATCGTCATGATTTATCCATACATATTTTTATCCTCAAGATAGTTAAAATAATATTTTTTAGTTTTAAAACCTTGTTTTATTTATTGAAAATTTAAATTGATTTTAACTCCATCATCACGAAAAACCTCCTTTCATCTAACAATTTTTTCTTCTTCAATTTCTTCTTGAATCTTTCCATAATCATTATTGTTTTAAACAACATTATAGAGAGTGTGGTCATTATTTGAGTGATATTTGTTTAAATTCAATCCAATTATTTTTTTTAAACACATTAACCTACTTTTGATGTAGGAGCATCCTTGGGTAAAATTTGGAAATAATGTGTCTCCTACAAAATTATATCCTAATGTTAAATAAATGCAATGAACAATATCAAGCCTTCGATCTCTATCTCATGGAAGGGGTCACAATAAGTAGACTAAAGCATAAATTGAATATGTCATTGGTGAGGCTCCACATTGTGGCTAGTAGTTAGTGGAAAATTGGATTTAGTGAACATATTCAAGTTTAATTTGTAATTTTTTTGAATGTTCTAAGTTTCAAATGATTGATTTATCATATGAATTTAGAGTCTCAAAGAAGGTCCTAGGATCGTTTTCTTGACATGGTAATTATATCTAATATATGCTACAAGGCTATGTTGTAATACACTTATTATTTCTTGGCATTGACCAAGGTTTCATTGACATTGTGATGTAATCCTAGGAATTTGATTCCATTTGAGCTTTCCTTTGCATTAATGTTTATCATTTCCCTAGGTCAATTTTTTGTAAGAAAATTATGGTTGAAAATGAATTATTCTAACCTTCAAAATAACAATAATATTACTTCTAAAGACTATTCACCTTACAACTATCATTGTCCATTTTTTTCTAAAATATGAGTGAGATTGTGGGTTTTATATAATAATGATTGTATGATGTTGTTTGGAAGTCAAATAAAGAATACATTGTAAATTTGATATTGCAAAGGATATCATATATGTTTGATTTTTTTCTTTAGGTTGTGTTGTTTTCTTTATAAATATCATGCAAACATATGATATTGCATTTTCTCTATAATCTCTGTGTGTTGCACCAACTTCTATTGTAATAGTTTGCACTGAGGGATGAAGAAAAGTTAACAAGGGGATAATAACCTTGGAAGAAGCATAAATAAAATATTTGAAAATATTTAACCAAATGAGACAAAAAATTGAAGAGAGGTTAGTAACAATAATTATGGAATAGAAAATAGAAGTGAAAAAGGAAATTGAATTAGAAAAGGTCAAGGAAGAGGTAACATATTTTATGGCAACCGTTTCAAGTGCAAAACATAGGGACCCTTTAAGCCAATGAATTTACAAAGACCTTGAATGGTGGGAGAAGACATGATGTAAAATAACATGTTTATGGAGGCAATAAAAGATGTAGTTTAAGGCCATGCATTTAAAGTCACAACAAGAAGAATGAGAAAACCTTATGTTGTGAAGAGCATTATAACTATTGAATAATAAACTTAAGCAAGAAAAGGAAGGATACCTTCCAAATAAATTGGAAAATAAGGGGTGGGTGTTCTAATTTGATTATAGCTGGAGGTAGCACATAAATTTTAGTATCTACAAAGGCCATTGAAAAAATATATATATGGAATGCACGCATCATTTCAATCATGCCTACTGTATCTCTTGGTTACCCTAAGGAAATTTTGAATGATATGATTCTATTTCCAAGAAATATTTATTAAATTTTAGTAATAGAGACTACCATAAGGAATTTTTGAGTGATATGATACTAATGTGTGAAGAAAATATCTTTTTGGAAAGGCCATGTGGTAGTTTGATCACAAATTATATGTCACGTGATGAAAAAATGAATACTTAGAATTCGAGAAGAAAGAAAAAATATTTAGGTTGCCTCTTATAAAGGATGAGGAGAAGGAATATATGAAGGTAATGTTCTCTTTGATAAATAATCCTTCAGAGACAATGGGGTGTCTTGAGGAACAATGTTAGAAACAAAAAAAGTGAGAGAAATGGAAGAATTGAATGAAGAAATGACGTACTTGATGGACTTGATTGATGAAGAAAAGCACATTGGAAGTATGCAGGATGTGAGCTAAAAGCTTATAGATTGAAATAAGTCCTAGAAGAACAAGTACCAACAGTGGAAGAAAAAAATGAAATTATAGAACCCTTGAGAGAAAATAAAATTCCACAAGAACTATATAATAAACAAAACAAAATTAGGATATAGGCTTGGAAGCATTCTGGAAAAGATGTTGACAATATGGGTGAGTTGGGTAACTTAGTAATTTAATTTTCTAAGGTTTACTCATTTTTTACTAAGATGGAGAAACATGAAAATAATACAAATATCAATAAAAGTTCAATTTAAACCCAAAGCTGTTGAAGTAGAGTGAAATACCTGATGGAAAGTTAGAGAAGTTATAGTTCACTACAAGAACTTGTTTTCCAAGAAATGGCATGGGTTGTAGTACTAGAAAAAATTTTCTAATATGAAAGGTCATATTTGATGATTTCTATAGCAATTATGTTAGAAACATGCATCATAGCATGTTGAGATTTGTAATCTTATGTGCTTGCTTTGAATTTATGGCATAGTGGATATAAGGGTCATACTTATCTTTAGTATGGATTTAAGCTTGAACTCAATAGGGACCATGACATGGTTAATGTGTTTGATTGCATTACTAGAATATTAAACAATGATGAATGATTTGAGTAAGAGGCAGGTGGCCAAGGATAATCCTATAGATTTAAACCTGGTTATTAGAGGCTAGGTGAAGGCCCAAAGAAAATGTTGATCCAATTTGTCCTCTAGGACCATAAAGTTCCACCCTCACCCGCCACACCACCCCCAACGTGCCCCCCAACATATGAGTTTGTTATCAGGACATGAAAAATAAACTAAATGCAGAATCAAGGTTTTGAAAAAAGTCATTTCTAAGGATTTCACTAGAGATACTATTATTTCATCGGCTCATTTCACAAAATTCTACTAAGGGTACTATTATTTCATGGCAACCTATTGCGTTAAGCAATGCGTCTTCTTTTGAGTAAATATCAAGCATTACTTACATAGTTATAGAATAGTGTTATGAAACAAATCTCTCAATCATTACTTACACATTTAGAGAAGAGTGCTATGAAACACCTCTCTCATATGGGAGTATGATCACCCATTTCCATTTTGAATTAATGATAGGGTTGGACTCTAGTAACTATCTAGTCTGATGTTTTCATTGACATAGACTTAGACTTTTTTCTCATGATCATTGTATCTTATGATATATTAGGTAAAGTATTTATGTAATTCTTATTACGAAAAGCCTTTCATTTTTTCTTGTTATAATCCTTTTCTCTATATTATAAAAACAAGTTTCTCTTTTTATACTTTATTTTAGAAATTTTAAATTATTATTTAAGAATTTATATATCTTAAATTAAAAATATTCTATTATAAGAATTTACTTTATCAGGTCATACAAATCATTTAATTTATTGATTTTTTGCTCATAGACATAGTGAGTTTAGTTAATCAACTTATTAAATTTATTGTTGTTTCTTTTGATTAGTAAATCTAAAATAAATGCATATAATATGTAACTTTTATTTATAAAAATTGTGTCAAACTATGTGAATTTTCAGTTTTCTATACATTGGTATGATACTTTTCATGCAAAATATAATGGTTATCTTTATATTAGTGTAGTTATCTTTGAGAATCTTAATTATGCAATATTGCTACAAAAAATAATGGAGTTGTAGAGAACAAATTTTTCCTATAATCTTATGTGTGTGTCTGTGTTTATAATATATATATATATATATATATATATATATATATCCTTAAAGCTACGAGGCCTACCATTAGTGCAACTTGAAATAGCCTTTATATTATCAAACATTCCTTTTTTCTTAGATTGTAAGACTTAATGTCCTCTAGTGCACCATAATACTTTCTCCAAATGGTCAAAGCCCAAACATGTTATGAAGGAAATACATGAGGGATATATTTTATTATTTTCATATATGTCAAGAGAAAAATTTATTAAAAACAATGGAAACTATTAATGTTTTCTTTTAAATTACACATTTATAATCTACATAAACTACTTTATATGCTTATATAGTTTCATGGACAATGGATTTGTACAAATTATAGAAAATTAACGTCAAAGAGGGAGATATATATGTTTTTTACCTCAAAATGTGATGGTAGTGGTAGTTGGTATGATGGCAGTGGACACAGTGAGAGTGACACTAGCAAGGGTTACGTGGTTATCATGGAGATTAGAGATGAATAGTTTGCTCAACATAGGATGATGTTGGACCCTTTATATTGTCTCATAGAATTCAAAACATCCTACATGCTTAAAACATGTCATGGTCTTGGGAGATACCATGAGTTCCATAGTATTTGTTGGCTCAAGTCTAAGGATTCTCCCTCCTTTGTTTGGCCTCCTCTCCTTTATTTCTTCTTCCTCATTGTAGCTTATGTTATGTTCTTCTTCCATTGGTGTCTTAGTGTGAAAACCTTAGGGAGATGGAATGATAATGAAAAATGAGTTTTTGGAAGTGGGAATGGGATGGGGCAAGGGGTTTATGAAATGAGGGAGGTGATAGGGAGTAGTAATGATAAGGGATTTAGGATAGGGAATTTTATTACATGTTAGGGATTTTGGGAGCCTAGGAAAATGACTAGCCTAGGTCTTAGGGTAATGGGAATAAAGAGCTTAGGGAAATGGATATAGTGATATAGGGGGTAGAGATAGGGTCTAATAGCGACATGAGAAGGAAAAGGAAGTCTTAGGGAGTGTTAGGAAGTGTACCTGGGATTTAGGGGATGATACTAGTGTTTCAAGCTCAAAATAGACAACAAATATTTAAACAAATTCAAACACCACAAAATCGACTTGATAAGGAGAGGGATGGTGCAATTGTGTCTTACTTGATTGTTGGAGGATGTAGAGTATCGTTGCTGAAGATTGAAGGCGATGACATGTGTTTTGTAGATACCTAAGTATTTTCAAGCAAGGGCGCAACACACAACATAAGGGCGCAATGCACAACACATGGGCACAACGTAATACACAGGGACACCCTCCTTCTGCCAGTGGCACAACACTGCCTCTATTTTGCAAATTTTTCCTTCTTTCATGGATTTTCATGCTTTTGCTGAGGTTGGTTAATGACGGAAAAAGAAAATTAAGTTTGAATTGATGTCCTTTTGGTTTAAATACTTTGTGGGGTTTGATTTTGATGATTTTAAAACCCACTTTTGCAATTTTCAATTTCACTTTTAAGACCTTGAAAAATAATTTTTAACTCCATCTTGTTTGATTTTTAGATTGATCATGATGGAGTAGGAACTCTTCATACTTTGAAGTTTGATGTGTTTGGCATATGGAAATGAGTTGGAAGCTTTGGGAAACTAAGTACTTATTACATATAATGGACATAAAATTACATAAATAAAATAAAATTACATCTCTGGTTTTTAGAATAAAATTACATTTTGGAATGCAATTCACAGTTGAAATCAAAATAAAAACTTTGGAAACCATATTTTTCATGCTTTCAAATCCTCTTTAGATAGTAAAGGGATATTATTTGGATCATTATCATACTTTTTCTGACCTTATGCAATGAAATGGTGAATTATTGGGACCTTGGAAAATGAAAACCTAGAATCCTAATGAAGACTTTGAGTGACCAGACTTCATGGTGACTTGACTGACATAATGACATAATGAAAAGGACTTTCATGACTGAAGTATGCTTAGCAAGACATGAAGGTGGTCCACTAAGTATGAATTTTTGAGGAGGAGTTGTGTTTTTGGACTAGGAATACCATCATTGAATCAATTTTTTGCATGACCTAATGGAATGATAAAAAAATTCTGAGTGGGACTCCTAAAATGATATGAAAAGACGATTTTGATCACTGATGGTAAGCTGCAAATACTAACACTAACAGATAGGATTAAAGTTATTCCTCGATGTGAATGTATTATTTAGTATTAGATTATAAGTAGTCACAAAAATATAAGTAATATCACATATTTTAGTGAATAACCAAAATTTACCAAGGGGGCATTAGGTTTTAACCATTTCTATATCAAAGTTATATATGTCTATATGAGCCATGGCTAATACATACAAACTACTATAACATAATTAGGTATGTCAAACATGCCTAAAGAATATGGTTGATTTCCAAATTCACCTCTATGAGCAATCCCTACAACCATTTTTCATCCTGGTTAAAATTATCTTACATGATTTGTGCCCAAGGGATGAAATATTCTGGACGATTAGCCAAAATGAATTTATTTGCTACCTCCAAGAATACATATGAACAAAAACACAATCTAAAGCATTTTTTGTAGAAATTTATATAACTGATATGTTATACATTCGAGATTCTCCTGATCACACACTATTTGAATTCATGCACAATACATAATCTCTTCTACCATTGATCATTAATTGCGGAAATAAAAACAATCGCATGCGCACATTAAAACCATAAACATTCACACATATGAACACAATATTTTATGGGAAAGCTTAAAGCTGAAAACCCCCAACTATCTGTATATTATATGTCATAGAGATCATGTAAAAATCATTATACAAAGCCCCTCAAAAGCTCTCAGTACAATCTCCAATTGCTACACACTAATCAAGTCCGATCTAGAAAAACACATGCTCCAATCTCTGCCACCTGCTAGCCTGCCTCTACTACGCAATCACTGCTGAAGAATGGATCTGAATGAAATCGAATTGGTCCAGCCTTGCTCACGCAATCCTCATTGGCATCTCCAACCATGTGTGGTGCAAACTCATGCAACACTATAGTCACAAGTGATAGTCACACTGCCCTTTCACCTACCTCTTCACTGGTCTCCACTGAAACTGTCCATGCACTGTAGTTAACTGATGTATTATTTAGTTGATTAATGAGTTAATAATTAGTGAATCAATTAATAATTAATTCACACCACTCTCACTAGTGTATCAATCAGTTAGACTAGATACAACTAGCTCAACTATGTTTAACTCAGTTAAACTGAAGACAACTCCACCAACTACCTCAATAACTCCACCAAACTCTGTCACATGAGTTCTAACTAAAGTATCCATGAAATAGCTCCACTTAACCCTCAGAAATAGTGTAATTCCTTTTGTCATCTCCTATGCCACATCTGTGCACTTAACTGAAGTGCTCCAAGAGAATAAGATAATGTTTATAGTCCAAATATTATTAAGAGCTAATAATATTCGACATATCTATTTTTAGATTGGTAATCCAAAAATAGATTCCGCCCAATATGTCTAAAAATAGAATTCCATCTATTTTTCCAACTTGACCAACCATCGAAAAATAACATCCTGTAACTCATAGAATATGATCGACATGTCTAAAAATAGACTTGCGCCAAAAATAGCCTGCGGGCCCACTTAGAGAAGGCAACTCTTTTCACTAAGCTCATAATCTTGTTGCAATCTCAACAATTTTTTTGTTTTTAGTTATGATGAGTATTCAACATACTCAATACACATAGTATTGGACTATTAGAAGATCCTATCTATAAATAAATATCTCAATTATATGGAACAGTTTGTAATATTGTATATGAGAGAGTTTCAAGTATGTATGGATTACCTTTCTTTTCGTGCTACAATTGCATGACGTCTCATGCATAAGCTCATTTTCCATTAAGTATGCAATTTTTGTACTACTCCAGTGACAAAAAGAATTATGAATATCCTAATGAATCAGAGAATATTTGTACGGAAGCACGATGGGATGTATATCATGGACAATCACCTGACAATGAGGTGTGATAGGTACAATGGGATTTCGATAATATCTCCAATGTGTAAATATTAGGCTAGATGTTTAGGACAACCTATGTGCTAAAAAAAGACAGGTCCCCATATGTTGAAAGACTCCAAGGGATGAGATAATGTTGGATCATGTTCGGTACCTCACCTATAAAAAAAATTCATATGGAAGACAATACAATCTATGCCATTTATCATTTCAATTTATTTATAGCTTTAAGGAGTTCCTCTTCAAAAAAATTATCCCAAGTATATCCACTTGTTGGTCCATACAATATTTGAAAGAATTAATTTCTAGCAAGCTTCTTAGGGAACCATAACAATTTTTGTCATGGGATATTCAAAAAGTTTTCAAAGGGAAGTGTGGCCCAAATATCTTATATATCTCATCTAAGCTTTTAATAAGAATATTTATAGGAGTATTTTATAGATCCTATTGCCTATAGATTTTGTTCTACACACACACACACACACACACACACAATATATATATATATATATATATATATATATATAGGAAATATAATTTATAAAACTCTCATAGAAATATTCTTAGTAAAATATTAGATAGTTTAACCTTAGCAAATGTATTAACAAACTAAAGATGGGCTTTTGACATGTCAGGATTAGATGAACCTGCAAAGCATAGAGAATATGCCAACTCCTTTAACAAAATCTTTATAGACTAAATATAAACAATATAAATTTGATATAAATTGCAACTTCTCAATATTTCAAATTGAAAAAATAAGAGACACAATTCTACTCTATTGGTCTACGTAATGGAAATCAAAATTTAGAACAACATTCATAGACTTGCAATAAGGAAAACCATATTTACATAGTAATTTCTAGGGGAAACCAACTGGAAAAAACTCTCAAGCCTCTTTGCATTAATTAGTTGATTATAGAAACTATTATAGTTGTTTGCTCCATCTTTGAGCACAACCTGCAAAAGAATAACTATTATCTCTTATGCATGAGAAAATCTAGCCAACACCTATCCAATTATCTTCTCAACTAACCTCCTATTTCCTTACACGATCCTTCAGGAAATCATCTCCTAAAATATAGGAATTTCCTCCTATTTTCCTCCACAATTCCCAAGGATTGATCTCCTGACTGCATGCAACAATTATACACTCAAACTTGTATATAATTCATTTTAAATTGACCTTGTCTCCTCCACTTCAGCTGAGAAATTTTAATTCCATGCATGCATTAGCAATTTTGGGTCGATTGTTCAGTTAACTGCCAAATATTTGAGTTAGACTGTTTTCCCACTCCACAACTAGCCTTCAACTGAATCTATCAATAGTTAAAGGTAAGTTAATTGAATATAATAGAAAATAACTGAACTAGATTGCTAAAATTTAGAAATCACACATGAATGATTAAACTCCAAGCCCACTAACTCGAATTTACTAAGATAACTAAGTGACAAGAGCCATGCCACACTAGTTATATGCCTCCAATTTTTCTTTCTATTGTGAGAATAGAATTTACTCAATTTGACTAAGGCTAAAGTAAAATTGAGCCTTTCTTGATACATTTTTTCTAACACTCCCTCTTAGCAAGAATTTGATTTTTCACCACCCATATCTTGCACCCGTGGAATTTGAATTCACCTCTTGAAAATTCCTTTGTCAAGATGTCAGCACCTTGATCTGTAGTTGGAATGTACTATAGCAACATAATTCTCTTCTACACATAGTCCCACAAATTATGATATGATCCGGATTTATGCGGGAACGCAATAGAATACACATATAACCGTAAATAACACTTCATTCCATTAATATCAAAGAACTGAAATTTTCTTATAGACAGAATGGAAATAAACTAGCTAGGGCGTTGGTAGCTTATCTTTGAGAAGAGATGTGGTGGATACAAGCCTCTGAACTGTGTTACAATGAGGCTCGAGGGCCTATTTATTATAGAGAAACAATGGAAAACCCTAAACATCCAAACACCTAACCCTAAGAGATGAAGTGCTAAAAATATGGGTCATGTTTGGGTAAATTGGTGTTTCAACTTCCCAGGGTCATAACTTTGGCATATTATCTCCATTTGACGCACATGATACATTGTTAGAAATATCTATTCGACAACTACAACTGCTTTGCGAATATAAATTCCAAAATGGAATTAGATTTTTCAGAGGTACGATGCCAAAAAAACTTTTTTTAGGGCCTCAAAACGGTTCCAGAAGTTTAGGACCCAAAAAATAGCTAAAAATAGTAAGTTGTGCCGAAACTGAAAATTGAAAGACATAGTGGTGGGGCCCCAAGTAGAATAGGTGGGTGGCCACCAATATCCACTTGGATCATTCCTCCCCCCTTAGTAAATATGGTCCCCATTGTTTTGAGTTCCTCCATGAGATGAGGAAACTTCTATTGAACTTGGTCCCTAGTGAACCACTTGCCTTGCAGGTAGAGAGTTGGCCCAGCTTTGAAAACTTGGCTCACAGTTGGATATTTTGTTGACAGTGTTCCAGTTACATGTCCATGATAAAATCTTTGGTGTCTTTTCCTAGTCCCATGTAGTACAGGTAAGCTCTGTTGGTATGATTTTTACTGTCTCGAGAGGTGTCTAGTAGAGGTGGGAAGTAGGGACGAAGGCGGTCCACATTGAATAGTGGGTGTAGACTAAGGAATGGAGGAATATTGAGCTCAAATACATTATTACCTACAGCCTTGGTGATGGTGTACGACCCATATCGGACTGGGCGAAGCTTGCGGTGGGTTCCAGTGAGGCGCTCCTTCTACAAATGTAGCCACACTTTGTTATAAAACCAACTCCAAAAATAGAAGAAAATAAAGATCAACGCCTTAGAAATCAGCCACTTCGAGGGGATAACCTCCAATACATTACATAAATGAACAATTCTTTCATGATAAAAATGACCAAAACCTCCTTTTATATATAGGAGTCCATGGGGCCATAATATAATCCTAGCTGACCTAACAATAATAATGTAAAGGCACAATAATAACAACATTGGGGTTATAGGGGTCCAACAATAACAATAAGGGGGCTACACTAATAACAGTAAGGGAATAAACTAGTAATATAGGGACCTAACATGCCACTCTCCTTAAAAAAAGTGTTTCCCTCAATGCTTGAGTAGCTCTAGGTGCTTCTGTATAAAATTCTCATCCTCCCATGTAGAATCTACAGTGGGTAAGTTCTTATGATGAGATACTGCAGAAGTCAGTCAATTGTGTATTTGTCAGTTCTTGTTTTTAAGCCGTATGAGGTTCCAATATGATTTTTCCTTCCTCACAAAGCTTTGGAAATATTGTTTGAACTTGAAGATTTTCACCTATAACCTTCTTTTAAGCATGAAACATGGAAAATTGGATGCACTCATGAAGAAGCAGGAAGCTCCAATTTGTATGCCTTAGTACCAATATTTTGCAACACCTTGTAAGGACCATAGTACATTGGCGATACTTTATTATCCTTCTTAGCTTGCTTGAGGGACATTTTTTTGTATGGCTGTAGCCGTAAAAATACCCAGTCTCCTACATAAAAAATTGTCTCGCCACGATGTTGATTTTCCTGTTGTTTCATTCGATTTTGTGCCAAATTTAGGTTATCTTTTAATAGTTGGAGAACTTCTTGTTGATGCTCAATGTGATCTTCCACTGCTTGAACCTTAGATTTTTCTCTTAAAGATGATGTGATGGATGGTGGATGATATCCATAAAGTGCCATAAATGGGGTCATTTTATTTCTTGACATGGAAGGAAAGTGTTGCTACCACAGGTGAGGAGGTAACCACTTGAGCCATTGTGTTTTTTTATCAGATACAAAACAAGGAAGATATCCTTCCAAACATTTATTCACTATCTCAATTTGACAATCAGATTGAGGATGAGAAGATGAGCTATGAGATAATTTTGTACCCAAACAAGAAAACAACTCCATCCAAAAATTTCCAGTAAAAATGCGATCTTTATCACTCACAATAACGTTTGGGATTCCATGTAGCTTTTGAATTGTGTCCATAAATGTATTAGCAATTGTACTCGCTTTAAATGGATGAGATAATGCACAAAAGTTTTCATACTTGGTAATTATATCAACTACCACCATGATGAAACTCTTTCCTTCGGACTTAGGTAAACCTGTGATAAAATCCATTGAAATCTCCTCCAAACGTTGACTTGGAATGGATAAAGGTTGTAGAAGTCCCGGGGTCTTAATTTTCTCAACTTTATTCTGTTGGCAAACCAAACATTTTGCCACAAACTTTTGAATATCAGATTTAAGGCCATCCCAAAAAAATTCTTTCTTCACCCTGTGGTAAGCTTTTAAAAATCTTGAGTGTCCTCCTAAAGGAGAAGTGTGCAATTCCAAAAGAATGTACATTTTATTAGAGATTCTTACAAAGGTATAAGCGATCTTTGTACCATAAGGAATCATTTTCCAACTAAATGTATCATATGTACTAGGATCTTACTGCAACTTTTGAAGGAGTGTCCACACTTCTTTGTCCTTCTTCCATTCATCCCTTGCTTTGGTTATCCAATTTGGTTGGGTAATAGAAATGGCACAAAGCAATGCTTCCACCTCTTCATTCTTTCTTGAGAGTGCATCTGCAACAACATTTATCCCTTTTTTGTATATATTATTTCAGAGTCATAACCCAACATCTTTGTGACCCATTTTTGTTGTTGTTCTGAAGATAGTCTTTGTTCCAAAAAGTGTTTAAGACTATCATGATCAATTTTTACCTTGAAGTGTCTTCCCATTAGGTAAGGTCGCCATTTATTTAGTGCATGTAGTATTTCTAACATTTCCTTCTGATAAATAGCTTCTGTAAATACTTTCCTTTGATTGGACGACTTTCAAAAGCAATGGTTCTTCCTTCTTGCATTAAAATAGCACCAATTCCATTTCCTGAGGCATCACATTCCACAATAAAGGTTTTTGTGAAGTCTGGCTTAACTAAGACTGGTGTTAGGAACATTTCCTCTTTAAGATGTTCAAAGGCCTTAGTTGTTTCAGGAGACCATGGAAATTCATCTTTCTTCAATAATGTTGTTAGAGGTGCTGCTATTCTCTCATAATTCTTAATAAACTTGCGATAATACTCTGTTAACCTGAGAAATCCTCGCAACTGCTTTATAGTTGTGAGGATTTTCCATTCCTTAATGGATTTAATTTTTTTAGGGTCTACCTTAACACCCTCGTGAGATACAATATGACCTAGATATTCCACCTCTTGTAATCCAAAGAAACATTTGGATGTTTTTGCATATAATTATTTCTCCTACAATAGTTTGAGCACCCTGTCAACATGTTGAACATGATCCTTCGAAGACCTGTTGTATATTAGGATATCATCAAAAAATACTAGCACAATTTTTCTAAGGAAGGGTTTGAAAATGCAATTAATCAACCCTTAAAATGTTGAAGGTGCACTGGTAAGGCCAAAATGCATGACCAAAAATTCATAATGACCCTCATGAGTTTGAAATGTTGTTTTCGGAATATCTTTATTCTTCATTCTAATTTGATGATATTCTGAATGAAGATCCAACTTGGTAAAATAAATTTCTCCATGTAATTCATCCAATAATTCATCAATCACAGGAATGGGAAAATTACCTTTAATGGTGAGCTTATTGAGCTCCCTATAATATGAACACATGCACCATGATCCATCCTTCTTGTGCACCAATGCTACTGGAGCAGAGAAAGAACTTTGACTAGGTTGAATTATACCAGCCTCTAACATTTCTACAATCATACATTCAATTTCGCTCTTTTGGACATAAGGATATCTATAAGCCTTATGTTTATAGGAACACTTCCGAAAATCAAATGGATAGCATGATCATGATCACGAATAGGCAGGAGTTTCAAACACCTTGGAATGATTTTCCAAGATTTTTTGGAGATCTACAGAAATAGATTATTTTGATCTTGGAACTTCTAGTGAGCATAATTGTGAAATTATGGCTCGTTCTTCTTTCTTCAAAAGATTTTCCATGACATTACAGCTTATTTTCTTTCCCGGCTTCCCTTCAATACTCCATAATTTGACTTGCTTTCCTTCTGAAAAAAAAATTCAAGAAAAGTTCTTGAAAATTAAAGGCTATCGTCCCCAAATATTGTAACCATTGTACTCCTAGTACAACATGAGAACCTCCCATTGGAATGGAAAGAATTGGACTATTCAATACATATTCCCCTATGGTTAGCTTGATATTATGGAATTTTACAAAGAAATTTATAGTTCCTCCATTTGCAACCATCACTTGACATTCTGGTGCTGGGTATCGGAAACAATTCAATTCCTTGGCTACCTTACAATGAATAAAATTATGGGTACAACCCAAATCAATCAACACTATTATCTTTTTCTTCTTTATATGTCCTTCTATATTGAGAGTTTGAGGAGTGGTAATTCCTGCCAATGCATTACACCATGTGGTCGGACTCATTTCTTCCTCTTCTAGGGTTGGTTCCTGTTGTATATCCTCTTCTTTTGAAGATTCTTGTTCATTTTCTTCTTCCTCTTCACAATCTACGTAAAATAATTTCTTCTTAGCACACTTATGACCTTTAGTATATTTTCTATCACAACTATATCAAAGCCTTTTTTCTCTTTTTTCTTCCAATTGTTGTGGTGTCAACCTTGTAGGTTCTGGAAGTCTAAGAGTAGCAACACTTCCATCTCTATATATGTAAGCGGTAGGCTTCCTTGTCGCCATAATTTTACATTCAATTGTTCTTGCCAACTTGAATGCCTTTTCCAATGAATCAGGTTCCCAAACGTGAACTTCATGTTGGATGTTATCCTTTAAAGTCCCTATGAAGACATCAATCTTGTGTTCCTCTGGAATATCAGTTACCCTCATATTCAATTTTTGGAAGTCCTTAATGTGATCCACCACTGAACCCTTTTGTTTGAGATTTATCAATTGGCTAAAGAAGGTGTTGCTTTTTGTATCCTCATATTATGCTATTATTTCCTCCGTAAAAATTGACCAAGAGATAATTTTTTTACAGGAGCAAAGCCATCGATACCATACACATGTATTTTGTTCTAAATGTAAAGTTGCAATGCAATGCATACCTTTTTTGTGTTTTGCACATTATTCAGATCAAAATATTGCTCCATCTATAGTATCCATGTTACGGGATCCTTACCATCAAAATTCCTCATATCCATCTTTGGAATATGGTGGTTCTTCCATCCAACATTAGAGTTTATAAAATCAAGATTAAAATTTATTTTGTTCTCATCATGAGTTTCCTCTACTATATATTCACCATTAGGAAACATTTCTTGTATCAACTTTGCCAAACTTTCAATGTCTACTTTTAGGTCATTCTTCATGTTTTCCATTTTTTCATTGATCTTAGCTTCCATGCCATTCTTCAAAGCATCCATCTTAGTTTCCATGCCTTTCTTCAAAACTTCCATTTCATTTTTTGTTGGTCTTTGCGATAGGTGCACTTGCTCTTGTAATTTTGATATCTCATGTTGCATTTCTTCGTCTTCATGAGTCATAGTAGAGCCTTATGAAGGCTTAATGGGAGTTGATTTATTTTTAGGGGGGATTTTAGAACCTAGTACTAATATCTATTGTTCAATATGCCCTTGGAATAAATTCAAACTAATTTTTTCAAACGAGACTTATGTAATTCAGAAAAAAATACACACCTTTTTCTTCCTTTTGAGGAGCTCGATGTTGAAACTGAATTATCTCTATGATTTCAGATCTTAAATATCTAAAATTTGGCCTTGTAGTATCCCTCTAAATCTTCTTTCAAATTCCATAGGTCTAACCTAATTTGGATTCATTAAGGAAACGTTATGCCAAATCTCCCACAATGGCCTAATTATGGACTGGTTCTGTAGAGCGACCTTGTACGGCATGCCACATGTCATTGTTTCCTCTTTTGGAACTGATATTGATACAGAGGAAACTATAGTCAATTTACTTAAGGCCATATTTTACAGCATTCCAATCCAATGCTTAGAGAGAGAGTTATGATGATTTTCCCACGGTCACCTATTTGAGATGAAATTCAAGAGCCTGAAAAATGCCTAACTTCCACAGACCCTATCTCCATAAATATTGTGAATAAAGCAATAAAATATTTCCATGGTGTTCCTCAGGATTGTGGCTTCACTTTGTGAAAAATTTAGCTTCTAAATGTTCGTAAAAAAAAATTATAGTGCAAATTCCACGATAACCTGTTTAGGTTAAATTTAGGAGCCTACAAAAATCTCTAACTTTCATAGATCATATCTTTGAAAATGTTGTGAACCAATATCTAAAATTTTTCCATGATGTTCCTCGGGATTTTGGCTTCTCTGTATAAACATTTTAGCTTCTGAACCTTCGTAGAAAAATAGTTATAGAGAAAATTCCATGATGACCTGTTTGGAGCAGTGAAACCCTATAATCCAAAGCTCTGATACCAAATGTTATGAAACCAACTCCAAAAATAGAAGAAAAGAGAGAACAGCACCTTAGACATCAGCCACTTCGAGGGGGAAACCTCCAATACATTACATAAATGAACAATTCTTGGATGATACAAATGAAAAAACCTCCTTCTATATATAGGTGTCCATGGGGCCACAATTTAATCCTAGCCGATCTAACAATAATAATGTAAGGGCACAATAATAACAATGTTGGGGTTACAAGGGTACAAAAATAACAACAAGGGGATACACTAATAACAATAAGGGACTAAAATAGTAATATAGGGACATAACACACTTTGTCGCCCACCTAGAAGTTGTGTGGCACTCGATGTTGATCATGTCATTGCTTGTACTTAGCATTGGATCTGTCCAATATGTCATGAACTTGTTGGCAAATGTGTTGAATGCACTTGATGAAGATGTTTGCTTTGTCAACTTTAGACTAGACATGAGCCAAATTGGCTTGAGTAGCTACAAATGGTATGACTACGTCAATGGGACACAACAGCTGGAATCAAAATCCCACCTAAAAGGGGCTGTGGTCGGTTGAGTTGTGGAGAGCCTGGTTATAACTGTGTTGTACATAGGGGAGGCTCTCATCCCATGTGCATGGATGCTTTAAATTGTACATACACAGAATGTGTATAATCATCCTATTGATGACCTCTGTCTGGCCATTAGTTTTGGGATGGAAAGTTGTGGACTTGGTTAGCTTGGTGTCCAGCATTAACCAGAGGCTGGACCAAAATGTGCCAAGGAACCTGCTATCCTGATCTAATATGATAGACTGTGGGATCCCAAAGTGCACCCGCACTCATTCAAATAAGAGTTTAGCAGTGACTTTTGTTGTTATATTCTTCTTACAGACCACCATAATGGCCATCTTTTAGAATCTGTCGACAACCACAAAAACACAGTTGTTTCCATGCTTAGTAGAAGGAAGGACAGACATGTAATCCATGGAGATGGATTCACAAGGTCAACTAGGGGTAGGTAGCGGAGTATAGAGGCCTTGCTTCTTGATGGTCGGTTTGGCAATGGTGCAATCAATGTAGGATATGATGTACTTCTCGGCATCCTATCGAAGGTTCGACCAATAGAAATACTTCTGTAGTACTTCCACTATTTTCTTGACCCCGAAATGCCCAGCGAATCGACTGTAGTGTGCTTCCCATATCATCTTGGCACGCTCGCTTGAAGAAACACAAATGTGTCCAAAGTGGAATAACAGTGCATCTTGGAGGTCAAAATTTGGAACTTGCGTACCCCCCAAGAATTTCTTGTATGTGTGGGAAAATTCTAGATTGCTCTTGTAGAGTAGAAACCAATCAGAATTCCCATGCCCACAAGAGCTGGGACCGGTGGTTAGCGCCATGATCGGTGGTTGGATGAGGCAGTCTGCAACATTATTTTGCTACCCTTCTTGTACTTGATGTTTAAATGAAACTATTGTAGATATGTGGACCAATTCTAATGACGATCGTTCTGCAGCTTCCCTTGTGTCTGTATGAACTGCAGGGGTTGGTGGTCTGTGTGGATGATTGTTTCCTTCCCCAAAATGTAATGCTTCCATTGTCGACAAGCCTACACAATGGAATACATTTATTTTTCATAAGTGGGATACTTGAGAACTGTGTTGGACAATGTCTCACTGCGATATTCCATTGGATGCCCCTGTTGAGTAAGAACTTCCCCGATAGCATAGTCAGAGGCATCTGTCTCAATGTCAAATGGTTGTTGCAAGTTTGGTAATGTGAGCACTGGGGTAGAACAGAGGTGATGTTTCAATTCTATGAACGTCTTCTGTTGAGATTCCGACCAAAATAATTTTTCTTTCACTCCTCCCTTAGTGACTTGACTCAAGGGCTATGTGATATGAGAGAATCCCAACATGAACTTGCGGTATAAATTAGCAAGATCTAGAAAGATGCAAAGCTTTGTTAGAGTGGTTGCGGCTGGCCAATCCTGAATGACTTAGATCTTGGTTGGATCCACATGCACCCCCCTTTCATCAATAATGTATCCTAGATATTGAACCTGGGTCATGCAAAAAGTGCACTTATCCAAATTGGCAAACAACTTGTGTTGCCGCAGTGTTTGGAGCACTTGTCATATGTGGTGGAGGTGCTCTTCCAAAGTCTGGCTGAAGATCAGAATGTCATCCAAGTACACCACTACTAATGAGTTGGTGAATGGCCATAAGATGTCATCCATTAACCTCTAGAAGGTTGCAGGAGCATTTTTCAACCCCAAAGGCATGACCAACCATTCGAAAAGGCCCTCCCTGGATTTTAAGGCAGTATTCCACACATTGGAGGGTTCGATTGGTACCTGTTGATACCCAGAATTCAAGTTGATCTTGCTAAAATATTTTGTGCCTTTGAGTTGGTCTAGAAGGTCATCAATCCGAGGGATCGGGTACCTATTCTGGACAGTGATCTTGTTCAACATCCGATAGTCAATAAAAATTCTTCAAGTCCCATACTTCTTCTGTACCAACATTTTCGAGCTCCCATAGGGCGATGAACTTGGTCGGTTGTGACCTCTTTTCAGCAGCTCCTGAATCTGCCTCTTGATTTCATTGTTCTCTAGAATAGAGCACCGAAAGATCAGTCCATTGGGTAGCCGCACACCTGGGGTTAGATAAATGGGGTGCTTGACCTGACAGTGCAGAGGAACCCCTGTGGGTGAGGTGAAGAAGTCCACGTGCTCCTCCACAACCTTGTACATTTGTTGTTGTTGTGTAGAGGAGCCCTGTCTGGAGGTCATGGCCATAGTCTTCCTCTTGCTCTAGGGGTGGATCATCAAAAGAAAAAATTTCTTGTTTTAGGAAATGAGCTTACTACATTGTTTTGCAGTAACCAAAGAGATAGCAATAGGCGGTGGTACCTCTAGTATCCTGTGCAACTTATTTCCCAAAGTAACAATAACAGCATGAGGCTGGGATTCATACACATTATGTCACTTCCACAAGTATGGTTTGCCTAAAAATACATTAGAAAAATCAAGAGGATCAATGTCACATAATACCTCATCTGTGAAGGGCTTGATGCTATAGGGAAGGTGGCACTGCCGGCTGATGCAAAGATCTTGTCCTTGGTGAAGCCACCCGATGGTGTATGGATGTGGGTGTACTATGGTCGGCAGGCCCAACCACTTCATGATGTCTACTGAAATGAGGTTCTTTTGGCTCCCATTGTTGACAATGAACTATAGCGGGGAACACTTTACCCACATCTAGGAGTGGAAGAGATGCTCCTTCTCCTTTGGATCTTCCGGTTCCTCCTTCTAGATCTTCGCAGTGGCAACAATGGCGTTGGGCTCTACATCAATAATTTTTTTCTCTTTGTCATTCCCCTTGTCAGGTTCTGATTTAGATTTAGAGAATGCATCTGATTTATAAGCCCTCATCTCGGCCACCAGCGACTGCTTGGCCCAACACTCACTTGTGTTGTGAGTGGAGCCCTTATGGAACTCACACCACTTTCCTATGTCCTTCTTTGGCTTCATGGTGTTGTTCTTTGTGTGTGGCTTTGTAAATTTTTCTTGGGCCACCATGCCTTGGCTTTGTCCTTTGTTTTGCGGTTTAGGGGCACCTTTCCCTTGCTTTTGATTCACATATCCGAAGTCGTGTTTCTTCTGTTTGAATTTTTTCTCAATCTTGGTAGCATACTGATATGCCATACCAAGCGAGGAGATGTCGAGGAAATCCATTTCCTCTTGAATGTATCTGTGCAGAAAACTGCAATAATTTAGCACCAAATGTTTCTTCGAATATTTGATACCCAAATTTGTGCGCAGGGTATGGAACAGATTCGTCAGCTCATGCACATCTTGATCCCTTTGTTGCTGCAACATGGTCCATTGTATGTACTTGTCCTCATAGGTTCCCACGAGATAGAATTGTTCCTTGATGGTGTCTCAGAAATAATTCCAAGTGGGTACAACTGAGAATAGAGAGGGTTTTGTCTCGTCCTTTTTCTCACAGTAAGTTTCCCACCAGTCCTTGAAATGGAGGGTAGCTTTGAGGAGTGCAAAAATAATCTTCTCTCGGTCGGAAAACTCATGAACCGAGAAATATCCTTCTAATAGATTCAACCATCTAACTACGACATCTAAATCTATTTGACCCTAAAATATCAGAATTTCAAATTTTACTAGTGCCTTAAAGGGAGTCGCGCCTCCAGAGTGGTTGTTGGATGCAGATGTGCCATTGGTGGGTATTATTTGAAGGATCTGGGAAAAGTTATCCATCATCATGTTCCTTTTTTTTTCAAAGGCCTCCTCGAGAAATATTTTGATAGGATCTCCTGCTCCCTCATCTTTATTTTCGTCCCCCGTGGGCAGCCATCGGGGTTTGTGATGCTAATCTTGCAAACATTCAACCAGATCGATCCCTAAGTCCTTATACCCCAACCACCTTGGGGACATGCAGAAAAGGATCGAGAAAAAACATACCACTTTGATACCACTGATCCAAATTTATGTAGAAACGCAACCTAATACACATATAACCATAAATACAAAGGTGCAGTAGAAATAACTCTTCATTTCATTAATATCAAAGAAATGAAATTTTCTTATAGAAAAAATGGAAATAAACTAGCTAGGGCACTGGTAGCTTATCTCTGAGAAAATATGTGGCAACTATAGGCCTCTGAATTGTGTTACAAAGAGGCTCAAGGGCCTATTTATTATAGATAAATAATAGAAAACCCTAATAATCCAAAAACCTAACCCTAGGAGATGAAGCACCAAAACTATGGGCATCGTCTGGGTAAATTGGTGTTTCAACTTCTCGGGGTTGTAACTTTGGCATACTATCTCCGTTTGACACATATGATACATAGTTAGAAATATACATCCAAGGAATACAACTATTGACCATGAATATCAATTCTGGAACTAAATCAGATTCACCAGAGGCGTGATGCCCAAAAAATGTCGTTTACGGCCTCAAAACGGCTCTGAAAGTTCAGGACCTGAAAAACTGCTAAAAATAGTAAGTTGCGTCGAAACTGAAAACCGAAAGAGATTGTGGTGGTGTCCTAAGTTGAATAGGTGGGTGGCCACCAATATCCACCTGGATCATGATATAAGATACCAATGTGCTTGGACCTGTCATGAAATATCAGATTCTTAGAGAGCTTAATGCAACTCTAATTATCATAATATATCATTGTTAGATCCATCTCCTAAATGAAAGGGCCCAAAAGTATTTTCCTCATCCATATGGTCTCACATGATACTTGGTAGTCATGTATTTAGCCTCTATTAAGCTGAGTTCCATATACCTTTTCTTCCTTCTATACCAGGAAATTGTTGTGGACCCAATACTGAAGATAGAACCTGAAGTATGTTTCCTATATGATGGACTCCCTACCTAATGTGCATCATTGAAGCCTTGGAAATTCAATCCATTTGTCCTTATGTACCATAATCCATACTCAGTAGTGCCTTTGAGGTACCCTAACACATGCTTTGCTTCTCTCCAATACAACTTGGTAGGCCTCACCATAGCTTGAATAAGATAGTTTACCACATATCACATGTCAGGTCTTGTGTTTGAAGATGCATCAAGACCCAAAAAATTACCTGTAAATGGTGGAATCAAAATCTTCACAATAACTGACATTCACCTGCCTCTAGTTTCTATCTAGAGGTGTGTCCATAGAATTAAAATTATTAATGTGAAATATCTAAAGTATTTCAGAGGCATACTTCCCTTGACACACAAATAATTCACCATCACTTTTCCATACTTCCATCCAAAGGAAGTATTGCATTAAGCTCATGTCTTTAAACTCAAATTCCCTTCCAAGATACTCTTTAAAAGAGTTGATAAAATTCTCATCACCTATCAATATTAAATCATCAAAATACAAAACAAGAATAAGAAACATTCCATCTACCAATATATGATAGAGGTTTTCATATGCTTCAATTTTGGTGAAGCCCAATCCACTCAGATAACTGTTGATTTGAGTGTACCATGCATGGTGCACCTGTTTGAGAACATAGAATTATCTCCTAAGTTTATAGACATGTGACTCTTGATCATATGTATCAAATCATTATGATTTATCTATGTAAATTTACTCCTCAACAACACTATTGAGAAAGGCGGTCTTCACATCCATTTGGTGTATTTTTCACCCCAATTGTGCAACCAATGCTAGAATGGATATGATTGAGGAATATCTTGCAATTAGTGGAAATGTCTCCTCACATTACACTCCCTATATCTGAGAAAGTCCTTTGGAAAAAATTACATCCTTGTACTTCTCGATGCTCCCATCAACAAATTCACTTTGTAAATCCATATAGAACCAACCACTAATTTCCTTTCTAGTTTTAGCACCACCTCCCATACATTCTTCTTCATGATGGATTCATATTCTTCCACCTTGGCATCAACCCAAGCAGGTTGAGAAACTAATTTCTCAAATGAAAAAGGCTTTGTCATGAGATCCATGTAACTAGTGTACCTCTTAGGTGATCTCCTTTGCCTACATATTAATGTAGGGGCTTCCACATTCTCCCTAGAATCCTACAAAATTATATCATCTTCTTTGGTTCTCTTTCTCCCCTCTCTATAATATTTTCGTTGAGTCGGTGCCTCCACTCTACCTCCTGTCTGCTTTGATGCATGTGGCTACTCCATAACCTCCTTAAGCTCATCATGAGGCTCCTCCTTTGGAGCTAGAAGCTCCTGCTTTGATGGGAAACTCAATTCTCATTCCAAAGAGAATATCATAGCCTTCTCCTCATCAAAAATGACATCTCTTCTCACAAATTTCATCCCTAGTGAAGATAAATAAACCTGGTAATTGTGTGGAGTTTCAATGTATCCTAAAAAAATCCCAACTCTATTGTAAGCTCAAGTTTCTTCCTCGAATCCTTAGAGACATGAAAATAAACAGAAGCTCCAAAAATTATGAAATGAGAAACATCAAGCTTTCTCCTAGAGAAATATTTCTTCGATGTGATCATGCCTAGTATTCTATGAGGACTTTGGTTCTACATATAGACTATTGTGTTGCATGCTTCTGCCCATAGATGCAATAGCATTCCTTGATCACACAACACGACCCTTTTTTTCTCCCACTATGCTTTTGTTATTCCTTTTAGCTACCCCATTCTACTATGGGTTCTGGAGTGTTATCAATTCTCTTAGAATACCTTCTTTGGCACATAAATCCTTAAAGGTATACGAAATAAATTCACCTCCATTGTTGGTCCAGTGATCCTTCACCTTCTTCCTATTATCCTTCTCAACCAATGCCTTGAATTCAACAAATTTTGAGAAAAATTCATCCTTCTTTTGCATGAAGAAGATCCAACAGTTTCTATAGAAATCATCAATAAAAAATGCATATTACCTATGTTTTGCTGCGCAGGATGTAAACAAGGGTCCAAAAAAATTAAAGTGGACTTGCTCCAAGATTTTGTCTGCTCTACTATCTCGGTCATGGAATGTGGATTTAACATATTTCCCCAATGTTCAACCCTTACAGACATCATGTTGGTCAAGGGAGCCTTTAGGGAGACCGATTGTAATTTACTAAATAATTTTAAAGGCACAATGGTGTAGATGACCCAATCTCTTATGCCATATTTCTCCAACATCTCGACTCTGCACTTTTTCAGCCTTACTGCTCAATATAGTGTAGTATCCCACCTCAATTTTGTATAGGTTCTTCCCTCGAACCCTGATCTTCTAGAATTTCCCGGTAGCTATGTGTCTTAGAAAGGATTTTTCTTTACTGAAAAATACCATCATAGCCTCTATCCTCCAATAGTTCTAGACAAATCAAGTTCTTCTTTAGCTCAGTTACAAACATAACATCTTTAAGGTGAAGAGGAAAGCTTTCTCCCTCTCAAGGTGACAATACCAATTGATGTATCACGGTACTTTCCGTCATCCCCGATTTCAATATGCATCTAGAGATCCTTCTCCTCTAGGCTATTGAGAAACTCCTTGCACCCTATCATATGGAACAAGGCACCGAAATCAAGGTACCACAAACTCCCCATAACAATGCAGGCCATGCACGCTATTAGGGTGAAGTCTAATTTTAATTATGAAGCCAGTGCTTCAGATCCTTCTGCCCCTATAGGCTGCTTGTTAGACTTCTTGTGTGAACAATTTGTTGCATAGTACCCATATTCGTGGTCCTCGAAACATTTTATATTACTCAAGTATTTCTTCTTGCCATTATTTTTGCTAGATTCAGGTTTGTTTCAGGTCTCCTTTATTTTTATTTTATTATTGTTGAGGAGGTAAATCCCCTCTGCCCAGGAATGATCTAGCGGTCGGGTCTAGCAACAATCAAACACGCTACGATCGAGTTCTAATTGTAAATAAAACGATTTGCGAGGAAGCTTACGGGATCCAGCATTTGTGCGTGCAGCCAGAAGAGGTGGTGCTCAGTTTCGCTGCCCTGAATCTAATCTCACGATCCTCGTGATGGACTTCTACATGTAAGAAGCTCTTGTATAACAAATCCAGTATATACAACTATATGTCAGTCGAAGAGGACATAACTCATGAACATGATCAAGAACAAGAGTAGAACCATAACCAATAGTCGCTTAATATTAATGAGTCAAAAAGAAGAATACAACCAAAGCTTCGACGCCGAATTCTCCTTTGGCGGGTCGTCAGCACAACATGTCTTGATAAAGCCTGTCAAGGATGGGACAAGCCTCTCTCTCCGGATACTTGGCAATAGTCTCCTTGCTTGGATTTGGCCTTAAGGGAATCAAGAAGGCTCTTGCAGCATAAGGATGTGAAAGCTCTTGGGAACTTGGAGATTAGCTTGCCATGGAGAAGAGCAAGCTTTTATAGGAGGAAGGGGAGTTGGGATCCCTATAATTATGGGATTGGCCCTATCATCAAGGAAGCTTCCATGAGAGGTGGCAAACCACTTCCTCTCTATGGAAATCCGTAGCCAAACCTCCCAACTCAAGATAGAAATCAACCCAGTAATTTGTTAGGATGAAACTTCCGCCTTTTATTTTTTAAAAACACCTCTTAATATGGTTGGCGCGGGTACGGCTCTATGACAGAGCGCCAATTGGCGCGCCCTCTTTGGAGGATTTCCCTCTTGGCGCGAGGGCTGAACTATGGAACCGCGCCAATGGAAAAAGAGCTATTTTTAGGGTTTTTTGCAAGGAGATGTCTTTAGGGAAATTAAAGCTCATCTTCGGGGGGATGCAATGAAAGTATTTTCAAGTCTTAACTCACTTATTCCTGGGAATGAGCCACTCCAAATGCAGGATGGGGTTAGGGGGATGGTGACCAAATTCTTGTGTAACAATTATCATTTCGAACCAAGGAAAAATTATCTTCATCTTCTACTCTGGATGAAGTTCCATCTTTCGTATTTCTCTTAAACTCCTCTTGTACCAATTAAGACCACAACCTTTCCCAATTCGATTATTTTCCCCTTCCATTCTCAAAGTTCTGGTAGTAGTGCTAGGATTTTGGAAGGCATAGAAGAGTGAAGCTCACCAAATCATCGTCTGAAACAATCACCCCAACCCCTCCAAACTCATCTTGAACTTGTGTAAATCTGTTGAGATACTGTGGAATGGTGTCATTTTTCTGCATCATTATATTTTGAAGTTTGTCTTTTGAGGGCCAAATTTATATGGTCACTGTTATTTTCAAATAGATCATTCATTGTATTACACATATCAAATGATGTCTCTTTTCCATGGATATTTGAGACCACATGGTCCTTCACAGCTTCCAGAATAATTCTCCTGGACTTTGCAACATCCTTCTTCCATCAGCCTAATTGTTGGACATTTGAATGTGGAGGTTTTACAATATTAGTTTTAGTATATTTTAACACACCACTATCATTGATAACTACTTCCATTCGATCCTTCTATGCTATGAAATTTGAGATACCCTCGAGGGCATAATCCAATCTTAGTCTGTTGAAAGACACTTTCCCGAATCTGAAGAAAAACTGCTACACTAATGTTTCAAATTTGAAATTCCTAAGTGAAAAGTTTGAAATACTGGTTCTAATGTGATTTCATGGCTCTGATACCATGTATAATTTTATATAAATTGGAATTTCACAATATTTCAAATTGAAAAACAAGAGACACAATTCTACTCTATTTATTTGCGAAATGGAAATCACAGTTTAGAACAACATGCAACAAACAAAACCACAAGTATATTTTGATTTAAAGTGGAACCCAAATGGGGAAGACCCCTTAAGCCTCATTGCATTAATCATTTGAATAGAGGAACTATTACAATTTCATGCTCCATCTCTGAGCACAACTTGCAAAAGAATAATTGTTATCTCTATTGAAGAAATCTATGGATTATCCACAGTGTTAAGAAACAACGGTCGATGTTTTGAATCCCAACATGGATCCATCTTCATTATAATTCTTGTCTTGAAGATGGATCCCTGTTGGGATTTGAAACATCGACCATTGTTTTTTAACATTGTGGATAATCCAAATATGTCTTCAATAAACGATAACCACAGAAGCTTGAAAACCATAATTGTTATTTCTACTGAATGAGAAACTCTGGCCAACACTTAACCAATTATCTTCTCATCTAGTCTCCTATTTCCTTGCACAATCCTTGAGGAATTTAGCTCTTAAAAGATAAGAATTTACTCCCATTTTCTTGTGCAATTCCCAAGGATTGATCTCCTTAATCCATTCAACAACTGTACAGTCAACCTAGTATACAACTCATGTAACACTGACCTTGTCTCTTTCACTTCAACTGAGAAATTTGGATTCCATGCATGCATTGCATATTTTGGTTGACTGATCAGCTAAATAAAAAATATTTGAGTTAGAATATTTTCCCCATTAGGGGAATTTTGAGGTCTAAAATGGGCCTCCTAAGGAAATTATAAAATAATAGTGGAGATAATAAAGTTATATTTGATTACATCATCAACTTTTAGAGGGAAAAAAAGAAAAAAATACTTTTTCAACTCGTATTTTCAACTTATCTCCCTATGGGCTACTCAAATTTCGAGCGGGAACACTCTTTGGATGCATAATTTGATTCCTCATCCAAGGAGTACCCATGTTGCATACTTTCGAGTGACCTTGGTACATGAAAAATGAGAAATACATAAAAAACGTGATTGCAATCATGTTTTTTCATGTATTTCTTATTTTTCATGTAGTAGGGTCCATCAAAAGTATGCAATATGGGTACTCCTTGGATGAGGAATTAAATTTTTCATCCAACGAGTACCGTCGCTCGAAATTTGAGTAAAACCTTAGGGAGATAAGTTGAAAATACATGTTGAAAAAGTAGTTTTATTATTTTATTTTATTTTTAATCTTTTTACTTTTTTACCCCAAAAATGGTGAATCATCCCCCATGGTTGACATCATCATATTAAATCTTATTGGTTCTTATAAAGTTTATTTTGGTTGTACATTTTTCTTAGGAGACCCATTTTAGACCTCAAAAGTTCTCTATTGACTACACAATTCACCTTCAACTGACTCTATCAATAGTTAGAGGTTAGTTAACTGAATACAATTGAAAATAACTGAACTAGATTGCTAAAATTTCCAAATCACACATGCATGACTAAACTCCAAGCCCAAAAACTCAAATTTATTGAGCTAACTAAGTGAAATGAGCCATGTCATACTAGTTAACTGCCTACAAGTTGTCTTGCTTATGTGGAAATTTGTTTTACTCAATTTGAATAAGGCTAAAACAAAATTGAGCCTTTCTTTCTACATTTTTTTAACACAAACCTAATTATAAGAAACATGGTTTTTATGTGCTAGGATCAACAATGTTGCGAAGCATGGAGCATACCCTTGTTTCTCTTATAGAACCACACATAAGTGAGTTATTATAGACTTACATTTAGTTTTCAATGTTTGTTATGTCTCACCGTTCAAATATTTCTCAACTCCATACTACCATTTTTCTTTTATTTGTCCCCACAACAATGCCCCCTCTCAATCATCATCTGTTTATACATCCATAGTGTGAAGGTGTGGTGGCTAGTCCAAGGAATTTTCCCTCGATTTTTCTTGGATTTTATGAATTTATTCTCCCAAATGAATGGAACCATGTGTATTAGCCTATAAGCCATAAATACTTTCTACTTGCAAAACCTATAAGACTATGAATCTTTGATTCAAGTATGGGACCAATCATTAGATTAAATTATTTCACTCATGAAAATTCAACATCCCAGCCAAGAATCCCAAAAAATCATGGGATATTCAACAAGTTTTCAAGGGGAAGTGTAGCCCCAATATCTTATGTATTTAATCTAAGGTTTTAATAAGAATATTGCTACGAATCACCGAACCTCGTCATGAATTATCCATACATATTTTGATCCTAAAGATAATTAAAACAATATTTGGTAGTTTTAACACTTTCTTTTATTTATTGGAAATGTAAATGTATTTTAACTCCATGAGCATGAGAAACCTCTTTTCATCTAACAATTTGTTCTTCTTCAATTTCTTCTTGAAGCTTTCCATATTCATTGTTGTTTTGAACAACATTATAGAGAGTGTGGTCACTATGTGAGTGATATTTATTTAACTTCAATCAAATTAGTTTTTGTAGACACATTAACTTCCTTTTGATGTAGGAGCATCTTTGGGTACAAGTTTGAAATAATGTGTTTCCTACAAAATATTTGAATTTGAATTTTCTAGTTTTGAATATTTCCACGAGTATGGTAATTATATCCGAATGTTTGATAAATGCAATGAACAATCTCAAGCCTTGGATCTCTATCTCATGGAAAGGGACCACAATAAGTAGACTAAAGCATAAATTGAATATGTCATTGGTGATGCTCCACATTGTGGCTAGTAGTTAGTGGAAAAGTGGATTTAGTGGACATATTCAACTTTAATTAATAATTTTTATGGATGTTCTATGTTTCAAATGATTTATTTCTCATATGCATTTAGAGGCTAAAATAAGGTCCTAGGACCGTTTTCTTGACATGGTGTTTATATCTAATATATCCTACAAGCCTATGTTGTAATATAGACTTTTGCTTGGCATTGACCAAGGTTTCATTGACAATATTGTGATGTAACCCTTGGAATTTGGTTCCATTTGAAATTTCCTTTGCATTAATGTTTTTCATTTCTCTAGGTCAATTTTTTGTAAACAAATTATGGGTGGGAATGAATTATTCCAACCTTCACAATAAAAATAATATTACTTACGAAGACTATTCACCTTACAATTGTCATGTCCACATTTTTTTAAATTATGTGTGAGATTGTGGGTTTTTTTATAATAATGATTGTATGATGTCTTTTGGAAGTCAAATAAAGAATACATTTTAAATTTGATATTTCAAAAGATATCATATATGGGTGCTATTTTTCTTTAGGTTGCATTGTTCTCTTTATAAAGATCACACAAACATATGATATTGCATTTTATTTATAATCTCTCAGTTTGTTACACCAAGTGCTGTTGTAATAGGAAGGTACTTTGGTGAGAACAACTTGAGTGAAGGTGATTGTTCAGTAAATTTGTCAAGGAATATAGATTCCTTCAACATTAGGACTGCGTAGGCATTGTTTGGATTTGAAAAATAATCCTTGAGAGATAATGGGGATCCTAAAGAATAATGTTGGAAATAAAAAAAGTGAGAGAAATGAAAGAATTGAATGAAGAAAGGACATACTTGATGAACTTGTTTGATGAAGACAAGAACATTGTAGGTATGTAGGATGTGAGCTAAAACCATATAATTTGAAATATGTCTCAGAATGACAAGTACCATGTGTGGAAGAAAAGAATGAAATTATGGAAACCTTGAGAGAGAATCAAATTCCACAAGAACTATACAATAAAAAAAACAAAAAAGAGGGTAGGGGCTTGGAAGCATGCCAAAAAAGATGTTGACAGTTGGGTGAGTTGGGTTGTAGTACTAGGAAAATTTTTCTAATATGAAAGGTCATATTTGATGATTTCTCTAGCAATCATGTGAGAAATATGAATCATATTGTTACGAGATCTCTAAGCCTATGTGCTTGCTTTGAATTTCTGGCATAGTGGATATAAGGGTCATACTTATCTTCAGTATGGATTCAAGCTTGAACTCAATAAGGACCATGGTAGGGTTAATGTGTTTGATTGTATTATTAGAATATTCAACGATAATGAATGATTTGAGAAAGAGGGAGTTGGGAAAGGATAATCCTTGGAGAATCCTATAGAGTTCAACTTGGTTATTAGTGGCTAGGTGAAGGCCCCAAGAAAATTTTGGTCCAATTTGTCCTCTAGGGCCATAAAGGTCCACCCTCGCCCCCCACACCACCCCCAACATGCCACCTAAACATAGAAGTTTGCTATCACGACATGAAAAATAAAATAATTGCAAAATCAATGTTTGATAATGCTCATATATAAGAATTTCACTAGAGAGGCTATTGTTTCATAGGCTCATTTCTCAAAATTGTACTAGGGGTAGCATTATTTCATGGCAACCTATTACATTAATCAATGCATCTTATTTTCAGTAAATATCAAGCATTGCTTACACATTTAGAGAAGAGTGCTATGAAACACCTTTGTGTTATGATCACCCATTTTGAAGTGTTGGACTCTACTAATCACCCATTTTGAATTGACGATAATGTTGGACTCTACTAATTTTCTAGTCTATTGTTTTCATTGAATTAGATTTAGAATTACTTCTGATGACCATTGTATCTTATAATGCATTAGATAAGTATTTTTGTAATTCTTATTAAGAAAAACCTAATTTTGTTTCCCTATATTATAAAAAATAAAAATAAGTTTATCTTTTTATACATTATTTTATAAATTTTAAATTGTTATTTAAGAATTAATGTAACTTAAATTAAAAATATTCAATTATGATCATATTTAAATTAAATATGTTTAATTATAATCTTTTTATCACGTCATACCAATCATTGAATTTATTGATTTGTTGCTAAAAAGACATGGTGAGTATTGTTGATTAAATCTAACAAACAACTTTCTTTTTTATTGATAAATCTAAAATAAACTCATTTAATAGAAATTTTAATTCAAATATAATAATAATAATAACTTTATATTATGCATTTTGTGAAATAAACGTTATAAAAATCCAAATAAACAAAGCCCTATTATTGTGTAACACTCAAACATTATATGACAATAAACTTTGATTTTCATTTGTTGGACTTATCTTTGATTTAGTGGAGCCCTAATGGCTCTATACGCCTTTGAGGCAATTTCTGTGGCAATTTTCTTTGGACTATTGATGAATATATTTTCTAATCTATTGAGTTGCAGACAGTTTATGTCGCAATGTACTTTGGATTAGAGATGAATATATGTTGATTGATTTTGGAGATCAGCATTTAAAAATCAGAACAAAGTCATCATACTTTTACATCCTAATGATGAACCAACATTGATCTCCAAATCAAGTACATGAATACAGTAGATCCAAAAAAATCAATTAGAACAAGTTAAACATAGCGGAAATCTTAAATCTGAAATAAACTTGTGTGTTATTCCAGAATCCATTGTTGTACATATATTCCTCATTAAAAAGGTTTCACATAAACATGCTTAAAAAGGGTTCCACCTAAGCATCCAAAAAAATGTATAATTGATGATACGAAGTGGTACATATATTCCTCATTAAAAAAAGTTCCACTTAAATATTAAATATTAAATATTTAATATTTAATATATATATATATATATATATATATATATATTCCTCATTAAAAAAATTCCACTTGACCATTTAATATATATATATTTTGATGATATATTTTTCAGGATGTTAATTACTTGAATGTCCGTCGTAGGTACGTACTAAAATAAAAAGATATACAATAATCAAGTTTTCTGATATATCTATATCTAAAATTCATACTAAAAAATAGATAGATATGCAATAATCAAATCTATCATATTTTTATTCAATTCCCATAACAGACTTAAGAAAATACAAATAAACAATGTTAAAAGTGGATAATCAAAACAGTATTATGTTATAACAACGTAACATTCCACGTCCTGAAAGCTTTAAGGGTTCCACATAAACATCCAGAAACAAAAACAATAAATTGATGAAGCATTTTTCAGGAGGTATGAATTACTTGGAGCTCGGCTGTAGGTACAGAGTAAAAATAGATGAATAATGCAATAATCAAATTTTCTGATATTATATATTTTCTTTTTAATATTCTTTTGATACCTTAAACAAAAATAATTCATGTGTTAGAAATTTTATTTTAAATATGATAATAATTTTATATTTATTTTCCAAAATAGACTTTCTGAAAATGCAAATAAGCAAAACTAAATGCAGATAATCAAAACAAATGTATTATGTTAAACTGTAATATGTTATAACAGCAGAACATTGAAACACTATCATTATCATAATTTTCATTGGAACACAATCATTATCATAATTTTCGCTTGAAATAAATGGAATTAATATTTACATATCAATATTATAAGTATTTTTTCAGAAACAGGACTTCATATTACCATTAATCATATATATTACAAAGTTGATTTTGGAGCAGAGATGTAACTGAACTTGGCGGCAAGTGCGATATGGTCAGAGGGACGAGTAGCCGAAGGAAGCGCCCCTTTTTTCACTTCATCTTTATCAATGAGCTCCAGCAGTGATAACACCTTCAAATTGGAGCCAGTGTGAAATATATAGTCCAGCGTTCCTTGGAACTCGCATGAGAAGTTGGTGAAGATAGGCTCCCGTGTGTCAACATCCATTTTTCTCACCATTTCTTCTTGGTCCACATCACACTTAAAATAAGATGAGTAAGCACTTACCAGAGGAAGTGCATGCTGAAACATCTCAGCAGGTTGCAGTACACCATATGGATCACAATCCAAATCTGTGTGAGCGGAATTGACATAACCTTGGGTAACGAGTGAGTGAACCGCACTTCCAGGGGTAGAATTGAAGTCCCCGCATATTACAAGTGGAAGTGGAGCAGTACCGGCCCCGGCCTGGACAAATGATTCCAACCTGTTCAACAGGTAATACACCTGCCACTGCTTGACATCTCTGTTATTCGGATTGGCGTGTATATGAGTATTGGCTATGCACAGACGATGACCGCTGTTCTTGAAAGAGAGGACAACATTCAGTGCAATGTTGTCTTTATGGAATCGACCAGGAAGATATGTAGCATAACTGCTCAAATTGATCCATTCAGCTTGCAACAAATTAAATTGATCTACCCTGTAAAAAGTAGCACACCCATCAATAGTTGGGCTGTAGTACCCTCTCTCTTTTGCCTTATATACTCCTGTATAACCTCGTTTCCTCAATTCTGGATAGAAAAACTCTAAAAAATGGTTGGATTGCAACTCCTGCAGACAAATGATGTCAGCATCATATTCTACTATTTCTGTGAGCAACTTTTGTTTGCGATGCTCCCACTGAAGCGCCGATGGAGGACAGAGGCAGTGCTTTTCAGGAGTAGCGTACACTTGAGCAAGCACGTTGTACGTTAAAATTGTGAATGTAGGATTAGTACTGAAGCCCTGATCATGAGCAGCATTAATATTAATGCTCTTTACTTTAATCATTCCTCTAGGACTAGCTGGATCACCCTGCATGCACGGAAGGCCCTGCTCATGAATTGAAATAACCGGCTGAGTATGAAATAATGTCTTCCCTGCGCACTCCAGAATTAATTCTTTACCTAAATCATCCATGGTGGGCGTATAACAATTCCAGGTTGACAACAACATACGATTGTTGACAGGAGAAATGCACTCAGCTGCTGCTGATGATGATTCTGTTGCTTGACTGTGCAGCTCAAGGTGGCGGTCCCAAGATTGGATTAAACAATCTTTGGAACAATGCACGGAAGAACTAGAGGCCGGTCCAAATAACCAATTTCTGACACACTGTTCACACTGTACGGTAGCAGCTCTGTCTGTATGCACGCTACACACCAGATTAACCGCCCTATACCACTTGTAGCCGCTCACCCTCCTATATTGATCTTCATCTTCCGTACTGTTGCAGTGTTTGTGTATCAAATCTTCAGCGTTTACCTCTTTGCCAACAATGGGCTCTATTGGAATTAGCATATTCGACAATTCTTTTATTGCTCTCATTTTCTCACATACCTGCATGCAGGCTGCCATTTTCTCAGGTACCGGGCTCTCTTCAATGCTCCAATGCTCTGCTCTTCTCATGTAACAGCCTCTCTCTCTCCAACGTATTATGAAAATTTATAACCATCTCTGCTTATTAAACTTCACACAACTGTTAGTGCGCAGTTTCTATTTTTTAAATTGATTTTGACGTTGCTTCTGTACTCTGTTTTTGCTACTGTGAAATTTGTTCCATAACAGTGTCCAGCACAGCTCAACTGAAAGTTAACAGACCTTTGAAGGAGATAAACTTTAGATTTATGTTTCTTTGATACAGTGCATGTTTGTATGCATGCTCAGTGCACAGCTCAACTGAGAGTCAACAGAGTTTTGGAGGAAAGACCCTTTCGATTTATGTTTCTTTTATGTCGCGCCCAGAGGTCTCAAATTTGAGATTAACAATTATCGCTATTTTGTGTCATGTGATCGATCTCATTTTGTTCGATTTATGTTTATGTTTCTTTGATACACTGCATGTCCAGCAATACAGCGCAACTAAACTGAGAGTTGAAAGAGTTTTGGAGGAGAAGACGGAGTTTTGATTTATGTTCCATTTGAGATGAACAATTATCTATTTATCATTTTGTTCAATTTTTATTTATTTTATATTTTAATAATAAATGGTTCCCAATTTCATATATAAAATCTCAAATCAATTAACCCAATAGAAACCCACTGATACCCATTAACTGCGCGGAGTTGGGGCTTTGTTAAGCTGAACTAGATAACTGGTGGAGTTAGGCCTTTGTTAAGCTGAACTAGAACGTTTTGAGAAATACTGACTTACGGAAAATTTCCTACAATATCAATCAAGCAGGGATTCAGAAGGCCGCTCACAACATTTTTAATGACAAAAAAATAATATAATTAAAAATGACCTTCCACCACATTTTTTAATGACAAAATCCATAGCTACATTTTATTTAAAAAATGTTTTGTTATTTTTATCTATGAAAAAAAAATGAAAACCCTCAATTACTTTAATTACAATTTTGGAAAATGTATACCAAAATTTAAAAAATTAACTTCCATTAATTTTCGAAAATGTATAGTATGTATAGCATGTGAGAGAGTCTTTCAAATAATTTCGATCTGCTTGTATATATAGGTTTGTGATGAGCTTGAATTCTTGATGACCTCGGGTTGAGGCCTACTTGGTGTGGAGGTTCCATAATACATTTTTGACTCAATATTAAAGCTAATTACATTATTCAAAAGCCCAGGATGGGTCAATTTATATATGTAATAACTCTATAAACTTAGAGTAAATCTTATAAGTCCAAAATGTGGACTTTGACCCAAAATAAAATGACCCAAGCATGAAACCCCTGCTTCAATAAGTCATTTGATAATAACATAAATTATATTCTTTATTCTTTTGACAGGTATATTAAATAGAGACTTCAATATGATTTATGAAGATCGAACCTAGTTAGAATCTTAAACACTCCCTCTTAACTAGGAAGGTATTCATAATACACAATTAAGATCTACTCTATGTGAACTATAAATATTTTTTAGACTTCTCAATGACATGGAATAGATTCTTGACCATGGAAATCTATACATTGGCATCGAAAAATTTAGGCAACGCAATTCCATGGACTATATTCCTGACGAAATAAATCTATCCAAGTGGGACTAATATGGACTAAAACTTTCAGCCTCTATAGGTACCTTCAGGATTACTTACTAACCATCAACGCAAGAAACTAGGTGCACATCTACCCAATGCCACCCTCCCTACGAGACATCAAAACAAAGTTTTGCCCCGATTTCTTTCCAGGCAATGCTTCACTCACAAAGCTCCAACAACAAATCTCCCCTGATCAAACTGATCAGTAACCATCATGCTTATCAAATATTCGAGAGATTTAACTGTGTAAACACAATCCCAATCAATAATACACTTTTAAATATACAAACAAACCTTCGGGGTCTTGATGTTGATGTTAAACTAATCTCAATAGGACTATCAGTCGAATATTTGAGAGAAGATTCGATTTATGTTTCTTTGATACAGTGCATGTTTGTATGCATGCTCAGTGCACAGCTCAACTGAGAGTCAACAGAGTTTTGGAGGAGAGACCCTTTCGATTTATGTTTCTTTTATGTCGCGCCCAGAGGTCTCAAATTTGAGATTAACAATTATCGCTATTTTGTGTCATGTGAGCGATCTCATTTTGTTCGATTTATGTTTCTTTGATACACTGCATGTCTGTATGCTCAGTCCAGCAATACAGCGCAACTAAACTGAGAGTTGACAGAGTTTTGGAGGACAAGACAAAGTTTTGATTTATGTTTCTTTTGAGATGAACAATTATCTATTTATCATTTTGTTCAATTTTTATTTATTTTATATTTTAATAATAAATGGTTCCCAATTTCATATATAATATCTCAAATTAACTAACCCAATAGAAACCCATTAACTGCGCGGAGTTGGGGCTTTGTTAAGCTGAACTAGATAACTGGGGGAGTTTGGGCTTTCTTAAGCTGAACTAGAACGTCTAGAGAAATACTGACTTGCAGTAAACTACCAGAACGTCTAGAGAAATACTGACTTGCAGTAAACTACCAGACATCACACTCTCCCACACGTCATCAAAATATTATTTTTAACTTTCAAAACATTTGTTTTGAAAATTTTCTTACAATGTCAATCATGTAGGGATTGAGAAGGCCGCTCACAAAAAATAATATAATTAAAAATGATCTTCCACCACATTTTTAATGACAAAATCCATAGCTACATTTTATTAAAAAAATGTTTTGTTATTCTTATTTATGAAAAAAAATTGAAAACACTCAATTACTTTAATTACAATTTTGGAAAACGTATACCAAAATTTAAAAAATTAACTTTCATTAATTTTGGAAAATGTATAGCATGTATAGCATGTGAGAGAGTCAGTCTTTCAAATAATTTCGATCTGCTTGTATATATAGGCTTGTGATGAGCTTGAATTCTTGATGACCTCGGGTTGAGGCTTACTTGGTGTGGAGGTTCCATAATACATTTTTGACTCAATATTAAAGCTAATTACATGATTCAAAAGCCCAGGATGGGTCAATTTATATATGTAATGACTCTATAAACTCAAAGTAAATCTTATAAGTCCAAAATGTGGACTTTGACCCAAAATAAAGTGACCCAAGCATGAAACCCCTGCTTCAATAAGTCATTTGATAATAACATAAATTATTTTCTTTATTCTTTTTATAGGTATATTAAATAGAGACTTCAATATGATTTATGAAGATCGAACCTAGTTACAATCTTCAACACTCCCTCTTAACTAGGAAGGTATTCATAATACACAATTAAGATCTACTCTATGTGAACTATAAATATTTTTTAGACTTCTCAATGACATGGAATAGATTCTTGACCATGGAAATCAAAGATGATTGGCATCGAAAAATTTAGGCAACGCAATTCCATGGACTATATTCCTGACGAAATAAATCTATCCAAGTGGGACTAATATGGACTAAAACTTTCAGCCTATATAGCTACCTTCAGGATTACTTACTAACCATCAACGCAAGAAACTAGGTGCACATCCACCCAGTGCCACCCTCCCTACGAGAAATCAAAACAAAGTTTCGCCCCGATTTCTTTCCAGGCAGTGCTTCACTCACAAAGCCCCAACAACAAATATCCCCTGATCAAACTGATCAGTAACCATCATGCTTATCAAATATTCGAGAGATTTAACTGTGTAAACGCAATCCCAATCAATAATACACTTTTAAATATACAAACAAACCTTCGGGGTCTTGATGTTGATGTTAAACTAATCTCAATAGGACTATTAGTCGAATATTTGAGAGAAGATTCCTTTTCCTACTTCACATGTAGAAACATCTCTTTCAGAATGTATTCTCCAATCAAAAACTATGTTATGCCCTCCCTCTCATTCAAGGAGATTTATTTTATCTAGGATCCTTATTAATGTAGGGAGATTAACTTCTTCCTTAAGTGTTGGAGAATCTTTCATGGCTTCCATCCTTCTCATCATTCTTAATGTATCGTCATTTCTTATGGACATCTTCACCAACTTGAATATGGTGTACCTACACAACTTTATACTACAATTACAACCAAAATTATAGAAGCATGAAGTTATACATAATGCAAACGTATCGTATTAGAAGCATTAGACTTTACAAACATAATTATCAAGAGAATATACTTCAATACTTCAACTTCTAGCCCAAGTTTTGTTAGAAACCCTAAATCACATCAGCGACTAAGTCAATATTACAGAAGGCAAGTTTTGTGATATAGTGATCCCTAGAAATAAGTCAAAAGAAAATAAAAGTATATAATAACTTTCATATTTGACATGTTAGATCCCCTACAAGGATTTTATTTAAATCCTAGATTTCATACATGAGATTTTAACAAAAAAAAAAATCATAACATGAATAGATTCTACTAGGGTTCGATCTAAACCCTAGATTTCCATTTATAAATTCGTAGCAATCACCAGATAGATTCATAGATTCCGGATGATTGAAAAAACTAGATAATTTAACTACTACTAGGGTTTAGCTACAAAAACCTAGATTTTCTAAGAAACATCATCCTAGAAATTTAAACTTGGACTAGGGCTTGCTTCCAAACCCTAGGACTTATGACCATTAGTAATTAAGTAAACACACATATGTAGGAAATCATTTTGAAACATGAGCATTTCATATGTCAGGAAATATTAACACATTAGAGTTATATAAACCAAGCTAGGGTTTCAACAGAATGGACACATACCTAGGGCTTTATCCCTATGAGATTAATATAAAGGCAAGAGTATTTCTTAGAGATCCAACCAAACCCTAATAATTTAGGATTTTAGTTTATACTATAGAAAACCCTTCTCTATCAACACTTCAAGGGTTTGAGATTTCAGAAAACATCATTTCAACCGTCACAAGTTAGAGTTTTCATGATCATACCAAGATCCCAAACATGACATCATCATAATAGCAATTACTTTATTAGTATCTCTAATTAGGTTTTAGGGTTTCACAAATTCATAGAATACCCCTAAGTTAGGGTTTTTCAGAGAACATTTTTAGGGTTATTTTATATAAACATGAAAATATATAAGGTGGGTAGATTTATCAGACGATGAATCATGCCCCACAAGAATCATTAAGATTCAAGAGAGCTAGACATAACAATTGTTAGTGATGTAGAATGGATATGCCAAAGAGAATAAAAAAGTTTTATGATCTAAGGAATACCTTCATTTCTTGACAAACCTTTTTAACTCCAATGCTTTTTCTTGTGAGGCATTCTTTCATACTCCTTGATATTTTACACTAGTACATATGGTCAATTTTCCTACACTTTAGTTATGATAGTTTCGACTTACTGTCAGAAAGTTCCCAACTTTTTATCAATTTTTTTTAATCCCCCCAAAAAGCATCGCTCTTGCGACACGAAACCTTCTAAAGGTCGAAATAGAGACAAAAATCTCCAAACGTCGGAATAGCAAGGGGCGACTCGGGTTAGGTCGGGGCGTGTGAGGGTGGTTGTATCAAAATGCTAAGTTGTGACTGCCCGTGTAGTTTTTGCACGTTTGTGCGATCCGACTTCCATTTTCTCCCTCGTGCCTTTGCTCGGGTGGGTCGGGTCAAGCCGTTTGAGGGCGCCATACGAAACACGTTCGGGAAAGATTGTGTGAGGAAGGTCGTATAAAAAATGCTAAGTTGTGACCACCCATTTGCCTTGTGCACGTTTGTGCGACACGTTTTCCGTTTTCTCCCTCGTGCATTAGACATTCGGGTGGGTCAGGTCAGGTCTTTCCGTACTGTGAGGGTGCCCAAGGAAATGCAGTCGGGTGGGTCGGATCAGGTTAGGTCGTGTGAGGCGCCCAAGGAATGCATCCGAGTCGGGTCATGTCGGGTCGTGTAAGTCCAAAATGTGGACTTTGACCCAAAATAAAGTGACCCAAGCATGAAACCCCTGCTTCAATAAGTCATTTGATAATAACATAAATTATTTTCTTTATTATTTTGACAGGTATATTAAATAGAGACTTCAATATGATTTATGAAGATCGAACCTAGTTACAATCTTCAACACTCCCTCTTAACTAGGAAGGTATTCATAATACACAATTAAGATCTACTCTATGTGAACTATAAATATTTTTTAGACTTCTCAATGACATGGAATAGATTCTTGACCATGGAAATCTATACATTGGCATCGAAAAATTTAGGCAACGCAATTCCATGGACTATATTCCTGACGAAATAAATCTATCCAAGTGGGACTAATATGGACTAAAACTTTCAGCCTCTATAGGTACCTTCAGGATTACTTACTAACCATCAACGCAAGAAACTACGTGCACATCCACCCAATGCCACCCTCCCTACGAGACATCAAAACAAAGTTTCGCCCCGATTTCTTTCTAGGCAATGCTTCACTCACAAAGCCCCAACAACAAATATCCCCTGATCAAACTGATCAGTAACCATCATGCTTATCAAATATTCGAGAGATTTAACTGTGTAAATGCAACCCCAATCAATAATACACTTTTAAATATACAAACAAACCTTCAGGGTCTTGATGTTGATGTTAAACTAATCTCAATAGGACTATCAATCGAATATTTGAGAGAATATTCCTTTTCCTACTTCACATGTAGAAACATCTCCTTCAGAATGTATTCTCCAATCAAAAACTATGTTATGCCCTCCCTCTCAATCAAGGAGATTTATTTTATCTAGGATCCTTATTTATGTATGGAGATTAACTTCTTCCTTAAGTGTTGGAGAATCTTTCATGGCTTCCATCCTTCTCATCATTCTTAATGTATCGTCATTTCTTATGGACATCTTCACCAACTTGAATATGGTGTACCTACACAACTTTATACTACAATTACAACCAAAATTATAGAAGCATGAAGTTATACATAACGCAAACATATCATATTAGAAGCATTAGACTTTGCAAACATAATTATCAAGAGAATATACTTCAATACTTCAACTTCTAGCCCAAGTTTTGTTACAAACCCTAAATCACATCGGCGACTAAGTCAATATGACATAAGGAAAGTTCTATGATACAGTGATCCCTAGAAATAAGTCAAAAGAAAATAAAAGTATATAATAACTTTCATATTTCACATGTTAGATACCCTACAAGCATTTTATTTAAACCCTAGATTTCATACATGAGATTTTAACAACAAAAACAATCATAACATGAATAGATTCTACTAGGGTTCGATCTAAACCCTAGATTTCCATTTATAAATTCTTAGCAATCACCAGATAGATTCATAGATTCTGGATGATTGAAAAAACTAGATAATTTAACTACTACTAGGGTTTAGCTACAAAAACCTAGATTTTCTAAGAAACATCATCCTAGAAATTTAAACTTGGACTAGGGCTTGCTTCCAAACCCTAGGAATTATGACCATTAGTAATTAAGTAAACACACATATGTAGGAAATCATTTTGAAACATGAGCATTTCATATGTTAGGAAATATTAACACATTAGAGTTATATAAACCAAGCTAGGGTTTCAACAGAATGGACACATACCTAGGGCTTTATCCCTATGAGATTAATATAAAGGCAAGAGTATTTCTTAGAGATCCAACCAAACCCTAATAATTTAGGATTTTAGTTTATACTATAGAAAACCCTTCTCTATCAACACTTCAACAGTTTGGGATTTCAGAAAACATCATTTCAACCATCACAAGTTAGATTTTTCATGATCATACCAAGATCCCAAACATGACATCATCTTAATAGCAATTACTTTATTAGTATCCCCAATTAGGTTTTAGGGTTTCGCACATTCATAGAATACCCCTAAGTTAGGGTTTTTCAGAGAACCTTTTTAGGGTTATTTTATATAAACAATAAAATATATAAGGTGGGTAGATTTATCAAATGATGAATCATGCCCCACAAGAATCATTAAGATTCAAGAGAGCTAGACATAACAATTGTTATTAATGTAGAATGGATATGCCAAAGAGAATAACAAAGCTTTATGATCTAAGGAATACCTTCGTTTCTTGACAAACCTTTTTAAATCCAATGCTTTTTCCTGTGAGGCATTCTTTCATATTCGTAGATATTTTACATTAGTACATATGGTCAATTTTCCTACACTTTAGTTATGATAGTTTCGACTTATTGTAGGAAAGTTCCCAACTTTTTATCAATTTTTTTTAATCCCTCCAAAAAGCATCGCTCTTGCGACATGAAACCTTCCAAACGTCTAAATAGAGACGAAAATATCCAAACGTCGGAATAGCAAGGGGCGACTCAGGTTAGGTCGGGGCGTGTGAGGGTGGTTGTATAAAAAATGCTAAGTTGTGACTGCCTGTGTAGTTTTTTCATGTTTGTGCGATCTGACTTCCATTTTCTCCCTCGTGCCTTTGTTCAGGTGGTTCGGGTCAAGCCGTTTGAGGGTGCCATACAAAAAGAATTCGGGAAAGATCGTGTGAGGGAGGTTGCATAAAAAATTCTAGGTTGTGACCGCCCATGTGTCTTGTGCACGTTCGTGCGACACGTTTTCCGTTTTCTCCCTCGTGCATTAGACGTTTGGGTGGGTCAGGTCAGGTCATGCCGTACTATGAGGGTGCCCAAGGAAATGCAGTCGGGTGGGTCGGATCGGTTTAGGTCATGTGAGGGCACCCAAGGAATGCATCCGAGTTAGTTCATGTCGAGTCATGTGAGGGCGCCCAAGGAACTACATCCGAGCAGGTCCGATTGGGTCATGTTGTGTGAGGCTACCCAAGGAAACACATTCGGGAGGGTTGCGTTGGGTCGGGTCCTGTCATGTGAAGGTGTCCAGGAAAACTCTTTCGGGTCAGTCAGGTCTAGTTGGGTCGGGTCGTGTCATGTGAGGGCACCTGAGGAAACACGTTTGGGGAGGGTCGGTCGGGTCAGGTCATGTGAGGGCGCCCAATGAAATGCATTCGGTCGGGCTGGGTCAGTTTGGGTCATTTGAGGGCACCCAAGGAAACACGTTCGTGCGGGTTGGGTCAGGTTGTGTGTGGGCAGCGAAGGAAATGCATTTGGGCAGGTTAGGTAGGGTCGTGTCGTGTGACGACACCCAAGGAAATGCATTCAGATGGGTCAGGGCGGGTCGGGTTAGGTCATGTGAGGGAAAATAGGTATGTATTGGATTTTTGTGTGAGGGCGGGTTGCGTCGTGTGAGCATCACCTAACATCTCCAAGAGGGATGTGTTGGATTGTAAGCACAATCATAAGATCTATGTGTGAAAAAATAAGCAACTAGATAGTTGCAAAAAAAGAAACAAAAGAGAATAAAATTGTTGAGAAATTGAGTAATAAACCAAGGAGACACTCTAGGATGTCAAATAATTCAAATTGGGTTGGGATTCCATGTGCATGCACTTGGTATATTTGAAAATCACTTTCCCTAGTTTGCACATAAGTCAAATTAGATTGGGAGACCCAAAATTAGCAAAATATTCTAAAATAGAGTGAACTAGAAGTAAGTGGAGTTAGAAATCAATTATAACTAATTAATGACTCTCGCATGCAAAATAATAACTAGTTAAACTTAGTTGAACTCCAAAATAGGAATAAAAGTAAACTTAACAAGGAGAGGAGAGATAAAAATGACGGCTAACTGCTGCAGAGTAGGGAGGAAGTGCATAGTCACTCTAGGAAGGTATTTGAATTAGGTAGTATGAATCAATATAGTGGAATTATCCATTTCATCCACCAACTAGAGTCTAGTTAGTGCCAGATGTCATCCAAGGTGGAAACCCCTATTAAAATAGAAAACCCTAAAAAATAGAGAGTTTGAAAAATGATAGGGAATCCCCAATAGTGAATGAAAATGGTCATATGTGCCCATAATAATGTATGGAAGAGGGTCCAATGATGGCCAGAGTGTGTGCCTTAATGAACTAATGAGTGTAATGTACCCCAACACCACCAGACAACCCAAATAGGGAGTATGCTATTGAACGATTCCTAGTAATTCTCAGCCATGTAATTAAGTACTCATGTACAACAAAAAACAATCAATGAGTCCCAATAATTTTTGGACATGTCAAGTACTCATTAAATAAATTATACAATACACAATATCAGAAGAGTGAGGTAAAGAGGGACAATCTAGTGGGAAGAAAACCACCCCTCAAAATATAATGCATAATATGTCAACTATGTAGTTGCTATTAAGAAGGATGGTGTTGTTGATCAACCCCATCATGAATTTATCATCACATTTTTCCAATACCATTGTATTATAATCCGTTTTTTGTTGGTTTAGTCTCGTAGTTGATAACCATAACAACGATATATCATGGAGTACCAATAAATTGAAAACTAGTTCCTTGTGATTTGGTAGTTTCACCCACTATTTAACTATCTAGATAAGTATAGAGTATGATATGCCATACATAGCATGTGATATAGATCTATAATGGGATATCGATGATATTCTAAATAAAATCCTAAAATCTCATTTGAAATCTTATCCGATGAGTAAGAAAAATCATCTTGAATATCTCCTTCTAAAAGAGGTGTTGGAGGACCTATTGTAGTAGGACTAATGAAAGGTATTATAGAATAGTTCTTTGATGCATCCATATGATTAGAGGAAATTGAATCCAAAATCAAATTGTTAGATGATTAATCAATAACAATTAGTTCATGATCCATACCTTGATCCTCTTGTAGCTTGTGTTTAATCTTCTCCTTGATATTTTCTATAATATAGCCATCTAGATTATGTTGTTGAAGTACTTGGGGGTGCCATGTGGCACCATGGGAGCAACCAAGAAGGTTCACTATAAAAATTCCAATTCAATAGACAGTTGGGTGAAGTCGTCAAGGTCTAAACCCCCAACCTCAGCGAGAGCAACCAAATACTTTGTCGTTGGGTCAAAGAGAATTAATAATTATTTTGGGAAAACTCTATATTTAACATTATGTTATAACATAAAAGGTACAAAATAAACAACAAAAAACTTTTACAATCAACTGCACTGCTAGCCTAATTTCTAAACTTTTACAATCGGGTCCACTCGGGTCATGTCGTGTGAGGTTGCTTGAGGAAATGTGTTCAGGCGGGTCAGGTCGGGTCGTGTCATGTGAGGGTGTGAAAGGAAACACGTTTGGGCAGGTAGGGTTGGTTTGTGTCTTGTGAAGGTGCCCAGGAAAATGTGTTGGGGCGAGTCGAGTCGAGTCGGCTCAAGTCGGGTTGGGTAGTGTGAGGGTGGTCGTATAAAAATTTCTAAGTTGTGACTGCCTGTACTGTTCCTTGTGCACATTTATGTGATATAATTTTCGTGTGCTCCCTCGTGCCTTCATTCGAGCAGGTTGGGTCAAGGCATGTGAGGGTGCCATGGGAAACATGTTCGGGCGGATCATGTGAGGGAGGTTTTATAAAAAATTCTAAGTCATGACTATATGTGTGCCTTATGCATTTTCATGCAACCCATTTTTCGTTTGCTCCCTTGTGCCTTCGACGTTCTGGTGGGTCGGGTCACGTCGTTTGATGGCGCCCAAGGAAACGCGTTCGAGTCAGGTTGGGTTGGGTTGGCACATGCCGTGTGAGGGCACCGAAGGAAACGAATTCAGGCGGGTCGAGTTGGTTAGGGTCATGTGACAGTGCCCAATGAATGCATGAGGTTGGTCGGGTCATGTCAGGCCGTGTGAGGGTGCCCAAGTAAACGCGTTTGGGTGGCTCAAGTCAGGTCGTGCCATGTGAGGCCACCCTAGGAAACATGTTCAACTGGGTCGAGTTAGATTGTGTCGTGTTAGGGCACCCAAGGAAAAAAATTCAGGTAGGTTGGGTTGGGTCGGGTTGTGTCATGTGAGGACCCCTAGGAAAATCCGTTCGGGTGGGTCGGTTCGGGTCAGGTTGTGTGAGAGCACCCAATGAAATGCATTCGGGAAGGTCGGGTCGAGTCAGGTCAGGTTGTGTGAGGGCGAAAATATAAAAAATGCTAAGTTGTGACTGCCTGTGTGGCTTGTGCATGTTCATGCGACCCATTTTCTGTTTGCTCAAATTTTCCTTCGTTCAAGCGGGTCAGGTCGTGCCGTGTGAGGGTGCCGAAGAAAACATGTTCACATCAGGTCAGGTTGGGTCAGGTCGGGTCAGGTTGTGTGAGGGAGCTCATATCAAAAATGATATATTGTGACTACCTGTGTGCCTTGTGCATGTTTGTGTGAGCCGTTTGCCGTTTTCTCCCTTGTGTATTCATTTGGGTGGGTCGGGTCATGTGAGGGCGACCAAGGAAACACGATTGGGTCTGGTGAGGTCATGCCGTTTGAGAGCACCTAAGGAAACAAATTCGGCCAGGTCGGGTCGAGTTGGGCCATGTGAGAGTTCCCAAGGAAACGCGTTGAGTGTTGAGATTTTACCAAACTAAAAAAATAATTTTCTGAGTTTTTTGTACCAACTAATTCTTGAGTTTTCTTTGTCCATCGATCATCAAATTTGGAAGAACTATCTTAGATAAAAATGAATTTAATTATTTTATTTCAATTTTATCTTTCATTTCACTCCTATAATTTAGATTTTCAAAATAATTCTAAATTAACAAGGCTAAAATATTCTTTTTAAACAACTGAAAGTAAATTCTTTCTTTATTTCACTCATATTTTCAAAATATTTTGAAATGGACAATGTTATAAAAAAAAATTGAAACAACTAACTTCTGAGAACTCGACTAGGGTTGAGTTTGTAAAGGATCTATAACTATAGCATTCCCCTAAATATATGCAATTAAATTCAATAGTTTTTTTTTGTAATGTGTAATATAAACTAAAAAAATTCATCAACATATTTTCGTTTTGGTGGGCTGCAGTTTCTTTGCCCTAGTGGTTTAACCAAATTTAACCAAACCGTGAGTTCCCAAGATTCTTCACCATAGTGGTTTAACCAAACCATGAGCTCGAAAACTTCTCCACTCACCAATGCTTCATATTTCTCTTGGTCGTCAAAGAAAATCACGCTTGGCTAGGCAAAGGCTTCAGAAGTAAATAACAATGTTCAACCTGCATACCTAAGCAATCACTTGAATCTCAAAATTTTTATTTTCATGTTATTTCTCTTGTCACACTTCTTCTTTTGGTTAACACACCCCATTAATAACATATTTGGGGTTGAGCACATATATAGAGCACATATCCATACCCAAAAAGAATTCCCCAAAACTCAGGTGAAAACCCCCTAGAGGTATTGGAGGATGTTGGACTGGCGATTTTTTTGGTCAAATTGGGGCTGGATCATAGAGCCACAACCTCTGCCAGTTATGGAGAGGTATTTATCCTACCTTTTTCAGAATTTCCCAATTTTATTTCCGATTCTATCTCACTGAATTTTATTGTAAAAAGGTTGTGAATGGTCTTTTTATCTTTGAGAATGGTGCTTGTATCTTTGTGAATGGTGATTGTATATTTTTGTGGAACCCTAAAAGTGATATCCTAAATGGCATTAGTGGAACCCAAAATTAATTTCAAGGTTTTGAATCGCATCGATGAACCCCAGAACTGATAAGAAAAGGTGAAAAATAAGACATGGCCTTTCCATCCCTGTCATGCCTTACTGTAATGTTAACCCGCCTTACCTTATTTTTCGATTGATTTCCAATGTCTTCTCGAATGCTGTAAAAATCCATCTATGGCATTAGGTATATTATAGGATCATTCAGAGCCTACATTTTTTTCTTCTACCATATCTTTAGCGAACACATCCTTTATCAATTGCAAACCAAGAGAAAACTCTATGTTCCAATAAGTTTGAGCCATAGGTAGAAGATGAGTGCCAGTAACAGTTGCATTATATCAGAGAACCCATATGTACTTCAGGGATTTCTATGAAAGAATTGCAACTGTCAATGTAGATTCACTAAAAGAACAACCAGTAATTTCTAGCCTTTCCAGTTATGGGTGACCCTTGAAAGAATCGATAATACCTTAGTTAGTTTCACCCACAAAACCTAGAAGCATCCACCTAACATTAGTGTTGTACTTAGCAATATCAGCGAGATATGTATCTATCGACCCTCCAGGCCTTACATAAAATGCAAACGTACCCAAATTTTGACATCCACGTAGAAATACCCTGACTCTATTTTTCATTAGTAAATTTGTGATGTTATCTTCTTTATCTAATAATATAAACTGAAAATAATTGATATTTTTTCAACATTGACCAAGAGTCTCCAAGGTTGAGTTGCATATATCTGAAACATAGATGGAAATGTACTCAAGAAGGGGGCAACCTAGAGCTACTAATGAAAGCCCTTTATGACAAACCCAACCTTGTTCGTCCTCCCAAGTTGGCTCATATGCTCCTCGTTCCACTCTAAGTCTTTCAACTTTTTTCAAGTATTAACAACAATTTCTAACTGTTTGTCTCCATTAACATTTCTAACTCTGTTTATAAGAAAATCATTTCACTCTTAAACTTCAAACATGTTATCTAAATTGGAAATATTTATGTTAATGGAATAGTATAATCTTCAATATATCCATGTCTCAAGTTTCAGGCCCACAACCCACTTATCCCTTTTAGAGAATAAAAATTCTCCAATGTACGTTATGTTCATTTCAACACTAATATGGTCCAGGGAAGTAATAATATAAACTCCAACATTGTGATATGACTTGGATATTTTGATCTTACTCTTAAGCATTGAAATATTACACTCATGATACCACACTAAGAAATTTCCTTGAAACCTTCATAAAAATAAAATAAAAAATTATATCTTATCATATGTTCATGCAAATAGTGGACACCAGAGATTTTTCCATAGCCACTTCACCATGATATTAAATTTCGATTCCCTCAATTTCTTGATTATGTAAAATATTTTCCCACAGTTTTCAAATGAAATTTTTATTTTGCATTATTACCTTTTAGCCCATCCAAAGTAAATATTTCATAAGAACCGTAGAAATATTCTAGGGGATAGCACCACTACAAACTTCAGCACGAAAGTGTAGATAATAAATTACATCCATGCCTTGAGTTACAACTTTATCTAAAGTGTAATTGTGAAGGAAAATGCTACAATTATATAAGTATCACCAATAATTCTTGCATGAACATATTCCATCCCAGAAATCCTCATTTCCGAAAGCCTACGCCTGCGATTCTTCACATAGAAAGAATACCAACAAAATTAATAACATCTGGCTTTGTCCCTGCCAGTTGCATTTTTCTTAAAGAACTTAAGGGATTTTTTCCTAGACCATGCTAGGCACATCCAGTAATCATAGAATTCCCTAAGACCACATTTCATTGTTGAATCTTATCAAAAAATTGTTGTGAATATTATATACTGCTGCACTTGGTGTACATGTCAACAAGAATATTTCCAGGAAATAAATTGTCCTCAAACGGAGATTTGATTAAATGGGAATGTGCTTGCCTGCCACATGTCAAGGAAAATAATCTTGCACATGCCCTCTCAACATTGAAAAATGGAAATGGTTTGGTTCAAGCCAGACCATTGCATTTCTTCAAGGAGAAATGGAGCTTCTTTAACAAATCCATGTTGTGCATAGCCAATAATCAATGTTGTCCACAATACCTCATTTGTCTTATTCTTTCATTTTTTTTCAAACACTTTGTGTGCATCCTCTAAGTTCCCACATTTGGCTTACATGTCAAGAAGGGCGCTTATCAGAAAAAAATCAAGTTCAAATTCGACTATTATAAGCTTAGAATGGACCTTTGCTGCCATATTCCAAGGCTACAAGATCAACACAGACCTTTTGTAGTGCCATAAGATATAAATCTGCCAGGCCGCACATCAACAATTTCCATCTGAATAAATAATGAAAATTCCTCTACCTATTTCACATACCTTACAAAAATGACATAAAACTATAGTTAATTACATTCATGCATCCATTCAATGCATCAAGCATATGTACCAATATAATTCATAATTGTAGGATCAATATTTGTATAATTTCATAGTTTATATATGCATGTTCACATAATGCATTCTCATACAGTCAAAATTCCATAATTCAGGCTCATGTGTTTTACCAAGATAAGTTGGAGTTACCAACCATCACCTCTACAAAACATCTAGACACTTCCTTATTGTATTTTCAACCATTTGGATACCTTCCTTATAAACCCAAACACAACACCAGAAATATGATTATTTAGCACTTTTAAATGTTGGCCAAGAGGTTGTATTATAAAACATCAATTACAAGTATGAATACTTATTAGATACTTGTGTACTGTTATAGCCTTTTCTAGGTTCAACACATTATGGTGTCACACACAGTTGTCTCACATGACGTGCATTTTCACATTGTATACAAAATTTGTAACATGATTATCATTGCCCAATCACTCTAGCTATAACTTATAACTACTAACCAAATCAATCACATTGTACCAATTCATTAATGCATCATAAATATTCTAACAATCTTTGCAAGGCTCATTATTCTAATATTACATAGCTAACCGTACTTATATAACTGCAAGCTCAAGACTACTGAAAGAAAATTAAGAAAGAGTATTCCATTTAGAAATTATTGACCAAAATTTATTTGAGATGATAAACTCTTTCCTACAAACTATTTACACATAATTTCCAAAATTTTATCCTTGAAATATTCTTATGTGATGCAAGACACACCTAAAGTGGAAAGCAATCAACTTTTTCTCCCAAAATAGTGAATAATCACATCTCCCATCCACATAGTGAACAAAATGATCATGCATAGTACTTTCCATTGTGATGGGGGATATAAAGCATTTATTTGAAGAACACTTTTCTATATCCAAAAGAAAAATTATGCAAAGTAATGGTTATGTGCCATTGTTGTGTAACCAGCTCCAAAAAGAGAAGAAAAGAGATATAAACGCCTTAGAAATGAGCCACTTCGAGGGGGCAACCTCCAATACATTACATAAATGAAAAATTCTTGGATGATACAATTTACAAAACCTCCTTTCTATATATAGGAGTCCATGGGGCCATAATGTAATCCTAGTGGGCCACATTGTCTAGCCGACCTAAAAATAATATTTAAGGGCACAATAATAACAAAATGGGGGTTACAAGGGTTCAATAATAACAATAAGGGGGTTACACTAACAATCATAAGGGACTATACTAATGATATAGGGACCTAACATGCCCCTCTCCTTCAAAAAAGTGTTGTCCTCAACGCTTGAGTAGCTCCGGGTGCTTCTGTATAAAATTCTCATCCTCCCATGTAGAATCTTCGGTGGGTAAGTTCTTCCACTTGATGAGATACTCTGAAATTGATCAATTTCGTAGCTGTCGAGTTCTTGTTTCTGTGACTGCTTCAGGTTCCAATATGATTTTTCCTTCCTCATCAAGTTCTGGCAATATTGTTTGAACTGGAATATTTTCACCTATAACATTCTTTAAGCATGAAACATGGAAAACTGGATGTACTCGCGAAGAAGCAGGAAGCTCCAATTTGTATGCCATAGTACCAATCTTTTGCAACACCTTGTAAGGACCATAGTACTTGGCGATAATTTATTATCCTTCTTAGCTTGCTTGAGGGACATTTGTTTATATGGTTGTAGCCGTAAAAATACCCAATCTCCTACATCAAAACTTCTCTCGGTGCGATGTTGATCTGCCTGTTGTTTCATTCGATTTTGTGCCAAATTCAGGTTATCCTTTAAGAGTTGGAGAACTTCTTGCTGATGCTCGATGTGATCTTCCACTGCTTGAACCTTCGAATTTCCCTTAAATATGATGTGATGGATGGTGGATGATATCCATAAAGTGCCATAAATGGGGTCATTTTTGCTGCAGTATGGAAGGAAGTGTTATACCACCATTCAGCGAGAGGTAACCACTTGACCCATTGTGTTTGTTTATCAGATACAAAAAAACGAAGATATCCTTCCAAACATTTATTTACTATCTCTATTTGACCATTAGATTGAGGATGATAAGATGAGCTATGAGCTAATTGAGTACCCAAACAAGAAAATAACTCCGTCCAAAAATTTCCCGTAAAAATGGGATCTCTGTCGCTCACAATAACCCTTGGGCTTCCATGTAGCTTTTGAATTCTGTCCACAAATGTAGTAGCAAATGTACTTGCTTTAAATGGATGAGATAATGCACAAAAGTGTGCATACTTGGTAATTCTATCAACTACCACCATGATGAAATTCTTGCCTTCGGACTTCGGTAAACCTGTGATAAAATCCATTGAAATCTCCTCCCAACATTGACTTGGAATGGATAAAGGTTGTAGAAGTCCCGGGGTCTTAATTGTCTCCACTTTATTCTGCTGGCAAACCAAACATTCCGCCACAAACTTTTGAATATCGGATTTAAGGCCATCCCAAAAAAATTCTTTCTTCACCCTGTGGTAAGTTTTTAAAAATCCTGAGTGTCCTCCTAAAGGAGAAGTGTGCAATTCCAGAAGAATCTTTTGTTTTAGTTGGGAATTATTACAAAGATATAAGTGATATTTGTACCATAAGGAATCATTTTTCCAACTAAATGTATCAGATGTATTAGGATCTTGCTGCAACTTTTGAATGAGTGTCCATACATCTTTGTCCTTCTTCCATTCATCTCTTGCTTCGGTTATCCAATCTGGTTGGATAATAGAAATGGCACAAAGCAATGCTTCCACCTCTTCATTCTTTCTTGAGAGTGCATCTGCAACAACATTAAGCTTTCCTTTTTGTAGATTATTTCAAAGTCATAACCCAACATCTTTGTGACCCATTTTTTCTACTCTTCTGAAGATAGTCTTTGTTCCAAAAAGTGTTTAAGACTATCATGTTAATTTTTTACCTTGAAGTGTCTTCCCATTAGGTAAGTTCGCCATTTCTTTAGTGCATGGAGTATTGCTAACATTTCCTTCTCATAAATAGGTTTCTGTAAATACTTTCCTTTGATTGGACGACTTTCAAAAGCAATGGGTCTTCCTTCCTACATTAAAACTGCACCAATTCCATTTCCTGAGGCATCACATTCCACAATAAGGTTTTTGTGAAGTCTGGCGTAGCTAAGACCGGTGCTAGGCACATTGCCTCTTTAAGATGTTCAAAGGCCTTAGTTGCTTCAGGAGTCCATGAAAATGCATCTTTCTTCAATAATGTTGTTAGAGGTGCTACTATTCTCCCATAATTCTTAACAAAATTGCGATAATAGCCTGTTAACCCGAGAAATCCTTGCAACTGCTTTATTGTCTTGGGGACTTTCCATTCCTTAATGGCTTTAATTTTGTTAGGGTCTACTTTCACACCCTTGTGAGATATAATATGACCCAGATATTCCACCTCTTGTACTCCAAAGAAACATTTGGATGTTTTTTCATATAATTGTTTCTCCTGCAATAGTTTGAGCACCCTGTCAACATGTTCAACATGATCCTTACAAGACCTGTTGTAGATTAGTATATCATCAAAAAATACTAGCACAAATTTTCTAAGGAAGGGTTTGAAAATGGAATTCATCAACCCTTGAAATGTAGAAGGTGCATTGGTAAGGCCAAAAGGCATGACCAAAATTCATAATGACCCTCATGAGTTCGAAATGTTGTTTTTGGAATATCTTCAGTCTTCATTCTAATTTGATGATATCCTGAACGAAGATCCAACTTGGTAAAATAAATTGCTCCATATAATTCATCCAATAATTCATCAATCACAGGAATGGGAAATTTATCTTTAATGGTGAGCTTATTGAGCTCCCTATAATCCGGACACATGTGCTATGATCCATCCTTCTTGTGTACCAATACTACAGGAGCAGAGAAAGAACTTTGACTAGGTTGAATTATACCCGCCTCTAACATTTCTGCAATCATACGTTCAATTTCGCTCTTTTGGAAGTAAGGATATCTATAAGGCCTGATGTTTGGAGGAACACTTCCTGGAATCAAATGAATAGCATTATCATGATCACGAATAGGTGGGAGTCCTTTGGGAGTTTCAAACACCTTGGAATGATTGTCCAAGACTTGTTGGAGATCTGCAGAAATAGATGATTTTGATGTCGGAACTTGTAGTGAGCATAATTGTGCAATTACGCCTCGTTGTTCTTTCTTTAGAAGCTTTGTCATGACATTAGAGCTTATTATCCTTCCTGGCTTCCCTTCAATACCCCGTAATTCGACTTCCTTTCCTTCTGAAAAAAATTTCAAGAAAAGTTTTTGAAAATTAAAAGCTACCGTCCCCAAAGATTGTAACCATTGTACTCCTAGTACAACATCAGCACCTCCCATAGGAATGGAAAGCATTGGGCTAGTCAATACATATTCCCCCATGGTTAGCTTGATATTATGGCATTTTCCAGAGCAATTTATAGTTCCTCCATTTGCAACCATCACTTGACATTCTGGTGCTGGGTATAGGAAACAATTTAATTCCTTGGCTACCTTACAATGAATTAAATTATGGGTGCTACCTGAATCAATCAACACTATTACCTTTTTCTTCTTGATTTGTCCTTCTATCTTGAGAGTTTGAGGAGTGGTAATTCCTGCCAGTGCATTACACGATATGGTCGGATTCATTTCTTCCTCTTCTAGGGCTGGTTTCTGGTGTATATCCTCTTCTTGTTCATTTTCTTCTTCCTCTTCACAATCTATGTAAAATAATTTATTCTCAGCACACTTATGACCTTTAGTGTATTTCCTATCACAACTGTAGCAAAGCCCTTTTGCTCTTTTTTCTTCCAATTGTTGTGGTGTCAACCTTGTAGGTTGTGGAAATCTAGGCGTAGCAACACTTCCTTCTTTATAGAATTGAGTGGTAGGCTTCCTTGTCGCCATAATTTTACATTCTACTTTTCTTGCCAACCTGAATGCCTTCTCCAATGAATCAGGTTCCAAAACGCGAACTTCATGTTGGATGTTATCCTTTAAAGTGCCTAGGAAGAGATCAATCCTGTGTTCCTCTGTAAGATCAGTTACCCTTATATTCAATTTTTGGAAGTCCTCAATGTGCTGCCCTACTAAACCCTTTTGTTTGAGATTTATCAATTGGGTAAAGAAGGTGTTGCTCTTTGTATCCTCATAATGTGCTATCATTTCCTCCGTAAAAATTGACCAAGTGACAATTTTTTTACGGGAGCAAAGCCATAGATACCATACAAATGTATTTTGTTCTAAATGCAAAGTTGCAATGCATACCTTTTGTGTGTTTTGCACATTATGGAGATCAAAATATTGCTCCATCTGTAGTATCCATGTTATAGGATCCTTTCCATCAAACTTCCTCATATCCATTTTTGGAATATGGTGGTTCTTCCCACCAACATTAGAGTTTATGAAATCACTATTAACATTTATTTTGTTCTCATCATGAGGTTCTTCTACTATCTTTTCACCATTAGGAAACATTTCTTGTATCAACTTTGTCAAATCTTTGATGTTTGATTTTAGATCATCCATCTTAGCTTCCATGCCAGCTTCCATTCCATCCATCTTAGCTTCCATGCCATCCATCTTAGCTTCCACGCCATCCATCTTAGCTTCCTGTATTCATCTTAGCTTCCATGCCTTTCTTCAAATAGTCCATCTTCACTTCCACGCCTTTCTTAGAAGCTTCCATTTCATTTTTGTTTGCATCTTTCTGAGTGAAATTTGTTGCACTTGCTCTTTTAATTTTGATAGATCATGTTGCAATTTCTGTCTTATGATGTGAGTAGAACCTTGAGGCTTAATGAGTGTTGATTCTTTTTAGGCGCTATTTTAGAATCCAATATTGATACCTTTTTCTTGCTTTTGAGGAGCTCGATATTGAAATTAGATTATCTCTGTAATTGAAAATCTTCAATATCTGAAATTCAACCCTGTAGTAGCCCTTTGAAGCTTTTTTCAAATTCCACAGGTCTGACCTAATTTGGAGTCTCCAAGGAAAAGTTGTGTCCAATCTCCCACAATGACCTAATTCTGGACTGGTTCAGTAGAGCAAACTTGTACGACTTGCCACGTGTCATTGTTTTGTCATTTGTCTCTGAAATTGATAGCGAAGAAACTAAAGTCTGTGTACTTGCAACCAATTTTTACGGCACTCAAATCCACTACCCAGAGAGAGAGTTATTGAAGTTTTCCCACGATCACCTCTTTGAGATGCAATTCAGGAGCCTGAAAAAGCACTACCTTCCACGGATCATATCTCCAAAAATATTGCGAACCAAGTTCTGAAATTTTTTGACGAATTTCCTCAGGATTTCAGCTTTGTACCATATGAATTTCAGACTCTGACCCTTCGTACAAAAAACTTTATAGCGCAAATTCCACGGTGACTTGTTTATGAGCCTGAAAAAGGCCTACTTCCCACACTAAAGCATCTCCGAACTATTCTGAATGCAATAGCTCGTTTTGAAAATCTTCCTCGACTTTGGCTTCCTAAAACTGAAACACGAAAACTTAGCAGAAAACGTTATAGCGAAAATTCCACAATGACTGTTTGGAGTAAGCGAAACCAAAGTCCAAACCTCGATGCAAATGTTGTCTAACCAGCTCAAGGAAGAAAAGGAGTATAAACGCTGATGAGCCACTTCGAGGGGGCAACCTCCAATACATTACATAATGAAAAATTCTTGGATGATACAATTTACAAAACCTCCTTTCTATATATAGGAGTCCATGGAGACCTCAATGTATTTTCAGTAGACCTGATAATCTAGCATTATGCCAATAATTTAAGGGCACAATAATAACAAAGTGGGGGTTACAAGGGTACAATAATAACAATAAGGGGGTTACACTAACAATAATAAGGGACTATACTAGTAATATAGGGACCTAACAGCCATTTAATTTTTTTTGCAACTATATCCAATTCCACATTTAATAAAAAACAATTACACAAATATTTGGCCATGTTTGGTTGGCCAACTAGGCTGCACATCCATGAACATCCCAAAGGCCAAGCAACAATAGTACAGAAGATGCTACAGTATCATCAGTTGGCCTTGCAATTCCTCCCACCAAACTTATTGTCTATACATTCAGGTCATTCTAATATTATTTTGCAGAATTGCATCCTCTAGTAATTCTACCTATGAATTTGGTGCAAAATATTTAATTGTTGGTAAATCTTGGCCTTCCTACAAATTTGGTGCAAAATCTTTATTCGTTGGTAAATCCTAGCCTTCTTCATCCTCAATGATCATGGATGGTTCATAAAGTTTTAGGTTCTCTAAATTTACTATCAATTAAATGCACATATAAGGTGGATCAATGAGTTTCTATAGATTATTTCCTACCTTCTCCAATATTTCAAAAGGTTCCATATCTTAGGGGCTTTAATTTTATTCCCTAGTCCTTATAACTTTTCTTTATTAACGTGTAACCAAAATCTATCTCCTATTTGGAGGGCCGGAATTATATAAACTTTTAGTTTTTATTCATATTGGAGTTGATAGTATTTAATAATTTGCATTTATCTAAGGAGCATTGTACATGCATCAGAGTTGTGAAGTAGATGAAATTTAATTTATTTTCGAAAACCATAGTTTAAAGGGAGCAATACTATGAATACTTTATGGTTATTTATTTGGACGTTTGTATATAGGGTTTTTGTGACTTGTTGGCCCATGAAGAAGAATAAATTAAAACTTAAAATATTGGGTATAGATGCATAAGAGATCGTTTGAATTTCAAAGTTGTGGCTTATTATTCCATTGGAATTTGAAGTTTCTATATAAAAAACATGTTGTCTAATTATTATACGTTTTAGAGTTTTTGGATGGAATCCGATGAAATAATTTAACTTTTTAAACATGCAAAATAAAAGGAGATGACCACAGAATTCCTATTATACTTACCTGCTCTATGAATGTGTCTCTTTTAGTCACCTTTCGACAACCCAAAAGTGTCTCTTGGACAATACCCATAACTGGCCTATTCGACTTAGGAGAGACAATGCACTTTGGCACCATCATTAGTTCCAATAGCTCTGATCTCATCTCAAATGACTGAGGTACATGCATATTCATTTCATATCCATCAAAATCACAATTATATGGTGATGTAACTGACAAGTTTGGTTGAAATGTTGAATATGGCATGACTTTGATCATATGCCCCATGATAGACATGTTATGAATACTAGGTTTTCGATTGAAAAGAAAAAAGTCACCATCATTCAAATGCCTCTCCACCTATGAATAACATGTCAATATAAGTATATCATTTAAGAATGTTAGAAAAAAAATGGAACACAATCTTATGCATATTTTCACAATTATTTATATTGTAAGATATTTTTTTGCAAAATGACTATGTTTTTTAATTTAGTTTGTGGAAAAATTGAATGGATACTCCATAGGGAAATAAAATATTTAATATATGTTGAGTGTAATCTAAAAAAATAGATTCACAAACACAATACCTTTCCAAAAATTCATCTTACAAAAATAAAACAATCACAGAAATTGATACTACCTTATAACCCAACTCTAAACGATGGTCGTTGGTATTCTTCATGAAGGGAAGATTAAGCATCTTGCGATCATCCATGATAATGTATCTAGCACAAGTTTTCCCTGGAGGAGGATGAGGCCCATATTAAACAAGTTCTCTTAATATTTTTGACCCATGCACATAGAATTAGTCTAAGTTCTAAAATAATTCCAGTGAAGTAGCAGAGTTTAAAATTTAAAGAGGATATCTTAATGTCATTCAGGTCAAACATGGCCATGTTATATGGAGTCACAGTTTCTGGATATGTCATATTTAGTGCAATACTCTATGGAACTCCTAACTCAGCGATGTTGATATTTTGATCAGGAGTGATAACACTACGTGTAGAAAAATCTACACGTTTTCCCATTAAATTCCCTCTGATGCAACCCTCCTTGGCCTTCAGTCTAGTGTATATGGAATTAATAGGTTGTCTTGATCAATTATTTTTTTGATGGCAACAACATAGATCATTACTTCAGTTCATAAAACAAAGTTATAAACCAGTTGTGTTAACTATATCAACAACAATCAGGATGAAGGAATATTTACCCTTGGCTGAACAGGGAGCTCATTTTCAAAATAGGTAGCAACGTTGAATTGCAAAATTTGAGAAAATTCTATGATTCCTCTTGCTATATGTTTTCATTAATAAGTAGAGCCCATGAATGTTGTAGACCCATGTTTTGTTCTTGTCTAATTGGTTTTTGTTGTTTTCTATGGCCTGGCATATGTATATGTGGGATTTTGTAGGGTTCCTTATTGTAGTTTATAGTCTATTTTTAGAATAAGCTACATAAAGATACTTGTAAAATAGCTTGTGGTCAAGTGGTTAAATCAAACAACTTTTCAGTGTTAAGACCTAGGTGGAAACTCCTAGAGAACATGTTTTTATGCCAATATAATGTGGCCAACAGAGCCATACTCCATCTGAGACCAGGTGAAAGTCCTAGAGACCTTAATAACTCATGTATGTAGCCTATCTCAGTGGGAGAGGTCAGGTGAAAATCTTGGTTGAACTTGGTGAAATAGAATAAATTTTGGTCATGGAATCTAAGGCAATGGTAGACCCACTTCCTTAACAAAGGGTGATTTACCAACCCAAAGGTTGCAGAAATGACACAAAATGAGGAACAATAAAACCTATTTCTTTGTTGTGCTACTAAAGGATTTTCAATGGCGATATCGTTCCATACATGAGGCCACATTGATTTAGTGTCATGTAAGAATACGATGCTTTAATACACACATACTAAAATTTGGAAAAGGGAGAAGTTTGAATCATATTATGATAATCAGTTAATGAAGTAAATGGTCATTTCAGGTGTTCCCCAATATATAATGGGGGAATATAACATAGTTCCAATGATATCGCCAATGGTTTCTCATTAGATCACTATAAGTAGTGAAATCGTAATAGATAAACCATGATGATCAGAGATATATAAGTGGCTAGTGTAGATGTCTCAAGCCATGGTGAGAATGTGGGTGTCTGATAAGAGCAAAGCTATCTAATCTAAAGGTGGACCGATTTCCTTTAATCAATGGAGTACTAAAATAAAAGTTCCAAAAAGAAACTTGATATTTATGTGGAAAAAACACACTAGATCTCTTTGATATAGCACCATGTAAGAATAAAATATGTTAATATGCAGAGGCTAAAACAAGTTCAAGGGAAATTTTGAATCATATTATGATAATCAATTAATGAAAAACATGATTCAATGAGGTGCTTTGCATAAGGCATAGGGAGGGAATATTATATAGTGCTAACTCTAGCCAAACTCAATCGTCTGATCTGACGAAGCACACAAAGGATCTGAAGACTTTAGTGAAAGAGTGCGCCCTTATTGAATATTTTGATGCATCACAATATGAAATTTTTGGAAAGTATGTTACGCAAAAGGTATAGCTAATTGAACTATTAACCATCATTTTTTCTAGAAATGATAAATGTGATATTAGTATATGACAGAGTTGATTTCATAAGTTTCAAGTGACCCAAAACATTGTGCCTTTCTATATTATCTGATTTTAGGAAGTTATTTTTTTTTAAAGTACTAGTTAGAGTTTCATTTTAAATTGAAAGGGAATCTTCAAATATCACCTTAAAGTTTGATCAATGCCTTCTTCAAATCTGGTCTAAGGTCTGCACCAAAGATCACTTCAACTCTCCTACAAAGGTCTACACCAAATAATTTTTAGGTCCTTATATTTATAGTGTAGTCCCTTATTATGTTAGTGTAGCCCCCCTTATTGTTATTGTTGTACCCATGTAACCCCAATATTTTTATTATTTTGCCCTTAAATTATTATTGTTAGGTCAGCTAGGATTACATTATGGCCCCATGGACTCCTATATATAGAAGGAGGTTTTGGTAATTTGTATCATCCAAGAATTATTCACTCATGTAATGTATTGGAGGTTTCTCCCTCGAAGTGGCTTATTTCTAAGGCGTTGATATCTCTTTTATTCTATTTTTGGAGCTGGTTTCACAACATTTGGTATAAGAGCTTTGGATTCTAGGGTTTCGCTGCTCTAAATAGGTCATCGTGGAATTTTCGCTATAAATTCTTTTCTACGAAGGTTCAGAAACTAAAATTTTTAGGGTGCGAAGTTGAAATCCCGAGGAAACTCGTTGCAAAATTTCAGAGCTTGGTTCGCAATATTTTTGGAGATATGTTCTATGGAAGGTAGTGCTTTTTCAGGTTCCCGAATTTCATCTCAAAGAGGTGATCATGGGAAATGCTTCATAACTCTCTCTCTGAGCATCGGATTGGAGTGTCGTAAAAATAGGTCACAAGTACATGGACTGTAGTTTCTGTTCTATCAATTTCAGAGCTGAAGGATGAAACAGTGACACGTGGCAATTCGTAGAAGTTCGATCTACTAAACTAGTCCATAATTAGGTCATTGTGGGATATTGGACATAAATTTGACTATGCGAATCCAAATCAGGTCAGACTTGTGGCATTCAAAAGATAATTTAGAGGGATACCTCAATGCCAAATTTTAGATATTGAAGAGCCGCAATCATATAGACAATCCAATTTCAATATTGAGCTCCTCAAAGGCAAGAAAAAGGTGTGTATTTGTTTTTTCGAATTGCATAAGTCTTGTTTGAAGAATCAATTTGAATTGATTACAAGGGTGTATTGTAGAATAGATATCAGTAATGGGTTCTAAAAAATGCCCTGTAAAAATAATTCAACACACATTAAGCATTCAAAAGGCTCTACTATGACTCATGAATATGAAGAATTGCAACATGATGTATCAAAATTAGAAGAGCAAGTGCACCAAATTTTGCTCTTGTAAAGAGCAGCAAAAAATGAAATGGAAGTTTTGAAGAAAGTCATGGAAGCGAATATGGATGGTTTGAATAATAATATAGATGGTTTGAAGAAAGGCGTGGAATATAAGATAGATGGCATGGAAGCTAGCATGGAATCTAAGATGGATGACATGGAAGCTAAGATCGATGAAAAAATGGAAAACATGAAGAATGATCTAAAAGCAGACATGGAAGGTTTGACAAAGTTGATACAAGAAATGTTTCCTAATGGTGAAAAGATAGTAGAGGAAACTCATGGTGAGAACAAAATAAATGTTAATCGTGATTTCATAAAATCTAATGTTGGCGGGAAGAACCACCATATTCCAAAAATGGATATGAGGAAGTTTGATGGAAAGGATCCTGTAACATGGATACTACAGATGGAGCAATATTTTGATCTCCATAATGTGAAAAACACAAAAAAGGTATGCATTGCAACTTTACATTTAGAACAAAATACATTTGTATGGTATCGATGGCTTTTCTCCCGTAAAAAAATTGTCACTTGGTCAATTTTACGGAGGAAATGATAGCACATTATGAGGATCCAAAGAGCAACACCTTCTTTAGCCAATTGATAAATCTCAAACATAAAGGAGCACATTGAGGACTTCCAAAAATTGAATATAAGGGTAACTTATATTCCAGAGTAACACAGGATTGATCTCTTCATAGGTACTTTAAAGGATAACATTCAACATGAAGTTCACGTTCTGGAACTTGATTCATTGGAGAAGGCATTCAGGTTGGCAAGAAAAGTTGAATGTAAAATTATGGCGACAAGGAAGCCTACCACTCAATTCTATAAAGAAGGAAGTGTTGCTACGCCTAGATTTCCACAACCTACAAGGTTGACATCACAAAAATTGGAAGAAAAAAGAGCAAAAGGGCTTTGCTACAGTTGTGATAGCAAATACACTAAAGGTCATAAGTGTGCTGAGAAGAAATTATTTTACATAGATTGTGAAGAGGAAGAAGAAAATGAACAAGAAGAGGATATACACCAGGAACCAGCCCTAGAAGAAGAAGAAATGAATCCAACCATATCGTGTAATGCACTGGCAGGAATTACCACTCCTCAAACTCTCAAGATAGAAGGACATATCAAGAAGAAAAAGGTAATAGTGTTGATTGATTGAGGTAGCACCCATAATTTTATTCATTGTAAGGTAGCCAAGGAATTGAATTGTTTCCTATACCCAGCACCAGAATGTCAAGTGATGGTTGCAAATGGAGGAACAATAAATTGCTTTGGAAAATGCCATAATATCAAGCTAACCACGGGGGAATATGTATTGAATATTCAAATGCTTTCCATTCCTATGGGAGGTGCTGATGTTGTACTAGGAGTACAATGGTTACAATCTTTGGGGACGGTAGCTTTTAATTTTCAAGAACTTTTCTTGAAATTTTTTTTAGAAGGAAAGGAAGTCGAATTACGGGGTATTGAAGGGAAGCCAGGAAGGATAATAAGCTCTAATGGCATGACAAAGCTTCTAAAGAAAGAAAAACGAGGCGTAATTGCACAATTATGCTCACTAGAAGTTTCAACATCAAAATCATCTATTTCTGCAGATCTCCAACAAGTCTTGGACAATCATTCCAAGGTGTTTGAAACTCCCAAAGGACTCCCACCTATTTGTGATCATGATCATGCTATTCATTTGATTCGAGGAAGTGTTCCTCCAAACATCAGGCCTTATAGATATCCTTATGTCCAAAAGAGCGAAATTGAACATATGATTGCAAAAATGTTAGAGGCTGGTATAATTCAACCTAGTCAAAGTTCTTTCTCTGCTCCAGTAGTATTGGTGCACAAAAAATATGGATCATGGTGCATGTGTCCGGATTATAGGGAGCTCAATAAGCTCACTATTAAAGATAAATTTCCCATTCCTGTGATTGATGAATTATTGGATGAATTACATGGAGCAATTTATTTTACCAAGTTGGATCTTCGTTCGGGATATCATCAAATTAGAATGAAGACTGAAGATATTCCAAAAACAACATTTCGAACTCATGAGGGTCATTATGAATTTTTGGTCATGCCTTTTGGCCTCACCAATGCACCTTCTACATTTCAAGGGTTGATGAATTCCATTTCCAAACCCTTCCTTAGAAAATTTGTGCTAGTATTTTTTGATGATATACTAATCTACAGCAGGTCTTGGAAGGATCATGTTGAACATGTTGACAGGGTGCTCAAACTATTGCAGGAGAAACAATTATATGCAAAAATATCCAAATGTTTCTTTGGAGTACAAGAGGTGGAATAATTGGGTCATATTATATCTCACGAGGGTGTTAAAGTAGACCCTAACAAAATTAAAGCCATTAAGGAATGGAAAGTCCCCACGACCATAAAGCAGTTGCGAGGATTTCTTGGGTTAACAGGGTATTATCGCAAGTTTGTTAAGAATTATGGGAGAATAGCAGCACCTCTAACAACATTATTGAAGAAAGATGCATTTTCATGGACTCCTGAAGCAACTAAGGCCTTTGAACATCTTAAAGAGGCAATGTGCCTAGCACCGGTCTTAGCTACACCAGACTTCACAAAAACCTTTATTGTGGAATGTGATGCCTCAGGAAATAGAATTGGTGCAGTTTTAATGCAGGAAGGAAGACCCATTGCTTTTGAAAGTCGTCCAATCAAAGGAAAGTATTTACAGAAACCTATTTATGAGAAGGAAATGTTAGCAATACTGCATGCACTAAAGAAATGTAGAACTTACCTAATGGGAAGACACTTCAAGGTAAAAACTGATCATGATAGTCTTAAACACTTTTTGGAACAAAGACTATCTTCAGAAGAGTAGCAAAAATGGGTCACCAAGATGTTGGGTTATGACTTTGAAATAATCTACAAAAAAGGGAAGCTAAATGTTGTTGCGGATGCACTCTCAAGAAAGAATGAAGAGGTGGAAGCATTTCTTTGTGCCATTTCTATTATCCAACCAGATTGGATAAACGAAGCAAGGGATGAATGGAAGAAGGACGAAGAAGTGTGGACACTCATTCAAAAGTTGCAGCAAGATCCTAGTACATCTGATACATTTAGTTGGAAAAATGATTCCTTATGGTACAAAGATCACTTATATATTTGCAAGAATTCCAAACTAAAACAAAAGATTCTTTTGGAATTGCACACTTCTCCTTTAGGAGGACACTCGGGATTTTTAAAAACTTACCATAGGGTGAAGAAAGAATTTTTTTGGGATGACCTTAAATATGATATTCAAAGTTTTGTGGCAGAATGTTTGGTTTTCCAGCAAAATAAAGTTGAGACAATTAAGACCCCAGGTCTTCTACAACCTTTATCTATTCCAAGTCAACGTTGGGAGGAAATTTCAATGGATTTTATCACAGGTTTACCTAAGTCTGAAGGAAGGAGTGTCATCATGGTGGTAGTTGATATAATTACCAAGTATGCACACTTTTGTGCATTATCTCATCCATTTAAAGCGAGTACAATTGCTATTGCATTTATGGAAACAATTCAAAAGCTACATGGAAACCCGAAGATTATTTTAAGTGACAGAGATCCCATTTTTTCAAGAAATTTTTGGACGGAATTATTTTCTTGTTTGGGTACTCAACTAGCTCATAGCTCATCTTATCATCCTCAATCCAATGGTCAAACAGAGATAGTGAATAAATGTTTGGAAGGATATCTTCGTTGTTTTGTATCTGATAAGCAAGCACAATGGGTCAAGTGGTTACATCTGACTGAATGTTGGTCTAACACTTCCTTCCATATTGTAGCAAAAATGACCCCATTTATGGCACTTTATGGATATCATCCACCATACATCACATCTTATTTAAGGGAAAATTCTAGGGTTCAAGCAGTGGAGGATCACATCAAGCATAAAAAAGAAGTTCTCAAACTCTTATAGGATAACCTAAATTTGGAACAAAATCGAATGAAACAATAGGCATATCAACATAGAAATGTGAGAATTTTTGATGTGAGAGACTGGGTATTTTTATGGCTACAACCATACAAAAAAATGTCCCTCAAGAAAGCTAAGAAGGATAATAAATTATCGCCAAAGTACTATGGACCTTACAAGGTTCTGCAAAAGATTGGTACTATGGCATACAAATTGGAGCTTCCCGCTTCTTCACGAGTGCATCCAGTTTTCCATGTTTCATGCCTAAAAAAGGTTATAGGGGACAAAATTCCAATTCAAACAATATTGCCAGAACTTGATGAAGAAGGAAAAAACATATTCGAACCTGAAGCAATCACAGAAACAAGAACTTGACGACTACGAAATCGATCAATTTCAGAGTATCTCATCAAATGGAAGAACTTACCCATTGAAGATTCTACATGGGAGGATGATAATTTTATACAAAAGCACCCGGAGCTACTGAAGCATTGAGTACAACACTTGTTTGAAGGAGAGGTGCATGTTAGGTCCCTATATTAATATTTTAGTCCCTTATTATGTTAGTGTAGCCCCCCTTATCATTATTGTTGTACCCCTGTAACCCGAATATTGTTATTATTATGCCCTTAAATTATTATTCTTGGGTCGGCTAGAATTACATTGTGGCCCCAATAGGATTACATTGTGGCCCCATGGACTCCTATATATAGAAGGAGGTTTTGTTCATTTGTATCATCCAAGAATTTTTCATTCATGTAATGTATTGGAGGTTGCCCCCTCGAAGTGGCTTATTTCTGAGGCGTTGATATCTCTTCTCTTCTATTTTTGGAACTGGTTTCACAACGCTAATGGTCAAGGATTCTTCAAACAAGGGGTCCAAAATTAGCTTTAATTTTGCTACCAGTCTGCTACAAGGGAAACTAAAACTACTCAAATAAGCTTCTTAAATTAGGCCAAAAATTTATTCAACTTAGCTCCTTAATCTGCTTCAAGAAATTTGCATCAGTCTCAAATTCGGATCTCAACTTCAAACTACCAAGAATTGGAATCTTGTTCACAATTTGTATCTATCTTAGAAACCGCAGAATCGAACCCTCTTCATTAGTGAACTTTTGGTTTGGTCCTTTGGATTATATTTTAGACCATGAATTTCATCATGACAACTTTGGATTACTTCGGTTCTTTCATATATGCTTGACCTCTTGCACATGATATTATAAGGAGGAATGTTGCACAGTCCACTCTTTAGTCAATTATCCTTGTAGTGGGTTCATTCAATTTCACTTTCAACCAAACCATGGTTTCAATCATTTTACTTATGATTTCTCCATAAATATAACAATCTTGAGGGAGAACAATCTTTACAACATTGCTTAGTTCTAATCTGCATTTTACTGCCAAACTCGTGATTAAGTTAGGTGCCAACACATTTTCACGAACCTTCACTGGTGAAACCCATGTTTTATACAATTATCGACTCTATTATTTACAAAACCTATCACAAATAAAAACGAAAATAGTTCCCACTATGGTAGAAACTGTCATGCATTTTGGCCACACTACATTCTTATGCAGTTCCAGAGACATTTTTTCTTTGTTTTTGAGTTGATTTTTTAGAAAAATAAAGGTTTATATTTGAAAATCTGTACTATAAGAAGTTCCACATGTGATACATGAAGCTCCCCAATAGGCTAAAAATGTCCTTCATGCAAGTCAGAGGCAAGCCTCACTTTGGTTTGCTTTACTCCTAGCCTATAAGATGAAGCTCCCTTGTTCTGTTTGAGATGAGAGTCTATAATGGAATGCTTTGTTGTTTCTATTTCCATTCTTGCAGGATATAGTTTTTTTACTTATTGTATTAACCCATATTATTTTCTTGAAGCATATTTATTGTGTTTTATCTACATCATCGATGATATTTAATAAATTATTAATTTTAAACACTGGATACCAAAGCATTCCTTTGGAAATTTAGGTTCATAGAACAACTGTGTAAATATCTCAAGCTGAACTTTTTAGATGTTACATATTTTACGTCATATGATTTTGGGAACTTTAATTATTAACTAGAACTTGTGGTTTAGTTTGAATTAATATATTATGCTAAGCTTTGATTCAATCATAGAAATACTATTCTTGCAAAGCATTATATATAGCGCATATTTTGTTTATTGAGAGAATGGAGGTTTTTTTTTCAGATGTGGCCTACGAAGCGGCAATTTGTTGGTTCTAGTTATATCTTTGCCAAACACTTGGAGGAGCTCTTTGCAAAGGTACAAATTATATATACCATCTAATTAATATCTTGATTAGAATGTTCTCTTTTTATTATGTTGAATTACAAAATGCTTGCCTTTTAGTATACATGCATTCTAATGGTAATTGAGATAATTGCATATCCAAATTATTCATACTTCCTTCCTATTGTAGAGATATATTGCGATGTTTGACAAGAATTATCTATTACCATTAGCATCTGAACTATTTCCAAATCTATCTGACTTATCAGACCAAGGAATAGCTAGGTCTCTCTTAGTAGATCAAGCAACGATTTTTAGCTTATCATCACCTCGTGTAGAAATACCCAAGGATCAGACTATTCAAAAGATTCCATTGAACTCCATTCCTAATGATATCAATCTTCTAAAGAATAATGAACTAACTTTCAAACCAAGTACAATGAAAGACGTCGAAGCTACAAAATCTAGTTTCCCTGCCATTGTGACTGCAGAGCCTGTTGGAAGCCCAAAGCGTGTTGTAGGTGTTTTCTTGACAATATATTTAAGTTTATTATGTGAATTGATATTTTTTCAATTGTCGAGAAGTTTTGATATAGTATTTGATCGAGAGCTTTCAATTATTAGTTCACAAAATAAAGTGCTCTACTGGCTTATTATTGCATATGGTGTTTTCTTGAAATTGTTCTTTCCGTGGCGATAAGAAAATTATTGATGGGCCTGCAGAGGACTGTGGAAGAGGCTCAAATAATACACCAAATGGAGAGTAGCCATTTTTATACCTTTTCAGCAAAGCATTATGAAGATAATTGCATCTTGTGGTGAAGCTATTTTTGACATTTGATTTAACCATGCATTATCATAATAATTGGGAAAATGAAATTATCTCCTACCTCTCATAGATTATTTTGTGGAAATACATTGTTTAACTCTCGAAACCTAGAGAGAGGCATGTATTCCCTTAATTTATGTGAACTCGTTATAATTACCCTTGATCTTCGAAACATTTTTCTGGATATAAGACATTGGTATAGTTGGATTTTTACTATTCAATGCAATCAGTGCACCATCTAGATTCATTGTGTTGTTATCCTTTAGCTTTGGAACTTATCTAGATATGAGACACTGATTTAGTTGGATTTGTAGTAGTGTCTATATTTAATGCAACCAATTCCCCATTTATATTCAATGTACCATTATCCTTGAGCTTTGGAAGTTGGAACTATGATATGAATATCAGAAGCTACTCTAGATGGATTTGTACTATTGTCTATATTCAATGAAACCAATGGCCATTTAGATTCAGTATAATGTTACACAAGAGTTATAAATCACTACAGTTCCACCCCAACCTCCAACCTTATATGAGCTATTGAATGCACCAACTAATTTCATGGTTGATTGGGTTTGACTTCACCCCACCTTGACCTACACTTTAGACTACACCAGTAAAGTGTTCAGATACCCTAACGACTGAACCTCCTTCATTTAAATGATGGGTCTATACTAGCTTCCATACTCAGTAAATCCAATCGTGACCCCACCCAAACCTACATTGTAGAATGCACCTCTTGACTTTAGGGATGTATTTTTATTTCAACCATCATAGCATATTATGAATTCAAGGACAAGTAATAATATTTACGTTGAATACGAGGATAAGTGAATAAACATGACCAAGGCCCTACTCATTGTATAATAGTGCTATCCCCTTCATTGGAAGGTATTGGCCTATGCTGACTTACTTAGGTAGTTTATTTACATTTAATATGAAGTGAACAATCATAGTTTCTACCCCTTTCATATACAAATAATCAGCTACACTCATGCATAATCCACTTGCATAAGCGAATTCCCTTATCTGGAAATTGATATGTTGGAATTTTGTTTCAACAAAGGCTCTTATGTAAGAGGAGCATTATCATACTCATAAATTTATAATAAAGGATGCATATTTATTTCTTATGTATGGACACAAGATTTAGCTTCCTTTTAAGATCTTCATTTTGGATCTCAACGCTCATTCATTGAAAGGTGTACCTTTGAGCTTGATTTTATTGGCCTGTGTGTTTAATTTCATTGCATTATTAGTAAGAGAAAACAAAATGGATTGATAAATACATTCAACCATGCTCCAACTATTATCAAACACATAAATAGAAAATAATTAATGAATCGCTCTGCTACAAAGAGATATTACCACTAGAGCTCTCCTTTCTCCATTTGATCGAAATGCATAGAGCATAAGGGGATTCGTTTAGTAGTCATCAATTTATGCACAGTTGTGATGCCACAAAGATATTTTGGTTTCTTTATAGATGCAATGATTCCCATGCTCCAAAGGTTTTCCCGAAATGTTTTTTTCCATCTACCATTTTTTTCGTCAGAATTCCGATGATGATTTCTGTTGGAACTCTGACAAGAGTTTCTGTCAGACTTGCGATGCTTTTTTATAGCTGCAATGATGCATATGCTCCAAAGTTTTTCCCAGTGTTTTTTTTTTCCATCGGAACTGCGATGAGATTTTTCTTTAGAAGTGCGAATCTTGTGTACTATGAAGCATCAGAGGTGCGACACTATCAAGTGTTAGAAATATGATGATATGAAGCATTGTAACTGCGAAAATATTAAGTTCTGGGAGTGCGAAAATATTAAGCGTCGTAATAGCGAAAATATGAAACGTCAAAATAGTGTCAGAAGTGAGACGATATTAAGCATCGGAATTGCGATGATGTTGTCTGTCGGACTTGTGAAGATTATTTCATTTGGGACAACAAAAGAAATGAAAATTTTCCCAACCACAAATTGTCACTCTTGGGACACCTATGTGTCGCAATAGTGACATTTTGGCCATCAGAAATTGGCCCAAATGTGCTAGTGTTAACAATCATTTCATAGAAAAAGAAATTTAGGTAGAAAGGTGATTAGTATTTAATATAATTAGAACTTTAAACAAGTATATGAAACCAAAAAATGAGAGGGAATAAGATAATTATATTGAGGAGTTCTTGTGGGCTCCTTCCAAGTCTTTGAGGGATGCCTAAAAATTATAAAACAATAAAATGTATTTTTCCAAAAATATGTTAAACCTAAAAATAAATATAAAATACACAAATGAAATATCTAAAGCTAAGACCAAAGGATTTAGTACTATAAGTCCCTTATGTCATTCTCTTTTGGTTTCACTCTCTTGGAAGATCCTTCTTCAACCACATGTCAAACTTCTTTCTTGGCCCCTTCTTCTTGAAGTTTCCCTTGTGATGAGCAATGTAGGCATTTGAGACTTCTTCATTGCTATTTACTAATGATATTATTAACTCTTCTTGACTGCATGATGTCCATAGTTCCTCAAAAGTGGGATATTCTTTCCATATGTTGACACTTTAAGCAAAATCACTCCAAGAAGTTAGAAACCGTAATAAGGATGTGATCAGAAGTTCCTTGTCTGGAAATATTTCATAAATGACAAGAATATCATCTCTTATTCTTTCTATCTTCACAAATAAAGTGGCCACATAATCTTCCTCAGTCTTCTTATGGGTCGTTAGTTCATTTTTCAAGTTTGCTACTTTCACAATGTTCTTGATTGTAAATAGTTTTGACAAGGCTTCATACATTTCTTGAGCATGGTCAATGTTAGCTATGTAAGGGACAAGTTTTTCCTTTATGCCTTCAACCATTAGAGCCATGGCCACTAATTCCAATTCCCTGTATTTCACCTTATCTGCATCAATGTAGTATTTTGTGGGCTTCTTTACTTTTCCCTTCACCACATCTAATACTTTGTTCCTTTCAAGGGTGAGTTCAATCATATTCTTCCAAGATATGTATTTTGACGCTCCTTTAATATTTTTTTCTAAATTGATTGTGTTAGACATATTTCTTGAAGATAGTGAAACATATTTTCTTAAAGAGATTCCTCTTATGATGTTTTTATAATTCAATGATAAATTTCTTGAGAATATTTTTTCCTTCTTTCTTCACCGAAGCTCTGATACCATAAAATGAGAAAGGCATAATGATTTTATTTTTCTTCGATATTTACTTGTGATGCTCTTTAATTCTTATTAGATTCTTATTGTATTCTTTCTTCTTAGTTCATCAAGAAAATATAAAATAAGTAACACATAGATCAGGGACACCAGATATAGGCCATAAGCCAAGGAAAAAACCCACTCGAAGGGAGAACTCAATTAGTAATTATTCCTTAAATAGTTTTCCTGAGACAATGGAACTTGACTTAGCATTCTTCCACACCAAGTCAAACTCCCTTTTGATCCTAATTAGACCTGGTAGTAATAGCAGCAGCAACACTATGCAACATTTCCTTCGACCTAGAAACTTTGATCCTTCTTCTGAGACTTCGATCTTGGAGAAAATAATTCGATATTACTTCTAGGACTTTGATTATAATCCAATACAACTTCTTATGGCACTAACACCCAACAAAATCGACTTCGAACTATTCTTCATTTGGCAGTAGCAACATTCAGTAACTAGCAACAACTAGCAGCAGCAAAATAATGAGGGACTTCCATCTTCTAATCTAGAGAATGTGTGTGTGTGTGTGTGTGAGAGAGAGAGAGAGAGAGAGAGAGAGAGAAAGAGAGAGAGAGAGAGAGAGAGAGAGAGGGACCAAAAATTTGATTTTTATTCACTCCTCTAGCTTTTCCAAACTCACACTCCTTTTGAACCCTTTATTCACTTCACTCTTTTTCCCTATGCAGAAGTAGATATCGTTTTTTTTGTGTGTGAGAGAGATTCTTTCAAATGAGTTTGATTTTCTTGTATATATAGGTTCGTGATGAGCTTGAATTCCTGTGATTGAGGCTGACTTGATCACATTAAGGCTAACTTGGTGTGGATGTTCCATAATCCATTTTTTACTCAACATTTAACCTAATTAAATTATTCAAAAGCCCGTGATGGGTTAATTTAAATCTGTAATAACACTATAAAATCAGATTAAATCCTATAAGTCCATAATGGGGAATTTGACCTAAAATAATATGACCCAATCATGAAATACATGCTTTAAAAATTCATTCAATAATAATATCAATTATTTTCTTTGTTATTTTTACAAGTACATTAAATATAGGGTTGAAAATAATTTATGAAGACCGAACCTAGTTACAATATTCAAAAGTACATGTATGCCAACTTATCATACATGTCTTTAGATTATTCAAATTTCCAACATAAGCAAGTAAATGATATTATAAACCATCAACTATAATTTTATTTTATTTTAACTCACCTTTCTTGTACTTGTTCTTGGCAGCAATAGAAGCATTCTCTAGAGACTCATGTACTTTTCCTTGAATGTATTCCAAACCATCATTGTCTTCAACTATGATTTCCAACTTGATCTTCCAAGCGGAAAAGTTTGATGAGTTCCCAAACTTCTCATTTTCCTTGAAGAAGGAGGTATACATCTTGACCAAACTCTAATAGGCTTCTTAAACTTCTTCCAAGAGTGATTTACCCTTTATCCTTGTCTCCTTGGGCTTCTCTTCATATTATCTTTGATAAGATGTTAAATTTACCATTTTTCTATGTTGTTACAATAACTTTAGACCAGTTCTTATATTTAGATAGCAATCTTTCAAAACAATTTAATCCTCCAATGATCAATAGAAATTGTAGATGGAAAAGTAAATATAGTGAAAAAAAAGGAACAAATAAGAGACGCTAGGTTTGGTCAAAGACTAGGGGAAAAATCCACAAGGGGGAAAACCATTTAAAATTATTCTTCTTCTCAGATTTTCATAAAATGTTCAACAAGAGAGAGTATAATGATATAGTTCTTCAATCACAAAGTTATCTGGAAAAATAACCAAACAATCTTAAGAAATATGAGTTGAGAAACAATACTGATCAGAGATATATTTCATAACGTAAGATTGCACATAATCTCCTTTATTCATTTTCACATCTTTAACTTGATCCTTAAAGGATATGATCTCATTCAAATTATTGAATTCATTCATGTTAGAAAATCAGAAAGGCAAAAAGTTTTTCTTGTTCTTGATTAGTTACTTGTGATGTTCCTTAATTCGTATTAGATTATTGTTGGCTTATTTATTCTTAGTTCATTAAGAAAATATCAAAGAAATATCACATAGATCAAGGACACCAGATATAGGCCAGTAGCTAGGGAAAGACCCAAATCTAGGGGAAAATCCCGTCAGTAATTCTTCCTTCAATATTTTTCCTGAGACTCTATACCTTGACTTACACTTCCTCCACACCAAGTCAACCTTCCCTTTGATCCTACTTCGACCTGGTAGCCGCAACAATGACAGTAGCACTATGAAACACTTCCTTTGATCCCTCTTTTGAGACTTATATCTTTGAGAAAAGACTTCGATCTTTCTTCTAGGAGGACTATTTTTATCCAATACAACTTCTCAAGGCACTAACACCCAAAAAAATCAACTTCTAAATATTTTTCATTTGGCAGGAGCAATTGGGAGCAGCAAGATAATGAGGGACTTCAATCTTCCAATTTATAGCATGTGTGAGAGAGAGAAAGAGACACCAAAATTTTAATTTTTCTTCACTTATTTAGCTTGTCCAAACTCATACTCCTTTTGAACCCTTTCTTGACCTCACACCTTTTCCCTATGTAATAGTAGATATCGAGTTTTTGTGTGTGTGAGAGAATTTTTCAAATGAGTTTGATTTGCTTTTATATATAGCCTTGTGATGAGCTCGAATTCCTTGGTTGAGGCCGACTTGGTGTGGAGGTTCCATAATTCATTTTTGACTCAATATTAACCCTAATTACATTATTCAAAAACCCATGATGTGTCAATTTAAATTTGTAGTGACTCTATAAACTCAGAGAAAATCCTACAAGTCCACAATGGAGACTTTGAACTAAAATAATATGACCCAAGCATGAAACCAATGCTTTAATAAGTCATTTAATAATAATATAAATTATTTTCTTTATGCTTTTGACAAGTATATTAAATTTAGACTTCAATATAACTTATGAAGACTGAACCTAGTTACAATCTTCAACACTCCCTCTTAACTAGGGAGGTATTCATAATACACAAGGAAGATCTCAACTATGTGAACTATGAATAGTTTTTAGACACCTCAATGACATAGAATAGATTCCTGACCATGGAAATCTATCCATTGATATCGCAATAGAGTAGGCACCGTAATGCCATGGTCTAGATTCCTGAAAAATGAAATCTATCTAAGGGGGGCTAATATGGACTAAACCTTTCATCCTCTATAGGTACCCTTAAGATCACTTACTAACCATCAACCCAAGGAACTAGGTTCACATCCACCAAATGCAATGTTATGAAACCAACTCCAAAAATAGAAGAAAAGGGAGATCAACGCCTTATAAATCAACCACTTTGAGGGGGAAACCTCCAATACATTACATAAATGAACAATTCTTCGATAATAAAAATGACCAAAACCTCCTTCTATATATAGGAGTCCATGGGGTCATAATATAATCCTAGCCGACCTAACAATAATAATGTAAGGGCACAATAATAACAATATTGGGGCTACAGGGGTACAACAATAATAGTAAGGGGGTTACACTAACAATAATAAGGGACTATACTAGTAATATAAGGACCTAAAATGCCCATCTCCTTCAAAAAAGTGTTGTCCTCAATGCTTGAGTACATCCAAATTTTTAGTGGGTGAAAATGCGAAGTTGGGTTACACTTTTTGCCATTTTTTGAGAAAAAAATTTCATTTTTTTCGGTTCTTCAACTTTCTACAAACTATAACAATTTTTCTGTTTAGAATTTCATTTTGCGATAAAAATAAAAGTTGTTAAAAATTTTGTTAGCTTTCTATTACTTATCTTTTGGAATTTTTTTATGCACATTTGATATGTCAAATTAGCATTTATTTGAGTGTGTGTTTTTTAACAATCAAAGGATTCATAAGAAGTCATGTTAATACGCAATGTTGTATTCTTTGAAAATTTATGTTTTTGGGAAAACAAAATGTGTTACAACAATATATATAGAGTCTACTTCGGTTTCATCATATTTACAAAGCCAATGGATGCATATCATAATTACTAGAATTTTTTGAACTGGTCCAATATGAAAAAATTGCATATTTTGAGTATGTTTCGCGATGCAAGAAATTTCTTAACATATAAGTTATAAAATATAAATCTAAAAGCACCCCATTAGAGATGACGGACCAATGTAATGCCCCATAATTTTTTAATTTTTTTTTACAATGTATTTTGGAAGGTACAGAATTTTGATTTCACTAAATCACAATGACCCTCAGAAATTCTTTGCACCCGTTTTATTATAAAATTAATTAAAATTAGTAAATATCGATGAAAGTCCATAAAAGTTATATTTCTCGAAAGTAGATTCAATTCTGAAAATCCTTGTCTTGGTTTCGACAGTTAATTCAGAATGTTAAATGAAGTTTAATCAATCCAAATTTGCAGAAACGTATTCAAAGCTTGGATCTGCGTAACTGGTGATGTGTTAGTTCGGCTGAATTTTTAAAAAAAGTTCGACCGAACTATTTTTTGCACAAATGGGCTGTTAAGTCTCACACCTTAATAGTTCGGCCAAACTTCTGCCTACTTTTTTTTCGGCTATAAAATTTCGCAGAGCCCCTCCAAAAAAACATTTCACGGCAATATAAATTGCTGCGAAATCATTCATAATTTTCACACATTTCGCACATTTGGTTTGATTTTACAAAGGTCTTGGTTTGGGTTTAAAGAATTTTCTTGGAGATTTGGGTTTAAGGACATTTCTTGGAGGCGGTCTAATTTTGCAAAGAATTGTTTTGGGTTTAAGGACTTTTCTTGGAAGACATTTCTTGTAGGTGGTCTGATTTTGCAAAGAACAGTTTTGGGTTTAAGGAATTTTCTTGGACGTACATTCAAAGGACATTTCTTGGAGGTATGTGATACATTTTTTTGGATGTTTTTTGTTCTCCATTTTTTTTGAAAGTATAGATTTGGGCTTAATTTTGAATTCTTGGAGGCGGTCTGATTTTGCAAAGAATTGTTTTAGGTTTAAAAATTTTTCTTGGAGGACATTTTTTGGAGGTGGTCTAATTTTGCAAAGAATTGTTATGGGTTTAAGGAATTTTCTTGGACGTACATTAAAAGGAAATTTTTTGGAGGTATGTAATGCATTTTTTTGGATATTTTTTGTGCTTCATTTTTTTTGAAAGTATGGATTTGGGCTTAATTTCGAAAAGATATTTTCTGGAAGTATTTTTTAAAGTGACGTTTTTATTTTTTTTAAGTTGGAGGCATTTTTTGAAGTGGCGTTTTTTTAGAGTACGTGTTTTGAGTTGAAGTAAATATTTTGAGCTTCGTTTCATTTTTATAAGACATTTTTTTCTTAGATTTTTTAAAGTAAGTGTTTTGGATTGGAGCATGTATTTTTTGAAAAAATTTTAAAATGAGTTTTTTTTTAAAATTAAATCTTTTGTGCTGCTTTTTCTAATTGAGTTATTGTCTAAATTTTTGAAGGAATTTTTTTGAACTTCATACTCTATTATCATGGGAAATCAAATGAATTGTGCGAGAAAATATGATCGAAAAAGAGACCCTAAGGAATGTAGAGAAGAGATGAGACAATCTCACAAAAGAAAGATAGAAGCACTCTTAAATATTGAAGGGGAAAATCAACCTCAACTAGAAATTGAAGTAGGTATGTAAATGTAAATATTATGATCTATTGATATATTTAAAATTTTCCTAGTGTAAAATGTGAAACTTAATTTTTATTTGATGAGCTAATTTGAAAAATATTTTGCAATGTAGACAGAGAGAGATATTCCTCAAAACATTGATGATGAGATACAAAATTTTGAAAGAGAAAGTGAAAGAGATATTGAACCCATGATTGAAGATGGTGAAAATATTGAAAGAAATTCAAGTGAAGAAATCAAATCACAAGGTATATATATATATATATATATATATATATATATATATAGATTGAACACATGCACGTATTATTGAAATTATACATATATTTATTAATTTAGTTATTTATTGAATATGTAAACTTATTATATACTATGTATTCGAATATGTATAGATGAAATCAGTGTTGATGATGAGATGTTAGAAAATGTTGACACTCACACATATGGAGATAAAAAACCTGACCATTATATACGATATCATGTTAACCGCATTTTTGAAACGTATTTCATAAAGGAGAAGGTGACAGTTCAAGCTTGAATGTTAAAAGGTATCCTATCATTAAGGAAATTAAAAGAAGCTACGACACTACTGGGTATTTGAAAATCAACCAAAGATAAAAAATGAAGGAAAATGTGATAAAAAATTTAAGTAGTGCTATAAATTCAATTAGGATATCTAGACAGAAAAATGTTTCAATTGTACGTAGAGGAATAAATATGGCAATGGTTTCATAAAGTACTAAAGAGATCATTTGGTAACATCTATGGCATGAGCATTAGGAACCTCGCGAAAAAATTTGCACAAACATCGGAAATTTCGGCTGCAAATAGATGTAAATGATGAAATCGCTTGTTGGAGAGCTATTTGTAGGCAACCATACAAATATAGAATTGGAGAAAATGTTAAACAAATAATATATGAAAATTGGAAGAACAATTTGCGTGCTTCGCCAACTGCAAATCTTGTGATGCCAAGAAGAATATCACGAAATCAGTACGAAGAACATGAAAAATATTTCTTGGAAACCACTCAAATAGAGTTATTCAACAAGTTCAAAGAAGAGAATCGTGAAATTCATCTTTCAATTAGTGCTTTTGTTCAACAAAAACCATGGTATGTAAAACCTATCACCGTACGCGACACTTGTTGTTGCCCTTATCATGTGGAATTTGAGTTATATTATGACACATTCCTTGATTTTGGTAGACAATATGGAAGGATTCACCTCCTCCTTCCACTATCCGTGATTTCATATCTCAAATTCTATGTGAAAGAGAAAGTGATGAACTATTTTACAAAAAGAAATGTGTTGGTGATAAAAAATGCGATCATTGTGGAAATTTGACTAAATTTCAAAACAAATATCGTATTGATATAAATGATCAATCATTGTCCAACATGAAAGTGAAATGGAAGAGATATGAATATATCGGTACATCGATTCAAGGTGCAAATAGTGTTAAAAGAATCGAATTACGAGAAGACAAAATTTTTCTGATAGACTTTTTGAGAAAGTTTGAGGTAGAAATTTACAAATACACCAAGCATTCCCATAGAGCTTGATGGCAAGACTTGCAATTCAAAAAATCTCGTGAATTTTTTCCACCAGGGACCATTTTGTCAATGATTGATTTTGCAGAAAACTACACATTTGTTCCACAAAAAGAAATTCAGAGTGAATACTATCATTCTGACCAAGTATCCATGCTCGTCCATATTCTATATAGACATGCTAAACAAAATGTCGATCATATAGAAAGCACGAGTGAAAATCAACATATCATTAAAGAATATCACTTTTATATCAGTGACGATCGTACACATGATACATGTTTTGTACAACATTGTTTTGGAAAAATTTATGATTCATTGAAAAATCGTGGAATAACATTCAATGAACATTGGATATGGTCAGACGGATGCGCAGGTCAATTCAAATCTGCACAATCATTCTTTTGGTTGTGTTGTCTTCATAAGAAAACTTGCATTAAACATTGTTGGAATTTCTTTGAGACTGGCCATGGAAAAGGAGAACATGACGATGCAGGGGCATGCATAAAATGAGCACTTCGAAGATATCAAATGAACCCCTCTGCAAGCCGACTTGTGGACGCGAAAGAAGTTGTTCAATGGTGCATCGCTGCTCTAAGCCATGAGACTAACCCATCAAGGGAAGTGCGAAGGTACATTCAATTTAATTTTTATTGGAAATCTAATTTTAAACATTGTGTACATTTATCGTGCAATGATTATCTTTGATTTTATTTTGATATCATATTTACAAATTCTTCTTTTAATTTTCCATATAAAGGTTTTTCTGGCATATTGGGATCGAAGACGTAGATAGATCAATTGGAAATGACGTTGAAACAATAAAAGGGACTAGAAAATTGCATTCAATTAAAACAAAGTCGTCCAGAAATGTGTTTGCATTGGATAAAAGAAAATATTCTTGTTTTTGTCATGTTTGCATAGACAACACAACATCCAATGACGTTTGTGAAAACAAAATGTATGTAAATGATTGGAAACATACAGAGCTAAATACAAAGGGAAAAATGTCTGTTGCAATGTTTGAAGAAATGCAATCAGAGGAAACTACAATATCATCTGATGGTGATCGAGTTTCTGATCTTGTTAGAGAAGGTAACATTTGAATTCCTTTCTAATGACTTAAAGATCTAGAAATAAATTTAAATATATATAATTTTGTTAAGTTTGTTTTATTGTGCATGAGATGTTTTTTCTATAATTGCACCTATTGACAATGATGAAAATGTGAAGTATTATTTGATGCGTTGCACTGAACGAAAAATGAAATTATTAGAAAACTATAACGATCATGGATTTCAATATGAAAGAGGATCTATTATACTGAAAAGTTATTTTTTCAGACAAACTAATCAAAGTGGGGATTTTGTTTACTTTGAAAACTATGAACCTAATTTCATAAGTTGTCAATATATTCACTTGGTGTGTGCAACACAGATAAAGTTGATAGAGATTCAATCAAAGAAAAAAACGAAAATTAAGAAATGGAAAATGTCAAAATCCGATCATGAATGGATTATTAAAGATGGAATTCCATTGGAATTTTTTTGATTGAACTGCCCAAAAATTTATTCTCTTTGGATTAAATAAGTTTTATAAATTCCAGTACTCAACTAAAAATTGAGTTGCTTATGTTATTTATGCAAGTGTTTGCACATGGAAAAATTGTTTTGGTACATGCACGTGCTCTAGTATCAACTTAAAGTAGCTTTTCTATACATCTGCATTAGTGAAAAATCTTACATGTATTGGATATATATATATATATATATATATATATATGTTCTATAATGCAATTAATTTTTCAAGTAGTTTTACTATGTGCATTGATGAAAAATGTTGCACGTACTGGATACATACACGAATTGAATACATGACCAATTTTTCTTGTGGGAATTTTTGGTAAAAAGTATCCACAATGTAAATAAATCATCCACAGTATATTTTTGTACGAAGATTCCTTTTAGACAAGAGACTCGGAGCACTTATCCGACTTTTGGTGGGATTTAACTCACATCTCTATTCCTGATTGAAAATCTAGTACAAAATTTGTCTGTCCAATGGTCGGATATGTTCAATGTGCATTGATGAAAAATGTTACATGTATTGGATATATATGTTCTAGAATGCAATTAATTGTTCAAGTAGTTTTACTATGTGCATTGATGAAAAATGATTCACATACTCAATATATATGTTCTAGAATGCAATTAATTGAAAGTAGTTTTTCTATGTGCATTGATGAAAAATGTTGCACGTACTAGATATATACATGAACTGAATGTGCCCAATTTTTCTTGTGGGATTTTCTGGTAAAAAGTATCCACAATGTAAATAAATCATCCACAGTATAATTTTGTATGAAGATTCCTTTCAGACAAGAGACTCAGAGCACTTCTCCGACTTTTGGTGGGATTTGACCCACATCTCTATTCCTAATTGAAAATCTAGTACAAAATTTGTTTGTCCAATGGTCAGATATGTTCTATGTTCTAGAATGCAATTAACTAAGTGTCATCAATTTACCAATTTATAAATCAACAAGGCTACCTACTTGAGTGCATTAATGACATTGGGCCGAATTCAACAAACATATATGTACTTCTTATATTTCCAATCAAAATTAAAGGGATTTACATATATCTACTTTTTTACTTTTTTTTCAATTAGAGCTCAATTGATATGGTTAGTTGCATTGAAAAGCTATGTTCTTTCTATTGGAAATTTTTTCACTCAAACAAGAGTATGTAGAGATCAAAAGCAATCTTAAGATGCCAAATGTACTTCAACCATCCAAAACTTGAGTTTTAAAAACTTTTTGATTAAATCAAAACAATACTTCACATGGGAGTCTTCCATCTAGGCCAAATGTATATTTAAACCATCCAAAACTTAGATCAAAACATTTAACATTATATCAAAACATTTAAATTTTAACATTAAATCAAAATTAAAGGGATAATGTACAACTTCTTTACTCTTTTTGATTAAATCAAAAAAATACTTCGCATGGGAGTCTTCCATAGGCCAAATGTACATTTAAACCATCCAAAACTTAGATCAAAACATTTAACATTATATCAAAACATTTAATATTTAAAATTAATCAAAATTAAAGGGATTTACATATAACTACTTCTTTACTCTTTTTGATTAAATCAAAACAATACTTCACATGGGAGTCTTCCATATGCCAAATTTAGATTGAAACCATCCAAAACTTAGATCAAAACATTTAACATTATATCAAAACATATAACATTTAACATTAAATCAAAATTAAATGGATTTACATATAACTACTTCTTTACTATTTTTTATTAAATCAAAACAATACTTCACATGGGAGTCTTCCATCTAGGCCAAATGTAGATTGAAACCATCCAAAACTTAGATCAAAACATTTAACATTATATTTTTTTTTTCTAAGTTGGTTTAATCTATTGATATTGAACATAATCTACATATCGAGACCCATCTCTTGGGTTTCCTAACTAGCCAACACTAGAGGGAGTCTGAATCAAAAAAATAGAAAAGGGGTTGCCCATAACCGGTAAACCAGCCCAGAAGATACTACCCAATATCGGGAAACCAGTAGAAATAGAGTGTTCAGAAGCACAGTGATTACAAAAAATGACAAAATTTCAAAAAAGCTAAAGAGGACATGACATCAGGCTAGCTATCGATGTGTGTAGGAGGATTCTCCTCCACAATTGGAAAACTGTAGTCCTCTGAATCATCATCTACTCCCTTGGAGTGCTTGGAGGAGCTCTCCAAAGTGGAAGAGAAGCCAGAGTTGTCTTTGAGCTTTTTCTCCACACAGGACGAGTTTCCACTACTTGCGCCATCACTGCTGGGGCTCATCGAGTTGGATTTGACTGGAAGAGCTGCCGAATTCCTGGTGTCTTGGGGCTAATTGGTTGGGATGGTGGAATTTCTCCACCACTTCCTCGAACCAGAGGCACCTTCATCTTATGAATCGTCCTGCAAAAATATAGAAATGGTCGTCGTAATTTGAGGTTTGACCATAGTGCTGGTGAAGTGAAATAGTGCGACACTACTTTCCGGAGGAGGGTGGCTATCTGTGTCATGGATTCAAATAGGCAGGCGAAAGCCAACACTCCTACCCCCTTCACCCCTACCCCCACCTCCCCTTCTGCAACGCATCCGATGTCTACGCATGGGAGTCTTCCATAGGCCAAATGTAGATTGAAACCATCCAAAACTTAGATCAAAACATTCAAAACATTTAACAATAAATCAAAATTAAAAGGATTTACATATAACTACTTCTTTACTCTTTTTGATTAAATCAAAACAATACTTCACATTGGAGTCTTCCATAGGCCAAATATAGATTGAAACCATCCAAAACTTAGATCAAAACATTTAACATTTAACATTAAATCAAAATTAAAAGGATTTACATATAACTACTTCTTTACTCTTTTTGATTAAATCAAAACAATACTTCACATGGTAGTCTTTCATAGGCCAAATGTATAGATTGAAACCATCCAAAACTTAGATCAAAACATTTAACATTTAACATAAAATAAAAATGTTTATTGAAACCATCCAAAACTTAAGTTTTAAAAACTTTTTGATTATATACCGTGCAACATTACTTCACATGCCATGCCAATTATAGTTCAACTATCCAATAAAAACATTTGACATTATATCACATGCCAAATGTAGATTGAAACCATCCAAAATTATAGATCACAACATTACTTCACATGCCATGCCAATTGTAGTTTTTGACTATCCAATAAAAACATTTAACATTTAACATTAAATATCACATGCCAAATGTAGATTGAAACCATCCAAAACTTGAGTTTTAAAAACTTTTTGATTATATCATACATAAAATTACTTCACATGCCATGCCAATTATAGTTCAACTATCCGATAAAAACATTTAACATTATATCACATGCCAAATGTAGATTGAAACCATCCAAAAATTAAGTTTTAATTTAATGAAAAATTATAGATCACGACATTACTTCACATGCCAAATGTACGTCAAGCATCCAAAACTTAAATTTTAAAGACGAAACAAATTATAACACATCATTACATAACATGGAAAATGTAGTTCAGAAGAAAAACAAAACTTAAATTTTAAAAACAAAACAAAATATAACACATCATTACAAAACATGCCAAATGTAGTTCAGAAGCAAAACATTAATTTATAGCTGACAACATTACTAGTAGTTCAATTATCCAAAACTTAAAAGTTTTAAAAACCAAACAAATTATATAACAACATTACTTCACATTCACATGCCAAAAGTACTAAAACCGTCCAAAACTTAACTTTTTGGAACAAAACAAATGATATTAACACTATAATAAAATATGTCCAAAAATTGTAGATCTCACAAGTATCAAACTGTATCAAATTATATATATATATGACAGTGCATCTAGATAATATATAAAAAAGTAAATTTAAGACTATCTAAATCTTGAAATCAAATCTACAAATCATGTCCATCAAATAGAGATGGATGTAGCATCTTTCCTATCAGGGTCTCAATCCGCGCACTATCATGCGAAGCATGGGAAACCTGTACACAATGCACATGTACAAACATTAAAATTTGATGTTTTAAAAATGAGTGAGAATATATATAGAACTTCATGTATACCTCATGAGGTTCCCTCTCCATTTGTTCACCTGCTACAAGTTCCCCCATGGGAACATCTCCAACAGTAAACTCTACAATATACATGTACAATTATATATATATATATATATTAAAAAATTTCAGATGAAAATGCATGTGTACATATATAAACTTATTTTCAATAATATTAAAAAAAAAGTTAGACAACTTGTTCTAATGGTTGAAATGGTGTGGATGTTCCTATCTCCGTCGCTAGAGTCCATGGATTAAAGAAATCTTCTCTAGAAACCTAAAATTCAAAATTTTAAAAGTATAAAATAACTCAAGATCAAGATCTCAATTTATAATAAAACTTAAATAAACTTCAATTTTTAAATTATAACTAAATTTACAATATATATATATATATATATATATATAAGTGAAAAATTGAATACTTCTGCAGGTGAATTTGGGACATCTCCTAAGAGAGGCTCCAAATGAAAATCTCCAAGAACCTAAAATTCAAAAAATTTAAAATAACTCAAGATATAGATATATATATCTCAATTTTTAATGGAACTTTTTGAGGTGGAATATATATATAACTTAAACATAAATTTTAAAAGTGAAAAATTGTCCATACTTGTTGTGGATGTGGCACATCTCCTAAGGAAGTAGAAGGTACATCTCCCAAGGAAGAAGAAGGTACCATCATCCCAAAAACATCGGACGGAATCGGAATCTGTTAAAACATTTTATCATTATATATACATACATGTACATGTGTGCACAATTATTTATTTTAAAAATATCACTTAAAAAACACTAACATTTTCCAACATATCTTGATGGTGAGACCCATCTGCATTGTTTGAACCAGAGGTCTCGAATGTGATATTAAAATTTTCATCATTCATCATGCGTGACAACTGCAAATGGTGTTTTAACATATAATGATACATTTTTGTTAGATTAATGTAAATACAAATAAATGTATACATGTACATACACATGTATTTTTACAAATTGTACATATGTGTACATGTTAAAATAATTGAACCCTAAGGTAATTAACGCATACCGTTCCTATGCCCTCTTCCTCAGGAAGAATTAGGTCTTGAAAACCATTGCGACAATTCTTTGCATATATTCGGAGATCTTCAACATTCATGTTGTCAATCTCTTCATCTATACAATACACAAAATTGGCACGTGCATTTTTCACGTGTTCTTTTTTAATTTAGACAAACATCGACTCCACCCAATCCACTGTAAACATGGTCGATCATGACATCCCTTGCTTCTCGACTTATTTGAGAAGTTTCATCCATCTCTGACCGCAGAGTTTCGACCCGAAAAGGTTGACTCACCAATGGCGGCTCAAGGCGAGGCAACTCCACATCTCGCTTAGTGCCCTTACGATCATACAATTGACCTTTCCCTCCCTCCTTCACCTAGTTTATTCTTCACAACAACCCCCCAAGTCTCTTTCTCTCTTTCTAACCTCCATCTCTACCTCAATCTCCCTACCTTTGTCCTTCTATATCTCTCCCTCCCTCCATTCCTTTGTCCTTCTCTATCTCTTTCTCTCTCACTCGATCCCCCTCTCATTATCTCTCCCCTACATCACCTCTGCTTAACTCAACAATTCATCTCTGTGTGTGAGACAATATTTCAAATGAGTTTTATTTGCTTGTATATATAGATTTGTGATGAGCTCGAATTCCTGGGATTGAGGTTGAATTGATCACATTAAGGAGGACATGGTGTGGAGGTTCCATAATTCATTTTTGACTCAATATTTAACCTAATTACATTATTAAAAAGCCCAGGATGGGTCAATTTAAATATTCAATTACTCTCTAAATTCAAAATAAACAGTATAAGTCCACAATGAAGACTTTGACCTAAAATAATACGACCCAATCATGAAACCCATGCTTTAAAAGTCATTTAATAATAATATAATTTATTTTCTTTTTTATTTTGGCAAGTACATTAAATATAGACTTGAAAATAATTTATGAAGACTCAACCTAGTTACAATATTCAACAATACATGTAAGATTATTCAAATCTCCAACATAAGAAAGTAAATGATATTGTAAACCATCAACTATAATTTTATTTTCTTTTAACTCACCTTTCTTGTACTTGTTCTTGGAATCAATAGAAGCATTCTCTAGTGACTCAAGTACCTTTTCTTGAATTCCAAAGCATCATTGTCTTCAACTATGATTTTGAACCTCATATTCCAAGAGGAAAATTCGATTAGTCCCCCAACTTCTCATTTCCCTTAAAGAAGGAGGTATACATCTTGAACAAACCATACTAGGCTTCTTCAAGTGCTTCCAAGAGTGATTGAATATTTAAATATTCAATGACTCTTATATTTAAAGGCCATAGTCTATATATATATATATATATCATAATTTTTTTTCATGATGTGATGTTATTTCCAAGAAATATTTAGTAATTTTAATAATATAGAGACTACCATAAGGAATTTTTGTGTTATATGATACTAATGTGTGGATTACATATCTTGTTGGAAAGTCCATGTGGTAGTTTGATCACAATATGTCACATGATGGAAAAATGAATACTTACAATTTGAGAAGTAAGACAAAATAATTAGGTTTCCTGTTATAAAGGATGAGGAGAAGGACGATATGAAGGTAATGTTTTCTTTGAAAAATAATCCTTGAGAGACAATGGGGATCCTAAAGAATAATGTTGGAAATCAAAAAAGTGAGAGAAATGAAAGAATTGAATGAAGAAAGGACATACTTGATGAACTTTTTTGATGAAGACAAACACATTGTAGGTATGTAGGATGTGAACTAAAACCATATATTTTAAAATATGTCTCAGAATAACAAGTACCAAGTGTGGAATAAAAGAATGAAATTATGGAAACCTTAAGAGAGAATCAAATTCCACAAGAACTATACAATAAAAAAAAAACAAAAAAGAGGGTAGGGGCTTCGTAGCATGCCAAAAAAGATCTTGACAGTATGAGTGAGTTGGGTAACTTAGTAATTTAGGTTGTTAAGGTTAAATTACTCCATTTTTCCGAAGATGGAGAAACATGACAATAATACAAATATCAATAAAAGTCCAATTTAAAACCAAGGATGTTGAAGTATAGTGAACTAATTGTTGGCACGTTTAAGAATTTTTAATTCACTACAATTTTTTTTTCCCAAGAAATTACATGGGTTGTAGTACTAGGAAAATTTTTCTAATATGAAAGGTCATATTTGATGATTTTTCTAGCAGTCATGTGAGAAATATGAATCATAGTGTTACGATATCTCTAAGCCTATGTGCTTGCTTTGAATTTTTGGCATAGTGGATATAAGGGTCATACTTAGCTTCGGTATGGATTCAAGCTTGAACTCAATAGGGACCATGGTAGGGTTAATGTGTTTGATTGTATTATTAGAATATTCAATGATAATGAATGATTTGAGAAAGAGGGAGTTGGGAAAGGATAATTCTTGGAGAATCCTATAGAGTTCAACTTGGTTATTAGTGGCTAGGTGAAGGCCCCAAGAAAATGTTGGTCCAATTTGTCCTCTAGGGCCATAAAGGTCCACCCTTGCCCCCCACACCACCCCCAACATGCCACCCAAACATAGAAGTTTTCTATCACAACATGGAAAATAAAATAATTGCAAAATCAATGTTTGATAATGCTCATATATAAGAATTTCACTAGAGAGGCTATTGTTTCATAGGCTCATTTCTCAAAATTGTACTAGGAGTAGCATTATTTCATGGCAACCTATTACATTAATCAATGCATCTTATTTTCAGTAAATATCAAGCATTGCTTACACATTTAGAGAAGAGTGCTATGAAACACCTTTGTGTTATGATCACCCATTTTGAAGTGTTGGACTCTACTAATCACCCATTTTGAATTGACGATAATGTTGGACTCTACTAATTTTCTAGTCTATTGTTTTCATTGAATTAGATTTAGAATTACTTCTGATGACCATTGTATCTTATAATGCATTAGATAAGTATTTTTGTAATTCTTATTAAGAAAAACCTAATTTTGTTTCCCTATATTATAAAAAATAAAAATAAGTTTATCTTTTTATACATTATTTTATAAATTTTAAATTGTTATTTAAGAATTAATGTAACTTAAATTAAAAATATTCAATTATAATCATATTTAAATTAAATATGTTTAATTATAATAATTTTATCACGTCATACCAATCATTGAATTTATTGATTTGTTGCTAAAAAGACATGGTGAGTTTAGTTAATCAACTTATTAAATCTAGTTAGGTGTGAGAGACATCCAAAGGCAAACTAAAAACTAAATAGAGATGGATATGCAATAATTAAATTTTTTTATTGTTTTATAAGTATATGTTTTTTTTTTTTTTTTTTTTCAAACAACTTTCTTTTTTATTGATAAATCTAAAATAAACTCATTTAATAGAAATTTTAATTCAAATATAATAATAATAATAACTTTATATTATGCATTTTGTGAAATAAACGTTATAAAAATCCAAATAAACAAAGCCCTATTATTGTGTAACACTCAAACATTATATGACAATAAACTTTGATTTTCATTTGTTGGACTTATCTTTGATTTAGTGGAGCCCTAATGGCTCTATACGCCTTTGAGGCAATTTCTGTGGCAATTTTCTTTGGACTATTGATGAATATATTTTCTAATCTATTGAGTTGCAGACAGTTTATGTCGCAATGTACTTTGGATTAGAGATGAATATATGTTGATTGATTTTGGAGATCAGCATTTAAAAATCAGAACAAAGTCATCATACTTTTACATCCTAATGATGAACCAACATTGATCTCCAAATCAAGTACATGAATACAGTAGATCCAAAAAAATCAATTAGAACAAGTTAAACATAGCGGAAATCTTAAATCTGAAATAAACTTGTGTGTTATTCCAGAATCCATTGTTGTACATATATTCCTCATTAAAAAGGTTTCACATAAACATGCTTAAAAAGGGTTCCACCTAAGCATCCAAAAAAATGTATAATTGATGATACGAAGTGGTACATATATTCCTCATTAAAAAAAGTTCCACTTAAATATTAAATATTAAATATTTAATATTTAATATATATATATATATATATATATATATATATTCCTCATTAAAAAAATTCCACTTGACCATTTAATATATATATATTTTGATGATATATTTTTCAGGATGTTAATTACTTGAATGTCCGTCGTAGGTACGTACTAAAATAAAAAGATATACAATAATCAAGTTTTCTGATATATCTATATCTAAAATTCATACTAAAAAATAGATAGATATGCAATAATCAAATCTATCATATTTTTATTCAATTCCCATAACAGACTTAAGAAAATACAAATAAACAATGTTAAAAGTGGATAATCAAAACAGTATTATGTTATAACAACGTAACATTCCACGTCCTGAAAGCTTTAAGGGTTCCACATAAACATCCAGAAACAAAAACAATAAATTGATGAAGCATTTTTCAGGAGGTATGAATTACTTGGAGCTCGGCTGTAGGTACAGAGTAAAAATAGATGAATAATGCAATAATCAAATTTTCTGATATTATATATTTTCTTTTTAATATTCTTTTGATACCTTAAACAAAAATAATTCATGTGTTAGAAATTTTATTTTAAATATGATAATAATTTTATATTTATTTTCCAAAATAGACTTTCTGAAAATGCAAATAAGCAAAACTAAATGCAGATAATCAAAACAAATGTATTATGTTAAACTGTAATATGTTATAACAGCAGAACATTGAAACACTATCATTATCATAATTTTCATTGGAACACAATCATTATCATAATTTTCGCTTGAAATAAATGGAATTAATATTTACATATCAATATTATAAGTATTTTTTCAGAAACAGGACTTCATATTACCATTAATCATATATATTACAAAGTTGATTTTGGAGCAGAGATGTAACTGAACTTGGCGGCAAGTGCGATATGGTCAGAGGGACGAGTAGCCGAAGGAAGCGCCCCTTTTTTCACTTCATCTTTATCGATGAGCTCCAGCAGTGATAACACCTTCAAATTGGAGCCAGTGTGAAATATATAGTCCAGCGTTCCTTGGAACTCGCATGAGAAGTTGGTGAAGCTAGGCTCCCGTGTGTCAACATCCATTTTTCTCACCATTTTTTCTTGGTGAATAAGATGAATAAGCACTTACCAGAGGAAGTGCATGCTGAAACATCTCAGCAGGTTGCAGTACACCATATGGATCACAATCCAAATCTGTGTGAGCGGAATTGACATAACCTTGGGTAACGAGTGAGGGGTAGAATTGAAGTCCCCGCATATTACAAGTGGAAGTGGAGCAGTACCGGCCCCGGCCTGGACAAATGATTCCAACCTGTTCAACAGGTAATACACCTGCCACTGCTTGACATCTCTGTTATTCGGATTGGCGTGTATATGAGTATTGGCTATGCACAGACGATGACCGCTGTTCTTGAAAGAGAGGACAACATTCAGTGCAATGTTGTCTTTATGGAATCGACCAGGAAGATATGTAGCATAACTGCTCAAATTGATCCATTCAGCTTGCAACAAATTAAATTGATCTACCCTGTAAAATGTAGCACACCCATCAATAGTTGGGCTGTAGTACCCTCTCTGTTTTGCCTTATATACTCCTGTATACTCCTGTATATACTCCTTATATACTCCTTATATACTCCTGTATACTCCTGTATATACTCCTTATATACTCCTGTATAACCTCGTTTCCTCAATTCTGGATAGAAAAACTCTAAAAAATGGTTGGATTGCACCTCCTGCAGACAAATGATGTCAGCATCATATTCTACTATTTCTGTGAGCAACTTTTGTTTGCGATGCTCCCACTGAAGCGCCGATGGAGGACAGAGGCAGTGCTTTTCAGGAGTAGCGTACACTTGAGCAAGCACGTTGTACGTTAAAATTGTGAATGTAGGATTAGTATTAATATTAATGCTCTTTACTTTAATCATTCCTCTAGGACTAGCTGGATCACCCTGCATGCAGGGATTGCAGGGAAGGCCCTGCTCATGAAATGAAATAACCGGCTGAGTATGAAATAATGTCTTCCCTGCACACTCCAGAATTAATTCTTTACCTAAATCATCCATGGTGGGCGTATAACAATTCCAGGTTGACAACAACATACGATTGTTGACAGGAGAAATGCACTCAGCTGCTGCTGATGATGATTCTGTTGCTTGACTGTGCAGCTCAAGGTGGCGGTCCCAAGATTGGATTAAACAATCTTTGGAACAATGCACGGAAGAACTAGAGGCCGGTCCAAATAACCAATTTCTGACACACTGTTCACACTGTACGGTAGCAGCTCTGTCTGTATGCACGCTACACACCAGATTAACCGCCCTATACCACTTGTAGCCGCTCACCCTCCTATATTGATCTTCATCTTCCGTACTGTTGCAGTGTTTGTGTATCAAATCTTCAGCGTTTACCTCTTTGCCAACAATGGGCTCTATTGGAATTAGCATATTCGACAATTCTTTTATTGCTCTCATTTTCTCACATACCTGCATGCAGGCTGCCATTTTCTCAGGTACCGGGCTCTCTTCAATGCTCCAATGCTCTGCTCTTCTCATGTAACAGCCTCTCTCTCTCCAACGTATTATGAAAATTTATAACCATCTCTGCTTATTAAACTTCACACAACTGTTAGTGCGCAGTTTCTATTTTTTAAATTGATTTTGACGTTGCTTCTGTACTCTGTTTTTGCTACTGTGAAATTTGTTCCATAACAGTGTCCAGCACAGCTCAACTGAAAGTTAACAGACCTTTGAAGGAGATAAACTTTAGATTTATGTTTCTTTGATACAGTGCATGTTTGTATGCATGCTCAGTCCAGCACAACTCAACTCAAGTGAGAGTTAACAGAGTTTTGCAGGAGAGAGCGTTTGGATTTATGTTTCTTTGATGTCGCCCCCAGGGGTCTCAAATTTGAAATTAACAATTATCGCTATTTAATTATAACATGTTCCGTGTTTTGTGTCATGTGAGCGATTTCATTTTGTTCAATTTTTATTTATTTTATATTTTAATAATACATCGCTCTTTTATTTTTATTTATTTTATATTTTAATAATAAAGTGTTCTTCTATTTTTATTTATTTTATATTTTAATAATAAATTGTTCTCAATTTCAAATATAAAATCTCAAATTGACTAACCTAGTTGGAAACTTCTTATATGCAAGCCGCAAGTCAACTTCTAGTTAACTGGGCAGAGTTGGGGTTTTGTTAAGCAGAACTAGAACGTTGAGAGAAATACAAGAAATAGAAACACAGACCTACTTGACGTAAACTAATCTAGAGAGGCTCAAGAAATAGAAATATAGACCACTAAAGAGGTTGTCACGTTCTCCGGGAGGTCATCGAAATATTATGTAAATGTGCAAAAACATATATTTTCATGTTTTTCATTTTTGCCTGTTTTAATAATTGTAGTAATGCATTCACAAATATAACACGAAATATATTTTATAACTTCATTCATGACATGAAATATGTTTTATTTTCTGTTATACTTGTTAAATCTTCTTAATATCAAATATCAAAGTTCTATTTAGACTTTAAAAAAATAATATAATTAAAAATGATTCTCCACCACATTTTTAATGACAACATCCATAGCTACACGTTATTTAAAAAATGTTATGTTATTCTTAGCTATGAAAATTTTTTTGATAACCCTCAACTACTTTAACTATAATTTTGGAAAATGTATAGCATAATTTAAAAAATTAACTTCCATTAAAACAAAGAAAACAATATACAAATTCAATTTCTTGTCTAAATTTTATATTATTTTTTTTTTTTTTTGGAATAATACCTTTCTCTTTTAAACTAATAATATTAATCAATTCAAATTAGTATTTGTTAAATAATAAAATTATGCACCATGCAAAGTTACCGAATTAAATTTGATTTGGAACTTAATAATTCCAAACTTTTTCAATTACATCCACCATTTTGACACAAAGGAAATCAAGGTCACTTTGCAACTTATAATTCCAAATTTATAAATCACATTAACCATTTTGACAAAAAAGTTCAACTAATATATAATGCTTTACAATGGAATCATCAAATGTTCATGAATGGCCATGCATTAAAATATAACCACATAATTTTATAAAGATGATTAAGCTAGCCAAACTGCATTACTCCAAGGTCATTTTTCTATAAAATTTATTTTACTTGGGTACCAATTGGTGTTATTGCAATTGTCCATAACATGTACAAAGCTTATTTGCTTTTGATTAGGATTAGGGTTTGAAAATAACTACCTTAATGTTTCATTCTAGATTCAATGCATTTCCCCTTTATGTTTCTTGTTCAATGCATTTCATCTTATAGTATTCATTTTTGCAATAAGTTGATCAAATTGGTTCATACCTTGTGTGGTGCACCCAACCCCAACTAGCCTTTTATTTGCAACCATCATATGCCTTTAGGGTAATCCCTTCTCTACTTTAGCTTCTTTGCTTCAACTTGTGTATTTCACTTCCTATAACCTCCCTCAGTGTCTTAGAAATATATTATTCCTACACCTTTGTCCTTTGCTAATATTTTAGAAACAAATCCTTTAGTTCTTTCATCAAATGCTTTATTTGGAAAACTAATTCCTTCCTCACTTTGACCTTCATCCTCCATTTTGGCCTCCTTGAATGTGAAATAATGCTCTCTCTTCCTTCTTTATGTTCACTACTTTGACCTTCATCCTCCATTTTGGCATCCCTGAATGTGAAATAATGCTCTCTCTTCCTTCTTTATGTGCACTACTTTAAAAGCACCCAGTAGACTCACATGAGAGGAATATAAATGCTCTCTGTTATTTCGTTCTTTTTTTTTTTCCATGGGGTGGGTGCAAGCTAACAATGGTATCTCATGACATGCTAATAGCAATGAAAACTTAGAAAACAAAAATATGAAAACTTGGAATAGAGGTACTTATACAATAAATTTGAAGAGTGTGTAAAAAGATGAAATGTATGAAAATATGTTGGATTTTTTAATATGTAAAATTTATTTATAGAAATTGTGTCAAACTATGTGAAGTTTGATTTTTCTCTACATTGGTATGATAATTTTCATGCAAAATATAATGGTTATCTTTATATTAGTGCAGTTATATTTGAGTATCTAAATTATGGAATCTTGCTACAAAAACCAGTGGTTGTAGAGAACAATTTTTTCCTATAATATTATGTGTGTGTATGTGTATATGTGTGTGTGTGTGTCTATATATATATATATATAGAAGTCCATTATATCCTTGAAGCTACAAGGCCTTCCATTAGTGCAACCTAAAATAGCCTTGCCATTGTGTGTTCCTATAGCTAGCGACTTTCACATGTATGAGAAATGGTTTAAGTGGGTTTATCGAGGGTGAGGAGTCCAAGAGAGGGAGAAATTGACTGGCCAAGAGAGATAAAGAGAGAAAGAAGGATAAAAAAATAAATACCATGAGGGATGGGGAAGAATTAGTTAGTGGGAAATGGTTGAGGTGGGTTTTCGGTGGGTTGGAAGGGTGAGAGGAGGAGGGATAAAAAGGATGAGCAAGATAGAGGGAACAGGGGGTGGGGAAGAATGAAATGGTGATCAAGGGGAGAGTGAGAGAGAGAGAGAGATGAAGTAAGGGGAGATAATGATAGGGGGAGGGAGGGAGAGGGGGGAGATGTAAATGGAGTTGGATGGGAGTGAGTGAGGAAGAGAGAATGGGGGATGGAGAGATAGAGAAGGATAAAGGGAGGGATATAGAGATAGATATGGAGGGTATAGAGAGAAAGGATAGATATAGAAATAGAGTTGGAGGGTGGAGAGAGAGGGAAAAAATCAACTGGGAAGGTCGATTTCCAAGTCACTACTTCCCAAAAGCGTCCATTGGAAGTTACAGATTCAGAGTCACAAGAAGAGTGTATTGATCTTCAAGAAATATTATGGCGAGATGTGGATCAAATGACACATGTTACAACTAGAGAAAGCCCAATAGTTGCAGAATAGTTACATAGGAAGCGAATGAATTAATTTTGTGCACAACTTGAGTCTCTCTTTCCCAGTACCCATACCAAGGTAATACTAAACTTATATCAAACTGTAACATCGTCGGTGATTTCTTTAAGCTTTTTATAGGCCTAAATTATATATTTGAATTATTCATACAACTTGACAGATGTAGATTGTACGAGGAAGCCATTAACTACATTAGAAATATTGAAGAGGATCGACATTAGCTAAAGAGAAAGAGAGATCGTCTGCTGGCAATATTCTAATCTAAAGAAAAAATAGAAAATAACACAGACCTGAATATTTCCATTTAAATTTACGAAAGGGAAGCAATTATTATAATTACTAGCCAAATAAGGCCGAGATATATGTGGAGGATTCTTGAGGAACTTGAACAACATGATCTATATGTGGAGACCTTGCAACTTTTTACAGGAGAATATTTTGTTCTTGTACACTTCCATGTCAAGTTCAGAGACAATATATCATAAATTTCAATGGCTAGGAAAATTATGATTTTATTTTTTTAACCAATTCAACTCGCACTCGACTTGTTGTAAGAAATACAACCTGTTTTTACATAAACGATTACATTCTTGTTCATGTTTAACTTACCACTTTTAGTTGTTATTATTTGATATGATATGCAACTTGATACATAGAATATGTTGGCAACTTGATTTATAAATTTATTCTGGCTTTTTACGATCTCATTTATATTTACAATTTTTTTACTTTTCAAATTTAGTTTGTGAGTTATAATATTTAGCGGAGATTTTTATACTTTTTTTGGTTATGAGTTATTGATAATATTTTTCTTATTCATCATACTACTTTTATTTTTGCTAATGAAGTGCAGAAACTAGGGAGGCCCCTCCTTTTTTTTATAGGAGGTCATTGTACTTTCACCTGTAAAAAGCTTATCTGCTTTTGATTAGGATTAGGGTTTGAAAATAACTACCTTAATGTTTCAGTCTAGATTGAATGCATTTCCTCTTCATGTTTCTTGTTCAATGCATTTCCCCTTATAGTAGTCATTTTTGCAATAAGTTGATCAACCTAGTTTATACCTTTTGTGGTGCACCCAACCCCAACTAGCCTTTTATTTGCAACCATTATATTCCTTTAGTGTAATCCCTTATCTCCCTTAGCTTCTTTGCTTCAAGTTCTATATTTCACTTCCTATAACCTCCCTCAATGCCTTAGAAACATATTATTCCTTCACATTTGTCCTTTGCTAATATTTTAGCAACAAAGCCTTTTGTTATTTCATCAAATGCTTTATTTGGAAAACTAATTCCTTCCTCACTTTGACCTTCATCCTACATTTTTGCCTCGTTGAATGTGATATAATGCTCTCTCCACCTTCTTTATGTCCACTACTTTAAAAAAACTGAGTGGACTCACATGAGAGGAATTAGAATGCTTTCCATTATTTCATTTTTCTATTTTTTTCCATGGGGTGGGTGCAAGCTAATGATGGTATCTCATGAAATGTTAATGGAAATGAAAAATTATAAAAACAAAAATATGAAAACTTGGAGGGATAATTAGAGGTACTTATACAATAAATTTGAAGAGACAGTAAAGAGGTGAAACGTAGGAAAATGTGTTGGATTTTTGAATATGTAATTTTTATTTATAGAAATTGTGTCAAACTATGTGAAGTTTGAGTTTTCTCTACATTGGTATGATAATTTTCATGCAAAATATAATGGTTATCTTTATATTAGTGCAGTTATATTTGAGTATCTAAATTATGGAATCTTCCTACAAAAACTAGTGGAGTTGCAGAGAAATTTTTTTTCTTATAACCTTATGTGTGTTTGTGTGTGTGTGTGTGTGTGTGTGTGTGTATATATATATATATATATATATATATATATAAACACAGGGTCGTCTATCTCATTCCCACGACCAACCAACATATGATTCTAACCATGTAAATCAATGTGTTGAGGTCAAAAATGGTAGAAACCATATAATTATTGGCTAATGATGTAAGTCGTTAATAGATGGGAGAGAAACCATTGGTGATGTTAATGGCTCTCAAGGTACTATAATACAATCTGTATGGTGTGAATAAATGAGTTGATGTTGAACACCACACAAAGTCTTTCGTTTGAAGGCCAAGGATGTAAACCTGTCGTCAAGAGAGAGGAAACTTGTCATTGATGTATTCAAGCACCAAGGTACCAAAGGGTTGTTTCTAAGTCAACTTCCTGGATAATGTGCTGATGTCGACAGGAAGCGACCCATCAGAAGAGGGAATTGATTTATTCCCAATCAACGACATGAAATGGGTATCATGATTGAGATAAAATGATGTTGATACGGAAATAGATTAGTTAAAGGAAAAAAAATAATGAAGGATTAAGAGTATTGTAATGGATATCAACTGAATGAATTCTCTTGAACACATCGATGGCACTAAATGAAGTTCGAAGCATTGACCCATAACTGAAATGGAGGCTCTAAAAAATTATGATGAACCAAAACACAAGTAGATTACCCGACCCAACATCCATGGAAATTAAGTGGAAGAGTATCATGTTCAGGAGCGACTCGCTGCCACTAACAAATGGATTACCTTGTTTTCCCAATTTCCCCAACCATACTAGTTAGTACTGTTGGGCCTTAGTTTTGTCTCATTTTTCACTCAAAATCTCTCATGCTACTGTTTGATTAAATGATTATTGTTGCAAGTATTTGTTACTTTTTTTGTATCATTAACGGAAGTTTAATAAGGTTTGTATGTTGCAGGTTAAAGTTGATTTGATCATATTTTGAACCTACAATTACTTGCCTGCATTATGCAACAGATTCTTGTACCAAATTAGTTCTTACAACGTTCCTGCACCAGTGCAGGTAGTGTGCCTGCACCAGTGCAAGTTTTACAAATGCTACAACCCCGAATTTGTAGCCGTTTCTAGACAGTCAATTCACTCCTCGATTTGAATTTCTAGCCGTTAGCAGCTCTGTCTGTATGCACGCTACACACCAGATTAACCGCCCTATACCACTTGTAGCCGCTCACCCTCCTATATTGATCTTCATCTTCCGTACTGTTGCAGTGTTTGTGTATCAAATCTTCAGCGTTTACCTCTTTGCCAACAATGGGCTCCATTGGAATTAGCATATTGGACAATTCTTTCATTGCTCTCATTTTCTCACATACCTGCATGCAGGCTGCCATTTTCTCAGGTACCGGGCTCTCTTCAATGCTCCAATGCTCTGCTCTCTCTCCAACGTATTATGAAAATTTATAACCATCTCTGCTTACTAAACTTCACACAACTGTTAGTGCGCAGTTTCTATTTTTTAAATTGATTTTGACGTTGCTATTGTTCAGTCCAGCACAGCTAAACTGAGAGTGACATTTGTTCCATGCCTGTCCAGTCCAGCACAGCTAAACTGAGAGTTATCCGAGTTTTGGAGGGGATCAGAGCCTTTCGATTTATGTTTCTTTGATACAGTGCATGTTTGTATGCATGCTTAGTGCACATCTCAACTGAGAGTCAACAGAGTTTTGGAGGAAAGACCCTTTCGATTTATGTTTCTTTTATGTCGCGCCCAGAGGTCTCAAATTTGAGATTAACAATTATCGCTATTTTGTGTCATGTGAGAGATCTCATTTTGTTCGATTTATGTTTATGTTTCTTTGATACAATGCATGTCCAGCAATACAGCGCAACTAAACTGAGAGTTGAAAGAGTTTTGGAGGAGAAGACAGAGTTTTGATTTATGTTCCATTTGAGATGAACAATTATCTATTTATCATTTTGTTCAATTTTTATTTATTTTATATTTTAATAATAAATGGTTCCCAATTTCATATATAAAATCTCAAATCAATTAACCCAATAGAAACCCACTGATACCCATTAACTGCGCGGAGTTGGGGCTTTGTTAAGCTGAACTAGATAACTGGGGGAGTTAGGGCTTTGTTAAGCTGAACTAGAACGTTTTGAGAAATACTGACTTGCAGTAAACTCCCAGACATCACACTCTCCCACACGTCATCAAAATATTATTTTTAACTTTCAAAACATTTGTTTTGAAAAATTTCTTATAATATCAATCAAGCAGGGATTCAGAAGGCCGCTCACAACATTTTTAATGACAAAAAATAATATAATTAAAAATGACCTTCCACCACATTTTTAATGACAAAATCCATAGCTACATTTTATTTAAAAAATGTTTTGTTATTTTTATCTATGAAAAAAAATTGAAAACCCTCAATTACCTTAATTACAATTTTGGAAAATGTATACCAAAATTTAAAAAATTAACTTCCATTAATTTTGGAAAATGTATAGTATGTATAGCATGTGAGAGAGTCTTTCAAATAATTTCGATCTGCTTGTATATATAGGCTTGTGATGAGCTTGAATTCTTGATGACCTCGGGTTGAGGCCTACTTGGTGTGGAGGTTCCATAATACATTTTTGACTCAATATTAAAGCTAATTACATGATTCAAAAGCTCACGATGGGTCAATTTATATATGTAATGACTCTATAAACTCAGAGTAAATCCTATAAGCCCAAAATGTGGACTTTGACCCAAAATAAAGTGACCCAAGCATGAAACCCCTGCTTCAATAAGTCATTTGATAATAACATAAATTATTTTCTTTATTCTTTTGATAGGTATATTAAATAGAGACTTCAATATGATTTATGAAGATCGAACCTAGTTACAATCTCCAACACTCCCTCTTAACTAGGAAGGTATTCATAATACACAATTAAGATCTACTCTGTGTGAACTATAAATATTTTTTAGACTTCTCAATGACATGGAATAGATTCTTGACCATGGAAATCTATACATTGGCATCGAAAAATTTAGGCAACGCAATTCCATGGAATATATTCCTGACAAAATAAATCTATCCAAGTGGGACTAATATGGACTAAAACTTTCAGCCTATATAGGTACCTTCAGGATTACTTACTAACCATCAACGCAAGAAACTAGGTGCACATCCACCCAATGCCACCCTCCCTACGAGACATCAAAACAAAGTTTTGCCCCGATTTCTTTCCAGGCAATGCTTCACTCACAAAGCCCCAACAACAAATCTCCCCTGATTAAACTGATCATTAACCATCATGCTTATCAAATATTCGAGAGATTTAACTGTGTAAACGCAATCCCAATCAATAATACACTTTTAAATATACAAACAAACCTTCGGGGTCTTGATGTTGATGTTAAACTAATCTCAATAGGACTATCAGTCGAATATTTGAGAGAAGATTCCTTTTCCTACTTCACATGTAGAAACATATCTTTCAGAATGTATTCTCCAATCAAAAACTATGTTATGCCCTCCCTCTCATTCAAGGAGATTTATTTTATCTAGGATCCTTATTAATGTAGGGAGATTAACTTCTTCCTTAAGTGTTGGAGAATCTTTCATGGCTTCCATCCTTCTCATCATTCTTAATGTATCGTCATTTCTTATGGACATCTTCACCAACTTGAATATGGTGTACCTACACAACTTTATACTACAATTACAACCAAAATTATAGAAGCATGAAGTTATACATAACGCAAACGTATCGTATTAGAAGCATTAGACTTTACAAACATAATTATCAAGAGAATATACTTCAATACTTCAACTTCTAGCCCAAGTTTTGTTACAAACCCTAAATCACATCAGCGACTAAGTCAATATGACAGAAGGCAAGTTCTGTGATATAGTGATCCCTAGAAATAAGTCAAAAGAAAATAAAAGTATATAATAACTTTCCTATTTCACATGTTAGATCCCCTACAAGGATTTTATTTAAACCCTAGATTTCATACATGAAATTTTAACAAAAAAAAAATCATAACATGAATAGATTCTACTAGGGTTCGATCTAAACCCTAGATTTCCATTTATAAATTCTTAGCAATCGCCAGATAGATTCATAGATTCCGGATGATTGAAAAAACTAGATAATTTAACTACTACTAGGGTTTAGCTACAAAAACCTAGATTTTCTAAGAAACATCATCCTAGAAATTTAAACTTGGACTAGGGCTTGCTTCCAAACCCTAGGACTTATGACCATTAGTAATTAAGTAAACACACATATGTAGGAAATCATTTTGAAACATGAGCATTTCATATGTCAGGAAATATTAACACATTAGATTTATATAAACCAAGCTAGGGTTTCAACAGAATGGACACATACCTAGGGCTTTATCCCTATGAGATTAATATAAAGGCAAGAGTATTTCTTAGAGATCCAACCAAACCCTAATAATTTAGAATTTTAGTTTATACTATAGAAAACGCTTCTCTATCAACACTTCAAGGATTCGATATTTCAGAAAACATCATTTCAACTGTCACAAGTTAGAGTTTTCATTATCATACCAAGATCCCAAACATGACATCATCATAATAGAAATTACTTTATTAGTATCCCTAATTAGGTTTTAGGGTTTCACACATTCATAGAGTACCCCTAAGTTAGGGTTTTTCAGAGAACCTTTTTAGGGTTATTTTATATAAACACTAAAATATATAGGGTGGGTATATTTATCACACGATGAATCATGCCCCACAAGAATCATTAAGATTCAAGAGAGCTAGACATAACAATTGTTAGTGATGTAGAATGGATATGCCAAAGAGAATAACAAAGCTTTATGATCTAAGGAATACCTTCGTTTCTTGAAAAACCTTTTTAACTCCAATGCTTTTTCTTGTGAGGCATTCTTTCATACTCCATGATATTTTATACTAGTACATATGGTCAATTTTCCTACACTTTAGTTATGATAGTTTCGACTTACTGTCAGAAAGTTCCCAACTTTTTATCAATTTTTTTTAATCCCGCCAAAAAGCATCGCTCTTGTGACACGAAACCTTCCAAAGGTCGAAATAGAGACGAAAATCTCCAAACGTCAGAATAGCAAGGGGCGACTCGGGTTAGGTCGGGGCGTGTGAGGGTGGTTGTATCAAAATGCTAAGTTGTGACCGCCCGTGTAGTTTTTGCACGTTTGTGCGATCCGACTTCCATTTTCTCGCTCGTGCCTTTGCTCGGGTGGTTCGGGTCAAGCCGTTTGAGGGCGCCATATAAAACGTGTTTAGGAAAGATCGTGTGAGGAAGGTCGTATAAAAAATGCTAAGTTGTGACCGCCCATGTGCCTTGTGCACGTTTGTGCGACACGTTTTCCGTTTTCTCCCTTGTGCATTAGACGTTCGGGTGGGTCAGGTTGGGTCATGCCATACTGTGAGGGTGCCCAAGGAAATGCAGTTGGGTGGGTCAGATAAGGTTAGGTCGTGTGAGGGCGCCCAAGGAATGCATCCAAGTAGGGTCATGTCGGGTCGTGTGAGGGCGTCCAAGGAACTACATCCGAGCAGGTCCAATTGGGTCATGCTGTGTGAGGCTACCCAAGGAAACACATTCGGGAGGGTTGGGTTGGGTCGGATCTTGTCGCGTGAAGGCATCTAGGAAAACGTTTTCAGGTCGGTCGGGTCGTGTCATGTGAGGGCACCCGAGGAAACACATTCGGGGGGGTTGGTCGGGTCGGGTCATGTGAGGGTGCCCAAGGAAATGCGTTCGGTCAGGCTAGGTCAGTTTGGGTCATTTGAGGGCACCCAAGGAAACACGTTTGTGCGGTTCGGGTCAAGCCGTGTGAGGGCAACGAAGGAAATGCGTTCGGGTAGGTCAGGTTGGGTCGTGTCGTGTGATGGCACCCAAGGAAATGTGTTTAGATGGGTCGGGGCGGGTCGGGTCAGGTCATGTGAGGGCAACTAGGTATGTATTGGATTTTCGTGTGAGGGTGGGCTGGGTCATGTGAGCATCACCTAACATATCCAAGAGGGATGTGTTGGATTGTAAGCACAATCATAAGATCTACGTGTGAAAAAATACGCAACTAGATAGTTGCAAAACAAGAAATAAAAGAGAATAAAATTGTTGAGAAATTGAGTAATAAACCAAGGAGACACTCTAGGATGTCAACTAATTCAAATTTGGTTGGGATTCCATGTGCATGCACTTGGCATATTTGAAAATCACTTTCCCTAGTTTGCACATAAGTCAAATTAGATTGGGAGACCCAAAATTAGCAAAATATTCTAAAATAGAGTGAACTAGAAGTAAGTGGAGTTAGAAATCAATTAGAACTAATTAATGACTCTCACATGCAAAATAATAACTAGTTAAACTTAGTTGAACTCCAAAATAGGAATAAAAGCCAACTTAAGAAGGAGAGGAGAGATAAGAATGATGGCTAACTGCGGCAGGAAACGCATTCGGGCAGGTCGGGTCGAGCCATGTGAGGGTGCCACGGGAAATATGTTCGGTCGGATCGTGTGAGGGAGGTTGTATAAAAAATGCTAAGTCGTGACTATATGTGTGCCTTATGCATGTTCATGCAACCCGTTTGTTGTTTTCTCCCTTGTGCCTTCAACGTTCGGGCGGGTCGGGTCACGTCATGTGATGGCGCCCAAGGAAACGCGTTCGAGTCGAGTTGGGTTGGGTTGGGACGTGCCGTGTGAGGGCACCCAAGTAAACGAATTCAGGCGGGTCAAGTTGGTTAGGGTCATGTGAGCGTGCCTAATGAACGCATGAGGTCGGTTAGGTCATGTCAGGTCGTGTGAGGGCACCTAAGGAAACACATTTGGGTGAGTCGGGTCAGGTCGTGCCATGTGAGGCTGCCCTAGGAAACACATTCAACTGGGTCGAGTCAGGTTGTGTTGTGTTAGGGCACCCAAGGAAAAACATTCAGGCAGGTCAGGTTGGGTCGGGTCATGTCGTGTGAGGGCCCCCATGAAAATGCGTTCAGGTGGGTCGGTTCGGGTTGGGTTGTGTGAGAGCACCCAACGAAACGCATTCGGGAAGGTCGGGTCGAGTTGGGTCGGGTTGTGTGAGGGCGAAAATAAAAAAATTGCTAAGTTGTGACTGCCCATGTGCCTTCTGCATGTTCATGCGACCCGTTTTCCATTTGCTCAAATTTTCCTTCGTTCAGGCGGGTCAGGTCGTGCCGTGTGAGGGTGCCGAAGAAAACATGTTCACATTAGGTCAGGTTGGGTCAGGTCGGGTCAGGTCGTGTGAGGGAGCTCATATCAAAAATTATATATTGTGACTACATGTGTGCCTTGTGCATGTTCGTGTGACCCGTTTGCCGTTTTCTCCCTTGTGTATTCATTCGGGTGGGTTGGGTCGTGTGAGGGCACCCAAGGAAACACGGTCGGGTCTGGTGAGGTCATGCCATTTGAGAGCGACCAAGGAAACACATTTGGGCAGGTCGGGTCGAGTTGGGCCATGTGAGAGTGCCCAAGGAAACACGTTGAGTGTTGAGATTTTACCAAACTAAAAAAATAATTTTCTGAGTTTTTAGTATCAACTAATTCTTGAGTTTTCTTTGTCCATCGATCATCAAATTTGGAAGAAATATTTTAGATAAAAATGAATTTAATTATTTTATTTCAATTTTATCTTTCATTTCAATCCTATAATTTAGATTTTCAAAATAATTCTAAATTAACAAGGCTAAAATATTCTTTTTAAACAACTGAAAGTAAATTCTTTCTTTATTTCACTCAGATTTTCAAAATATTTTGAAATGGACAATGTTATAAGAAAAAAATTGAAACAACTAACTTTTGAGAACTCGACTAGGGTTGAGTTTGTAAAGGATCTATAACTATAGCATTCCCCTAAATATATGCAATTAAATTCAATAATTTTTTTTTGTAATGTGTAATATAAACTAAAAAAAATCATCAACATATTTTCATTTTGGTGGGCTGCAGTTTCTTCGCCCTAGTGGTTTAACCAAATTTAACCAAACCGTGAGCTCCCAAGATTCTTCACCATAGTGGTTTAACCAAAACATGAGCTCAAAAACTTCTCCACTCACCAATGCTTCATATTTCTCTTGGTCGTCAAAGAAATTCACTCTAGGCTAGGCAAAGGCTTCAGAAGTAAATAACAATGTTCAACCCGCATACCTAAGCAATCACTTGAATCTCAAAAAAGATTGAAAAAACTAGATAATTTAACTACTACTAGGGTTTAGCTACAAAAACCTAGATTTTCTAAGAAACATCATCCTAGAAATTTAAACTTGGACTAGGGCTTGCTTCCAAACCCTAGGACTTATGACCATTAGTAATTAAGTAAACACACATATGTAAGAAATCATTTTGAAACATGAGCATTTCATATGTCAAGAAATATTAACACATTAGAGTTATATAAACCAAGCTAGGGTTTCAACATAATGGACACATACCTAGGGCTTTATCCCTATGAGATTAATATAAAGGCAAGAGTATTTCTTAGAGATCCAACCAAACCCTAATAATTTAGGATTTAGTTTATACTATAGAAAACCCTTCTCTATCAACACTTCAAGGGTTCGAGATTTCAGAAAACATCATTTCAACCGTCACAAGTTAGAGTTTTCATGATCATACCAAGATCCCAAACATGACATCTTCATAATAGCAATTACTTTATTAGTATCCCTAATTAGGTTGTATGGTTTCACACATTCATAGAATACCCCTAAGTTAGGGTTTTTCAGAGAACCTTTTTAGGTTTATTTTATATAAACAATAAAATATATAAGGTGGATAGATTTATCAGACGATGAATCATGCCCCACAAGAATCATTAAGATTCAAGAGAGCTAGACATAACAATTGTTAGTGATGTAGAATGGATATGCCAAAGAGAATAACAAAGCTTTATGATCTAAGGAATACCTTCGTTTCTTGACAAACCTTTTTAACTCCAATGCTTTTTCTTGTGAGGCATTCTTTCATACTCCTTGATATTTTACACTAGTACATATGGTCAATTTTCCTACACTTTAGTTATGATAGTTTCGACTTACTGTCAGAAAGTTCCCAACTTTTTATCAATTTTTTTTAATCCCCCCAAAAAGCATCTCTCTTGCGACACGAAACCTTCCAAAGGTCGAAATAGAGACGAAAATCTCCAAACGTCGAAATAGAAAGGGGCGACTCGGGTTAGGTCAGGGCGTGTGAGGGTGGTTGTATCAAAATGCTAAGTTGTGACTACCCGTGTAGTTTTTGCACGTTTGTGCGATCCGACTTCCATTTTCTCCCTCGTGCCTTTTCTCGGGTGGTTCGGGTCAAGCCGTTTGAGGGCGCCATACGAAACGCGTTCGGGAAAGATCGTGTGAGGAAGGTCGTATAAAAAATGCTAAGTTGTGACTGCCCATGTGCCTTGTGCACATTTGTGCGACATGTTTTCCATTTTCTCCCTCGTGCATTAGACGTTCGGGTGGGTCAGGTCGGGTCGTGGCGTACTATGAGGGTGCCCAAGGAAATGCAGTTAGGTGGGTCGGATCAGGTTAGGTCGTGTGAGGGCGCCCAAGGAATGCATCCGAGTCGGGTCATGTCGGGTTGTGTGAGGGCACCCAAGGAACTACATCCGAGCAGGTCCAATTGGGTCATGCTGTGTGAGGCTACCCAAGGAAACACATTCGGGAGGGTTGGGTTGGGTCGGGTCCTGTCGCGTGAAGGTGTCTAGGAAAACGTTTTCAGGTCGGTCAGGTTTTGTCCAGTCGGGTCGTGTCATGTGAGGGCACTCGAGGAAACACGTTCAGGGGGGTCGGTCGGGTCAGGTCATGTGAGGGCGCCCAAGGAAATGTGTTCAGTCAGGCTGGGTCAATTTGGGTCATTTGAGGGCACCCAAGGAAACACGTTCATGCAGGTCGGGTCAAGCCGTGTGAGGGAAGCGAAGGAAATGTGTTCGGGCAGGTTAGGTTGGGTCGTGTCGTCTGATGGCACCCAAGGAAATGCGTTTAGATAGGTCGGGGCGGGTCGGGTCAGGTCATGTGAGGGCAACCAGGTATGTATTGGATTTTCGTGTGAGGGCGGTTGGGTCATGTGAGCATCACATAACATCTCCAAGAGGGATGTGTTGGATTGTAAGCACAATCATAAGATCTACGTGTGAAAAAATACGCAACTAGATAGTTGCAAAACAAGAAATAAAAGAGAATAAAATTGTTGAGAAATTGAGTAATAAACCAAGGAGACACTCTAGGATGTCAACTAATTCAAATTTGGTTGGGATTCCATGTGCATGCACTTGGTATATTTGAAAATCACTTTCCCTAGTTTGCACATAAGTCAAATTAGATTGGGAGACCCAAAATTAGAAAAATATTCTAAAATAGAGTGAACTAGAAGTAAATGGAGTTAGAAATCAATTAGAAGTAATTAATGACTCTCGCATGGAAAATAATAACTAATTAAACTTAGTTGAACTCCAAAATAGGAATAAAAGTCAACTTAACAAGGAGAGGAGAGATAAAAATGACGGCTAACTGCTGTAGAGTAGGGAGGAAGTGCATAGTCACTCTAGGAAGGTATTTGAATTAGGTAGTATGAATAAATATAGTGCAATTATCCATTTCATCCTACAAATAGAGTCTAGTTAGTGCCAGATGTCATCCAAGGTGGCAACCCCTATTAAAATAGAAAACCCTAAAAATAGAGAATTTGAAAAATGATAGGGAATCCCCAATAGTGAATGAAAAGTGGTCATATGTGCCCCTAATAATGTATGGAAGATTTATAATGATGGCCAAAGTGTGTGCCTTAATGAACTAATAAGTGTAATGTTCCCCAACACCACCCCACAACGCAGCTAGGGAGTATGCTATTGAAGTATTCCTAGCAATTCTCAGCCATGTAATTAAGTACTCATGTACAAAAAAAAACAATCAATGAGTCCCACTAGTTTTCAAACATGTCATGTACTCATTAAATAAATTATACAATACACAATATCAGAAGAGTGAGGTAAAGACGGACAACCTAGTAGGAAGAAAACCACCCCTCAAAATATAATGCATAATATGTCAACTATGTAGTTGCTGTGAAGAAGGATGGTGTTGTTGATCAACCCCATCATGAATTTATCGTCACATTTTTCCAATACCATTGTATTATAATCCCTTTTTTTTTCGGTTTAGCCTTGTAGTTGTAAACCATAACAATGATAGATCATGGAGTACCAATAAATTGAAAACTAGTTCCTTGTGATTAGGTAGTTTCACCCACTATTTAACCATCTAGATAAGTATAGAGTATAATATGCCATACATAGCACGTGATATAGATCTATAATGGGATATCGATGATATTCCAAATAAAATCCTAAAATCTAATTGGAAATCTTATCCGATGAGTAAGAAAAATCATCTTGAATATCTCCCTCTAAAAGAGGTTTTGGAGGACCTATTGTAGTAAGACTAATGAAAGGTATTATAGAATAGTTCTTTGATGCATCCATATGGTTAGAGGAACTTGAATCCAAAATTAAATTGTTATATGTGTTGTCGACAATTATTGTCTCCCCTAGAGACAGTCTAGAGTTGCCATAGACCAGTGCCTAGGACATCTTAGCATAGCAAGGAGTGTATAATGTAATAAGTGAAGTTGTCAGCTTCAGCTCACTTGCTATCATCTATATAAAGGAAATATTGATTCATATGGGACCAGAACTTACAGAAACTGCCAAGGAAAAGTAATGTTGCAGAGACAAGATGTAAAACTCCAACACAAAAGCATCATACAATTAAGAGACAATTTACTGTAAAGAGGGCCGATTCAAATAATATGCCACAGAAATCAAGTATCAGAAGCTGCATGTAGTGGAAGAAATATAAGAATATATTAGTTAACTTTGGTCTGATACCCAGATACACAACAGAACCATATATGGGCTTATCAATCTAAGAATCCATACATGACAATGGCATTTTAAAAGCACCCTCCCAAAGCAACTAATATAGCAGAAAGATGGATGAAATGAACATGAAACAACATATCATGCCTGAGCCATATTTAAAGCGCTTGACTGATCCAAGTATGGGTATCAACTAGGATGAATCCTTACCTAAAATCAGTGAGCCACTCGCATTCCAGTACATGATACAAGAAGATATATGAAATGAGATGTTGTATTTATCACATAAGAGAAGGTTACATACTATGAAATACCAAAGACCAGAATCCTCATTACAGATAGAACTCCTCCTCACTGAGACCCCACGGGCTTTGAGCCTTCATACAAAAGCTTTACAAAATGTATACAAACGTGCCTTTCACTGCAAAATTTTTTGATACAAGTCTGGAACCCTTACAATGTATTTCTTCCTCCCTTTTATAGAAGAGGGAGAAGAGAAACTAATAAAGAGGTAGGTGAAAACAATTAATTGTTACATTGAAACCAAATGGAGAAAACATTTCGCGCCCACCCTGCTTGAATGACCATGCTGAGCTATGTGTACTCTGCTGCTGCTCTATGGAGTAAATGATGTAGGGGCAGACTTCTCCAGGGATAAGACATGGAGAATAAAATATGTAATATTCTGTACCTTCCTGAGAGAAAGATCTATTGAAAATAAACGTGGAGGATATGATTTTTTTGCACTTGTACTCTTTGCCTTCTAAATCTTGAATTAGGATCGAAAATATGCATAGCTGCTTAATATCACCCCTGATCTTCCGTTGATTTTCTTTGTTGCAGCATTTATATCTCCTTCTGCAAAAATCCGTGTTTTAAATAATTCCGGAGGGTTTGGTGAATTTTGAACCATGTTTCTTTAATGAGGGCTGTGTCATAATACCCTCCCAGATCTTTTTTCATAAATTTGCTTCTGAAAAATTGTCCTTCGAAGCAGCTTCAGCTTCTGTAATGGTGGCTGTGGGCAATGACCGTTCTTCGTCACCGCAACCTGCAAAAATCACAAACATGTCAAAGAAAATTGGACCAAGGATAATGGCGTGACGAGATCCATGGACATGATGGTGGAGTCCAGGCGGAATGATGAAATGATGCGAGGTGGCAGGAAATGCTCATACTGGAGGGTGGCAAGTGAAAAATACAGAGGAATTACGATGGATGAATGAGGCGGAGGTGTATGACATAAAAACGGGAGTATGACGTGTAAACAGAAGATATGGATGGTGGAGGGTAACGCAGATGACACGTGGGCATACGAAAATCCAAACGGGAGAGAAGACGTGGAGGTGGACTCAGTCAACCAACGGGGTGTGTGAAAAATCCTGGGCCATACAATCTAAAACGGAATCAAAGGTTAATATTGCGTCGGGCGGTGATGCGATGGTGGGCCACGGGCGACATGGATGGGAGTTAAAAGCTGCACAACTTTGGAGAACACGAGCCGTTGGATCGAACGCCCAAGATCGAATGACTCACGTTGATTTTGCTACACGTCCACGACCGAAGGATAACGCACGAAATGGAGTGGTTTTTGAACAGTGGCTTGGGACACGCGGCGATCAACGTATGGAATCGCTGGCCGAAGGGGGAATACCGCCTACCCAGAAAAGGTGGTGCGGAATAAACCGGACGGTTTTGGCAATGTGTGCGGGCGTGGGGTCCACCATGGCAAACTGTTTGCGGACCGTTGATTTATATTTAATCGGACGGCACAGAATGCGCCCGATAATCTTACACGGAGAGCTCCCTTTTGGTCTAGCACGAGGTCCAGCGCCTTGGTCACATGGGGAATAAAGTGAAGGGGGGCTGAGACTGAAAGGAGCTGGGCCCAAAATATTTTCAAGTATGGGTTTTGGGCATTAAAAATGCGATTTTAAAGCTAAGAGATGGCAACGATAGAAAGCTAATGAACTTTGCAAGACATGGCAAGAGAGAATTTGATGATTTAAATCAAATGGCTCATGGAAATTTTAATAAGGAAAAGATCGTGGTCAACATTGGCTCCATCTGGGGATGGCGCGTTCATACTTGGACGTGTCGAGAACTTGCAGACCCTTTTATCATTTTTTATGCCTAATTTGTTCTTCAACCCTATTGCATTTTTCTTCAAAACTCCTCATGTCACCCGTATTATCTTCAACCAAAAAGCAAAAAGGAAATTAATATACAATATAGTACACCAGGCTGCCTTTCGCCTGAATTAGAATTGGAAGTAGGGCTTGAGGAATTGGCCGTTTACAGGGGCATCCGATACGTCACCCTGTAAATTCTCCAGTATGAACGTGTTATTGCCTCCCCGTTCCACAATTTTAAATGGGCCAAACTAGAGCGGGTCAAACTTGCCATGTTTTCCTTTTTCAGCCCTGTGGACATCCCATCTGAGAACTAGATCTCCAATCTGCAATTTTATGTCTTTTGCATGCTGATCAAATATGTGTTTCATTTTCTCTTGATACTCCGTTAATCTCTGATTCACTTGGCCTCGTGTTTCCTATAATTCTACTAATTGATTAATTCTCCTGATCATATCATATGGTTCTTCCTGACTTCCCTGCATGAAACATGCCACTGGCAAAGACAGCTGCACAGGAAACACAACTGCTCATCCAGATACCAATTCATAAGGAGATTTCCCAGTTGCTCGCTTGCTGGTGATTCTATTAGCCCATAGAGAAAATTTCAATTGGGAATCCCAATTCTTCTGATTTTCATTTATAGTCTTTTTCAGGGCCCTCCCTAGGGTTTTGTTGGAAGATTCTGCCAAGCCATTTCCCTGTGGATAATAGGCTGTGGAATGATTCAGTACAATATTATACTACTGGCAGAACTTCACGAATTTTGCAGATTTGAAGGCATTTGCATTATCAGTCACTATTTTAGCAGGACAACCAAACCTGGATATGATTTTTTCTTCCATGAACTTTATGATGACAGTGTCAGTAGCGTTCCTTGCAGGTATGGCTTACACCCATTTTGTAAAGTAATATGTAGCTGTCAATATCCATTTATGTTGCCCAATTGATGGGGGATGTATTTCTCCAATAAAATATATTCCCCATTGTTGAAATGGCTCATTTACATGAAGTGGAATCAGGGGCAGAGCTGCCAATTTCTGTTTCTCAGCAAATTTCTGAGACTTATCACATGCTCTAACCCAAGAAAATACATCTCCAAATAATTTAGGCCAGTAGAAACTAGCCTTAAATATTTTATGAGCTGTGGCTCTCCAGCTGTAGTGTCCTCCACAGATTCCCTCATGGAATTCCATCATTATGCTCTCTACTTCATCCTCTGTGAGGCACAATAGTAGTATGCCTCTAGGATCTCTCCAATATAATTGACCATTGGAAACTATATACTTTTGTGATTTTAGCCTCAATGATCTGTATTTTGATTTATCACAGCTGGGTGGATAGCTGAGTGTCAAAAGATATTCAACTATTTCTTTGTACCAAGGACTGGTGAGATATTTTATATGTGCTTTTTGAGTGGCTACTTCCAGTCCTTGCTGCTCTTTCTCTTTTTCAGATTCTTCATTTGAAAGCATAGACAGATTTATGCCTAGGGCCTGATATTTTGATTCTAATAAGATCCTTGCGAGCCTATGTCCCTTTATTAGCTTGGTAGGGTGAATATCCAGATCATACTCCTGTATTTTTGCAATCCATATCCCTCTTTTGCCTTCACTGTCTCCCTGAATCAGAATGTCTTTGACTGCTACTGTAGGGACATATGCAGTAATGTGAGACTGCAAAACATACATTCTGAAAGCTTTAAGGGACTTTACTAGAGCATACGCCTGCTTCTCTAATATGTTATATTTCAATTCAACGTCATGAAGCACCTGGCTGGAGGTGGAAACTTCCTCTTTCCCCCTTCTTCTGGTATCTTGTTCAGCTTTCCCTCTTAATTTCCCAGTGGAGGAAAAATTTGCTTCCAACTCAAGAGCATCTGACTGAGCATCATCTAGGGTGGCAGGTTTTCTTTCTCTCAAAGAGAAACCAAAATCTGAGTCAAAGGCTGCTATGAAGACAACCTTGGTAGCAGTTTGATGTGGCTTCATTTCAGGAGGCAAACTCAGATACAACTTATTAAATCTTTTAATAAACTCGGCCACTCCCTCATTGTGTTTCTTCTTCAGAGTTTTAAATTCAATAAGAGAAAGCCCCTGATCCTTCTTCTCTCCCCATTTTCTGAGAAAATTATTTTCCATATCATCCCAAGTGGTGATGGAACAGTTTCCCAATGTCTTGAACCATTTTCTGGCTTCACCATCCAGAGATTGAAAAAACAATCTTAAGACCACATCTAGATGTTCAACATTAAAGTTCTCTGCAAAAGAGCAGAAAGTCTCAAGATTTTTTTGAGCATCAATTTCATTTTCCCCAGTGAATCTAGGCAAGATCTTTAAATAATCCTGGGGCATATCATTTAGCACTTGAGGCAGTGCTAGGGGAGCATATTTGTTCAACAAAAAGGCTGGGACATTAGCCATTGGAGGAGGTGGGGGTTGTGCAACAATATGGTGTACAAATGGAGGAAGAGGTGGAGGTGGAGTATGAATAACAACAGGAGTATACTATACAACAGCTTGCGGTGTAGATGGGAACAGTTCACGGTTAACAGCAAAAACTTCTGTGACTTCTTTAACTTCTTCGACCTCAGGAGTAGGATGAAGGTGATCTTTAATTCTAGCACTTCCCCTGGGTGGGCTATCTGAGTAGTAATCTATGTCTCCCACAGTGGAGTCGGGATTTTCTATTGGAACTTCTTGAGAAGAAGAAGAAGGATAATATTCTAACAAATATTTAGGGATTTCAGCACGGACTGATTTCCTTTCTTTCCAACTTCTTCTATGTATGATATTTTCTGGGTTAGACACTGGAGGTATCTTTTACTGTGATGTATCTGACCTCAAATGTGGCTTACGAGGAGCCAAGACTACCAATAGATTTATCAAATAAACAACAGTGGAGTCTCCAAGGTGAGATATATGAAACTCTTAAACTCTCTGTGCTCACCTGATTAGAGAGTGAATATGATTTGTCGAGGCCCAGGGAAACTGATATTCTTAAATTCGTCCCCGGCAACGGCTCCAGAAAGATGTTGTCGACAATTATTGTCTCCCCTAGAGACAGTCTAGAGTTGCCATAGACCAGTGCCTAGGACATCTTAGCATAGCAAGGAGTGTATAATGTAATAAGTGAAGTTGTCAGCTTCAGCTCACTTGCTATCATCTATACAAAGGAAATATTGATTTAGATGGGACCAGAACTTACAGAAACTGCCAAGGAAAAGTAATGTTGTAGAGACAAGATGTAAAACTCCAACACAAAAGCATCAGACAGTTAAGAGAAAATTTACTATAAAGAGGGCCGATTCAAATAATATGCCACAGAAATCAAGTATCAGAAGGTGCATGTAGTGAAAGAAATATAAGAAGGATTGAAGTCTTGTCTGTCCATACCCGTATACAACGAAGAATCAGAATCCATATATGGGCTTTGTCAATCTAAAAGAATCCATACATGACACGATGCTTTAAAAGTGACTTCCCAAATATGTCCATTATAGAGAATATGATGAAATGAACATGAAACAACATATCTGCTGTGTCACGGAAGAAGCCATATTTAAAGCGCTGACCGATCCAAGAAGGGTGACTTTTCAACTTAGACATCCTATTTCAAAATCAGTGAGCCACTCGCATTCCAGTACATGATACAAGAAGATATATGAAATGGAATGTTGTATTAATCACATAAGGGAAGGTTACATACTGTGAAGTACTAAAGACCATAATCCTCATTACAGATAGAACTCCTCATCACTAAGACCCTACGGGCTCTGAGCCTTCATACAGAAGCTTCACAAAATGTATACAAAAAATCTCTTTCACTGCACAATTCTCTGAATAAAATCTGGAACCCTTACAATGTATTTCTTCCTCCCTTTTATAGAAGAGGGAGAAGAGAAACTAATAAAGAGGTAGGTGAAAACAATTAATTGTTACATTGAAACTAAATGGCGGAAAAATTTCGCGCCCACCCTGCTTGAATGACCATGCTGAGTTGTGTGTACTCTGCTGCTGCTCTATGGAGTAAATGCTGTAGGGGCAGACTTCTCCAGGGATAAGACATGGAGAATAAAATATGTAATATTCTGTACCTTCCTGAGAGAAAGATCTATTGAAAATAAACCTGGAGGATATGATTTTTGTGCACTTGTACTCTTTGCCTTCTAAATCTTGAATTAGGATCGAAAATCTGCATAGCCGCATAATATCACCCTTGGTCTTCCATTGATTTTCTTTGTTGCAACATTTATATCTCCTTCTGCAAAAATCTGTGTTTTAAATAGTTCCGGAGGGTTTGGTGAATTTTGAACCATGTTGATTTAATGAGGGTTGTGTCATAATACCCTCCCAGACCTTTTTTCATAAATTTGCTTCTAAAAAATTGTCCTTCGAAGCAGCTTCGACTTCTGTAATGGTGGCTGTGGGCAATGACCATTCTTCGTCACTGCAACCTGCAAAAATCACAAACATGTCAAAGAAAATCAGACCAAGGATAATGGCGTGACGGGAACCATGGACATGATGGTGGAGTCCAGGCGGAATGATGAAACGACGCGAGGTGGCAGGAAATGCTCATACTGGAGGGTGGCAAGTGAAAAATACAGAGGAATTACGATGGATGAATGAGGCGGAGGTGTATAACATAAACACGGGAGTATGACGCGTAACGGAAGATATAGATGGTGGAGGGTAACGCAGATGACACGTGGGCATATGAAAATCCAAACTGGAGAGAAGATGTGGAGGTGAACTCAGTCAACCAACGGGGTGTGTGAACAATCCTGGGCCATATGATCGAAAACGGAATCAAAGGTTAATATTGCGTCGGGCGGTGATGCGATGGTGGGCCATGGGCGACATGGACGGGAGTTAAAAGCTGCACAACTTTGGAGAACACGAGTCGTTGGATCGAACGCCCAAGATCGGACGGCTCACGTTGATTTTGCTGCACGCCCACGACCGAAGGATAACGCGCGAAATGGAGTGGTTTTTGAACAGTGGCCTGGGACACGCGGCGATCAGCGTATGGAATCGATAGCCGAAGGGGGAATACCGCCTACCTAGAAAAGGTGGTGTGGAATAAACCGGATGGTTTTGACAATGTGCGCAGGCGCGGGGTCCACCATGGCAAACTGTTTGCGGACCGTTGATTTATATTTAATCGGACGGCACAGAATGCACCCGATAGTATTACACGGAGAGCGCCCTTTTGGTCTAGCAAGAGGTCGAGCGCCTTGGTCACGCGGGGAATAAAGTGAAGGGGGGTTGAGACTGAAAGGAGCTAGGCCCAAAATATTTTCAAGTATGGGTTTTGGGCATTAAAAATGCGATTTTAAAGCTAAGAGAGGGCAATGATAGACAACTAATGAACTTTGCAAGACAGGGCGAGAGATAATTTGATGATTTAAATCAGATGGATCATGGAAATTTTAATAAGGAAAATATCATGGTCAACAAGATGATTAATCAATAACAATCTGTTCACGATCCATACCTTCATCCTCTTGTAGCTTGTGTTTAATATTCTCCTTGATATTTTCTATAATATAGTAATCTAGATTATGTTGTTGAAGTACTTGGGGGTGCCATGTGGCACCATGGGAGCAACCAAGAAGGTTCACTATAAAAATTCCAATTCAATAGACATTTGGGTGAATTCATCAGGGTTTGAACCCCTAACCTCAGCGAGAGCATCCAAATACTTTGTCGTTGGGTCAAAGAGAATTTATTAATTAATTTTGGAAGCTCTATATTTAACATTATGTTATAACATAAAAGGTACAAAATAAACACCAACAAATTTTTACAATCAACTGACCTGCAAGCCTAATTTGTAAACTGCCTGAGGAAATGCGTTCAGGCCAGTCAGGTCAGGTCGTGTCATGTGATGGCGCCCAAGGAATCACGTTTGGGCAGGTCAGGTCAGGTTGTGTCGTGTGAGGGCGCCTAGGAAAACACGTTAGGGCAGGTCGAGTCGAGTCAGCTCAAGTTGGGTCGGGTAGTGTGAGGGTGGTCATATCAAAAATTTCAAGTTGTGACCTCCCATACTGTTCCTTGTGCATGTTTATGCGATCTAATTTCCGTGTGCTCCCTCGTGCCTTCATTCGAGTGTGTCAGGTCGAGCCATGTGAGGGTCCCACGGGAAACATGTTCAGTCGGATCATGTGAGGGAGGTTGTATCAAAAATGCTAAGTCATGACTATATGTGTGCCTTATGCATGTTCATGCGACCCGTTTTTCATTTTCTCCCTCATGCCTTCGACGTTCGGGCTGGTCAGGTCAGGTCGTGTGATGGCGCCCAAGGAAATGCGTTCGAGTCGGGTCAGGTCGGGTTGAGACGTGCCGTGTGAGGGCACCCAAGAAATGCATTCAGGCAGGTCAGGTTGGTTAGGGTCATGTGAGGGTGCCCAATGAATGCATGAGGTCGGTCGGGTCGTGTCAGGTCATGTGAGGGTGCCCAAGGAAATGCGTTCAGGTGGGTTGGGTCAAGTCAGGTCGGGTCGTGCTATGTGAGGTCGCCCTAGGAAACATGTTCAACTGGGTCGGGTCGGGTCGTGTCATGTTAGGGCGTCCAAGGACAAACATTCAGGCGAGTCGTGTTGGGTCAGGTCGTGTTGTGTGAGGGCCTCGAGGAAAATGCGTTCAGGTGGGTCGGTTCGAGTCGGGTCATGTGAGGGCACCCAATGAAACACATTTGGGAAGGTCGGGTCGAGTCGGGTCGGGTCATGTGAGGGTGGAAATATAAAAATTGCTAAGTTGTGACCGCTCGTGTGCCTTGTGAATGTTCATGCGACCTGTTTTCTGTTTGCTCAAATTTTCCTTCGTTCAAGCAGGTTGGGTCGTGTCGTGTGAGGGTGCTAAAGAAAACATGTTCACATCAGGTCGGGTTGGGTCATGTGAGGGAGTTCGTATAAAAAATGATATATTGTGACCGCCCGTGTGCCTTGTGCATGTTCATGTGAACCATTTTCCATTTTCTCCCTTGTGTATTTGTTTGGGCAGGTTGGGTCGTGTAAGGGCGCCTAAGGAAACACGATCGGGTCTGGTGAGGTCATGCTGTTTGAGAGCACCCAAGGAAACACATTCGGCTAGGTCGGGTCGAGTCGGGCCATGTGAGAGTGCCCAAGGAAATGTGTTGAGTGTTAAGATTTTACCAAACTAAAAAAATATTTTTCTGAGTTTTTAGTATCAACTAATTCTTGAGTTTTCTTTATCCATCATTCATCAAATTTGGAAGAAATCTATTAGATAAAAATGAATTTAATTATTTTATTTCAATTTTATCTTTCATTTCACTCCTATAATTTAGATCTTCAAAATATTTCTAAATTAACAAGGCTAAAATATTCTTTTTAAACAACTGAAAGTAAATTATTTCTTATTTCACTCAGATTTTCAAAATATTTTGAAATGGACAATGTTATAAAAAAAAAATGAAACAACTAACTTATGAGAACTCAACTAGGGTTGATTTTGTAAAGGATCTATAACTATAGCATTCCCCTAAATATATGCATTTAAATTCAATAAATTTTTTTTGTAATGTGTAATATAAACTAAAAAAATTCATCAACATATTTTCGTTTTGGCGGGCCACAGTTTCTTCGCCCTAGTGGTTTAACCAAATTTAACCAAACCGTGAGCTCCCAAGATTCTTCACCGAAGTGGTTTAACCAAACCATGAGCTTGAAAACTTCTCCACTCACCAATGCTTCATATTTCTCTCGGTTGTCAAATAAAATCACACTTGGCTAGGTAGAGGCTTTAGAAGTAAATAACAATGTTCAACCCACATACCTAAGTAATCACTTGAATCTCAAAAATTTTATTTTCATGTTATTTCTCTTGTCACACTTCTTCTTTTGGTTAATGTGCCCCACTAATAACATATTCAAAGTTGAGCACATATATAGAGCAGATATCTAGACCTAAAAAGAATTCCCTAAAACTTAGGTGAAAACCCCCTAGAGGTATTGGAGGATGTTGGATTGGCGATTTTTTTGGTCAGATTGGGGTTAGAGCATAGAGCCAAAACCTCTGCCAGTTCTGGAGAAGTAATTATCCTACCTTTTGTAGAATTTCCAAATTTTATTTCCGATGCTGTCTCACTGAAGTTTATTGTAAAAAGGTTGTGAATGGTCCTTGTATCTTTATGAATGGTGCTTGTATCTTTGTGAATGGTGATTGTATATTTTTGTGGAACCCTAAAATTGATATCCTGAATGGAATTAGTGGAACCTAAAATTTATTTCTTGGTTTTGAATCGCATCGATGAACCCCATAACTGATATGAAAAGGTGAAAAAGAAGACATGGCCTTTCCATCCCTGTCATGCCTTACTATAATGTTAACCCGCCTTACCTTATTTTTCGATTGATTGCCAATGTCTTCTCGAATGCTGTAAAAATCCATCTGTTAGCCCCCCTGTAAATTTTTGACAAGCAAATAGGGGGCTAAAATGTTGTTGAGCCTTCAAGGAATGCAGTTCCCCTGAAAACACATCATCCTTGAAGTCTCCTTATGCCTTTTGTCCTTTGGTGAAATTCCTCTGCTGATTCCCTTATAAAGCCTCTCTGTTTGAGAAGAAATTCCCAGAGGCCTCTTTTCCCCCTTATTTCACCCTCACTTAGCCTCTTTTCTAGTCCCCCTTGTCTCCCTTTCTATTTCCCTTTTTACCCTCTTAATCCTCCCTAAAATCCCCTCTAAAGATCCCTACACCCTTCGTTTTCCCAATTTCCCCCTCCATCTCCCTATCGTTACCATTTAGGCCTCAAATACATTAAAACAGGCTAAAAAACCCACTTTCTGCTTTACAACAGGGCTCAGCCCCTTACCGTAAGTCCGCATTATAAATCACTTTAATACATAAGTGATCTATGTGTTAACCACTTCCCCTTCCATACCCGCCATGTATGTGTATAAAATTTATTATAAATTTTTGTGTTAAATATATGGTCCGCCGCATTGCAATCGCAATTGCAATCCCTATTCAATCGCAATTGCAACTCTCGTGGGACGACCCCCGATTGGTCCATCGCAAATACTTGCGATGCGATTGATCGAATCACACCCCGATCGTTCCATCCTCCGATTGATCGCAAGTCTTTCCGCCCGAGCTCCGATTGTGATCCTTCGATCCAATCCCATCCGTCCATTTCCCCGCCGATCCGACGGCCAGCGCTCAATCGTAAGTCCCCTTCCGATCGCAATCGCAAACCTTCCCGTCTGACTCTCGATTGCGATCCCCCGATTGCATCTCGACCGTCCATCTCCCAGCTAATCCGATGGCCAGTGCTCAATCACAAACACCCTTCTGATCGCCATCGCAAGCCTTCCCCGCTGTCTCTTGATTCAATCCCAGCCGCCCATTCCCTTCCAGATCTGAAGGTTGGCGCTTAATCGTAACATCGCTCCGATCGCAATCGGAACTTTTTGAATGTGCCACCCATGCTCCCCCCGATTGGGATCCTCCGATTTGATCCTGACCGACCATTGGATCTAGGATCTAACGGTTAGGATTTGATCGCCCTCCGCCTCCGCCGGGTCCCACTCTTACATTCGCTTCCACGCCTTTTCATAATATTTTCACCCGATTCGTTTGTATTTTGGCTTATAACCAAAGTTTCGTGTTTTCTATTGGAGGTCCCGCGTCCCGTTATGTTTCATAGCGCCGTCCATCCGACTGATCTCCGCCGTCGATTTCCACTCCCAGACTAGGATCTAATGGTTTGTGCTGCATTCTATCACCAAACCATATTGTTCGTGAGTTTTCACCCCTCCGTTTGCATTTCTGCTATTTTCACTATTTCGCCACCACTCCTCCAGTCTCCACAACATTTCTCCACCACTGCCCAGGTTCATAACAGGTTTATTTTATGGTGCAGATAGCACAGAGAGGCTATTTCAGCATGATTCAACGGACCAGCAGAAGAAATTCAAAGGGGTTTATGCCTGTTGTTGGCATAATTAATGCTTAACCCCACAATTCAAAGGAAAAGGACGCAGTTTGAAGACTTGAGCGCACGCGACAGTATTATATGTGTTTAATGTCAGCAGAACGTTTTCTCCAAACATACACCATTCTCACAGTGCACTCCATGCCTCCTCGAGCCATTAAACGAAGGTTACGGATAGAAGCTTCTTTAAGAAGTCTCTGAGCAAAAGTTATTGAGGTATGGAGAAGACCTGTAGATTTTTATCCATGTCATTTATTCCAGAAGGCAGTGCAAAGCTCCAGACACCGTCAGGATTTAAAGAACATATCAGAGGTCAATCTCGACTTGACAGGGTCTCACAGAGCAGATTACAGAGTACAACAGAACGCCATTAAGCAGAATGGGCTTGGTCTCCTCCTCCATCCTGTCTTAATTGATCTCATTTAATTTGTATCTACTCCTGTTGTTCTCTCTTTTCTCTCAATTCTCCTATAAGAAATCCCCGAGAGAATAATGAAAAGGTGGTTGTTGTTGTTCAGTTGCGGGCTGCTGCCATTGCTGTTAGAGGGATTAATTCTGACTGTTAGAACAATCTTGGGAGGGAGTATCAGAGTAGTTGTATGTAATAGGTTGGGAGGAGAAAGTCTAGACTGTATTAGCCATTGGGTTTATTGTACATGACTGGTTTTGCATCAATTAATCAAAGCACATTTCATAGGATCCTGGTCTATTACTATTGGTGATGTTTTTCTAACTCTGTTTATTTCATTTACATGCTGTTTCATGTTCTTCTGGTAGGAAACAGAAGTATAACATAGGATTCACCCTTGTTAGGTGCCCTATGTTTCCTGCTCTACCTACCTTTAATGTTTTCTGCTTTGTGTGCTATCTAAGAGTGAATTCATGTGGTTTAACTAGTGCAGTGGATGTTATTTCCTGCTGGCTGATGTATGAACTTGGGGGTTTGCTGCTTGGATGCTTCTTTGTAAAATTTATCTCTGTTTTTTCCCTTGGAGTTGCTAAAGCTGACCTGGAGTTAAATGACCTCTGGTCCGATCTATAAGCAGCCCCTTTGTCCCTCTTTGAGAGCTGCCTTAGAGTATGTCCAAGCAGGTCTAGAGTTAAATGACCTCTGACTTGATCTATAGACAAAAATTTGGTTGTCTTTCCTTCTTCCACCTTATTCCCTTAATGTTCCACCCCATCATCTATCTAAAAGATCCTTTAGTATGGATGACTTTCCCTCTGGAAGCCTTGGCTAGTTGTTGCATGTAATTTCCTTTCATGTCTCCATAGCCCAATGGATGGCACTGTCTCGACCTATCCCCTTTGCTGAAACTTCCTGCTGCTTTGGTCATTTTCTCCCATTTACTTTCTCAGTTCATGGTCTCATGACCAACCCAGAAACCAACCAAATCATTTAAAAACCCCCTTTGTGCTTCATAACTAGCCTAACATCTCATCTTGAGCTTCAAAGATATAAATTCTTTGTTCTATGGAGAGATCCCTCTCCGGATCCAGGAGGGCTAGATCCTAGGATCCAAAAGTGGTTCTGATGTTGTCTCATCTTTTGGTCTTGCCAATCTGGCCAAAACATGGGAACCCCAACATAATGGCGACTCCACTGGGGATTGAGTGCATTTCACCTCAAACATTCTTAGGCACTCATAGACCCAAGATCTATGGTTAGATTGGCATTCACATTGCTGATGGTGGACAGCATCCTACTTCAAATGTTCATATACATCCACCTGGCAACTCCACATTCCATAATCCTCGAAGAATCCAGTGGAGGAGGAACCTGAAAGATAGCCAGACCTCATAGAAGGGTAGAACATACTGGTTGGATTTGGTTTAAAGAGTTTATTGTTTTTGTCTATCACTATGTCCTGTCCTATTTTAAGCCAAATCGAGTGTACAAAGATGAGACCCATGATGAGTATGGGAAATATCTCAAGCCTCAGTCTTCAGACCATGAGCAGACCTATACTCATGTGAAAAACCTGGTGGAACAAGAAGCTCATGTTGTATCTCCCACCCCTAAAGAAGCTTCAAGCAGCCATGAGCCCATTGTTACACTACCCACTCCTACAAACTAGTTTTACCTTTTTTCTTCCAATCCCTTCCTGCAGAGCTTATAAACCAGCTACCTCATTTTTATGGAGAAAATAAAAGGGCTACTGCTGAAGAACATGTTCAAAACCTTGAGGATTTACTTGAGCTATATGAAATAGAAGAAGATGATGTGTGCATTAGAATGTTTGCTTTGTCATTACAAGGAAATGTTAAGATTTGGCTCAAAGGCCTTCCAGAAGCAAGCATTTTCAGCTTTCATCAGTTTTCTCGAGTTTTCCTTGATAGATGGGCAGCCCCTAAGAATGCTCTCCTCATCCTAAAAGAATATCAAAATTTGAGAAGGCAGCCAGGAGAGACAGTGCAAGAGTTTTCAGCCAGTTTTAACAAGTTATATGATGCTATACCTTCTGATATAAAACCTCCTTTGGGATGGGATTTATTTCACTATCCAAGTTCTTTTGACCTCGAGGTGGAATTTCATATAAGGGAAAGAGAGCCCTCGAGCCTGGAGGAAATGCAAGAGGTAGCAATCACTGTTGAAAACAACTTAAAGTGCAGGGAGGAAAGGTTAAAAGCGGCAAAGAAAGACCGGGTAGAGCATATAGCGTAGATCTCTTTAGTGAGCAAGCTGGAAATATTGATAGAGACTGCCAGCGCCCTGCTAAACATTGAAATGGAAGAATATGAGGCTGAAATCAGAAGTGATGATTGGAAAAGACCTACTCCTGTTCTTCGAGAAGAAAAATCTGGATCACTGCAAGACATGAGCCGCAGGCCAAGCATGTATGATGAACCAGAGCTAGAATCAGAAGATGAGCTTGCAGTGTTTGGCGAAGAAAGACTTGCCAAGAGTCCCAAAGGTTTGATGGGTGACAGTGCTTATAGTTATGTTTTTTCTGATGCTGATCAGTCTGATGATAATTTTTTCCAAAAGGAAGCTGAGCTTGCAGGGCCATCATCAGTAGATTTGCGGGAAGGAGATTACGACCATCAATGGCAAGAAAATGAGGAGCCAATGCAGGCCATCTATGATACTGATGGAGAAAGCGTCGAAAGCATGGTAGCAGACGAAGATTAATGGAACCTTTTTTCTGTTTTATATCCGAACATCAGTAACATTTTCCAAGAGGATGAAATCCTGTAGCCCTTCAGCGCAGAGGACAAGGAGGAAAGAGATGAAGAAGATCTTGAGCGGAATGAATATCCCGAGTCTTATCCCGAAAGGTTTGAGGTAATCAAAGAAACCCCCGCTCAAGAATATGTTAATTTTTTCATGGAGTTGCAGCAGGACCAGCCTGCATTACTAGAGGACAGCGCGGTCGAATATAATGAGCCCTCTAGCTCAGGCTGCAATGAAGATGAGAAAAATATTTTTTCCCGCAGACATCTCTGTCTCGGTCTAGAGGAAGAAGAGGTATTCCTGATTGATGCCCCCATGCCAAATACTCCTCATCAGGAGGAGGAGGAGTGTGATTATGAAGGCCTCACTGCAGAGGCAGTGTTTGAAGCTGCCCAGGATGCAGACAGCCTTTCGGTCATGGCAGGTTGTGAAGGGAAAATATTATATCATGAGCTTGTTGATCCTGTGGCAGAATACATGGAGGCCCTCATTGGCTCAGTTCCTCAAGCATTGATCTTCTTCGAGAGCCAAATACATCATAATTGGTCACCATTGCTGGTGGCCTCAGTTTTGAGGAACCACACGTAGGGTACCCTGTGGTTATCTCTGATAGGCAGTCAGTGCCCATATCCTTTTTTGCTATTGCTTGATTGGCTGCATTGGCATTATTGTATCACCTAGTACATCATAGATTTCCAAGTAGAATAGGGTAGATAGGAAGCTCAATAAAGCTCAATCTGTGAGCATGTAGTTAGTTGTTTTTAATTTCTATAAAGTCTAGCAAGCTAGACAGTCTAATCCTAGCTTGACTGTTTTTCAAATTCTGTCTTAGAATGTAGAGAAGAGATCTGCTAGACAGTTTAATCCTAGCATATATTATATTAGGTAGAGAAACATGTGAGACCAACAGTCTAATCTGGTCTCATGGAGTAATAAGGGTAGATTTAGAATAGGTTTATCTTCCTATTTGTAAAATTGGATGATGTAAAGGGTCTGCAAGTCCAAATGCACCCAGAAGAGAAAATGTTAGAAGAGAAAATGTTAGGACTATAGTGTGGGTAGGTAGTTGTGTGGGAGATTTTTAATGCTGATATGATGTCTTCCTAGTTTGTGGCAGCTGATCCAAAGAAAGAAAGGGATGTGCCAAGCAGCAGGCATCTGGCCTACACCAAAGATCATTCTCTAGATTCTTGACTCCTTCAAGAAGAAGCCATCCCCATGTGGAGCCACTGTTAGCCCCCCTGTAAATTTTTGACAGGCAAATAGGGGCCTAAAATGTTGTTGAGCCTTCAAGGAATGCATTTCCCCTGAAAACACATCATCCTTGAAGTCTCCTTATGCCTTTTGTCCTTTGGTGAAATTCCTCTACTAATTCCCTTATAAAGCCTCTCTGTTTGAGAAGAAATTCCCAGAGGCCTCTTTTCCCCCTTATTTCACCCTCACTTAGCCTCTTTTCTAGTCCCCCTTGTATCCCTTTCTATTTCCCTTTTTACCCTCTTAATCCTCCCTAAAATCCCCTCTAAAGATCCCTACACCCTTCGTTTTCCCAATTTCCCCCTCCATCTCCCTATCGTTACCCTTTAGGCCACAAATACATTAAAACAGGCTAAAAAACCCACTTTCCGCTTTACAACAGGGCTCAGCCCCTTACCATAAGTCCGCATTATAAATCACTTTAATACATAAGTGATCTATGTGTTAACCACTTCCCCTTCGATACCCCGCCATGTATGTGCATAAAATTTATTATAAAGTTTTGTGTTAAATATATGGTCCGCCGCATTGCAATTGCAATCGCAAGCCCTATTCAATCGTAATCGCAACTCTTGTGGGACGACCCCCGATTGGTCCATCGCAAATACTTGCGATGCGATTGATCACATCGTGCCCCGATCGTTCCATCCTCCGATTGATCGCAAGTCTTTCCGCCCGAGCTCCGATTGCAATCCTCCGATCCAATCCCATCTGTCCATTTCCCTGCCGATCCAACGGCCATCGCTCAATCGCAAGTCCCCTTCCGATCGCAATCGCAAACCTTCCTGTCTGACTCCCGATTGTGATCCCTCGATTGCATCTCGACCGTCCATCTCCCAGCTAATCCGATGGCCAGTGCTCAATCACAAACCCCCTTTCGATCGCCATCGCAATCCTTCCCCGCTGTCTCTTGATTCAATCCCAGCCGCCCATTCCCTTCTAGATCCGACGGTTGGCGCTTAATCGCAACATCGTTCCGATCGGAATCGGAACTTTTTGAATGTGCCACCCCTGCTCCCCTCGATTGCGATCCTCCGATTTGATCCTGACCAACCATTGTATCTAGGATCTAACGGTTAAGATTTGATCACCCTCCGCCTCCGCCGGGTCCCACTCTTACATTCGCTTCCGCGCCTTTTCATAATATTTTCACCCGATTCCTTTGTATTTTGGTTTATAAACAAAGTTTCATGTTTTCTATTGGAGGTCCCGCGTCTCGTTATGTTTCATAGGGTCATCCATCCGACTGATCTCCATCGTCGATTTCCACTCCCAGACCAGGATCTAATGGTCTGCACTGAATTCTATCACCAAACCACATTGTTCGTGAGTTTTCACCCCTCCGTTTGCATTTCCGCTATTTTCACTGTTTCGCCACCACTCCTCCGGTCTCCACAACATTTCTCCACCACTGCCCAGGTTCATAACAAGTTTATTTTACGGTGCAAATATCACAGAGAGGTCATTTCAGCATGAGTCAGCGGACCAGCAGAAGAAATTCAAAGGGGTTTATGCATGTTGTTGGAATAATTAATGCTTAACCCCACAATTCAAAGTAAAAGGATGCAGTTTGAAGACTTGAGCACACGCAACAGTCTTATCTATGTTTAATGTCAGCAGAACGTTTTCTCCAAACGTACACCATTCTCATAGCGCACTCCATGCCTCCTCGAGCCATTAAACGAAGGTTACGGACAGAAGCTTCTTTAAGAAGTCTCTGAGCAACAATTATTGAGGTATGGAGAAGACCTGCAGATTTTTATCCATGTCATTTATTCCAGAAGGCAACACAAAGCTCCAGATTCCGTCAGGATTTAAAGAACATATCAGAGGTCAATCTCGACCTGACAGAGTCTCACAGAGCAGATTACAGAGTATAGTAGAACGCCATTAAGCAGAATGGGCTCGGTCTCCTCCTCCATCCCGTCTTAATTGATCTCATTTAATTTGTATCTACTCCTGTTGTTCTCTCTTTTCTCTCAATTATCCTATAAGAAATCCCCGAGAGCATAATGAAAAGGTGGTTGTTGTTGTTCAGTTGCGGGCTGTTGCCATTGCTGTTAGAGGGATTCATTCTGACTGTTAGAACAGTCTTGGGAGGGAGTAGCAGAGTAGTTGTATGTAATAGGCTGGGAGGAGAAAGTTTAGACTGTATTAGCCATTGGGTTTATTGTACATGACTGGTTTTGCATCAATTAATCAAAGCACATTTCACAGGATCCTGGTCTATTACTATTGGTGATGTTTTTCTAACTCTGATTATTTCATTTACATGTTGTTTCATGTTCTTCTGGTAGGCAATAGAAGTATAACATATGATTCACCCTTGTTAGGTTCCCTATGTTTCCTGCTCTCCCTACCTTTAATGTTTTCTTCTTTGTGTGCTATCTAAGAGTGAATTCATGTGGTTTAACTAGTGCAACGGATGTTATTGCCTGCTGGCTGATGTATGAACTTGGGGGTTTGCTGCTTGGATGCTTCTTTGTAAAATTTATCTCTGTTTTTTCCCTTGGAGTTGCTAACGCTGACCTGGAGTTAAATGACCTCTGGTCCGATCTATAAGCAGCCCCTTCGTCCCTCTTTGAGAGCTGCCTTAGAGTATGTCCAAGAAGATTTGGAGTTAAATGACCTCTGACCTGATCTATAGATAGAAATTTGGTTGTCTTTCCTTCTTCCACCTTATTCCCTTAATGTTCCACCCCATCATCTATCTAAAAGATCCTTTAGTATGGATGACTTGCCCTCTGGAAGCCTTGGCTAGTTGTTGCATGTAATTTCCTTTCATGACTCAATAGCCCAATGGATGGCACTGTCTCGACCTATCCCCTTTGCTGAAACTTCCTGCTTCTTTGGTCCTTTTCTCCCATTTACTTTCTTAGTTCATGATCTCATGACCAACCCAGCAACCAACCAAATCATTTAAAAACCCCCTTTGTGCTTCATAACTAGCCTAACATCTCGTCTTGAGCTTCAAAGATATACATTCTTTGTTCTATGGAGAGATCCCTCTTAGGATTCAGGAGGGCTAGATCCTAGGATCCAAAAGTGGTTCTGATGTTGTCTCATCTTTTGGTCTTTCCAATTAGGCCAAAACATGGGAACCCCAACACCATCTATAGAATTAGGTTTATTACAAGATCATTCAGAGCCTACATTTTTTTCTTCTACCATATCTTCAGTGAACACATCCTTTATCAATTACAAACCAAGAGAAAAATTTATGTTCCAATAAGTTTGAGCCATAGGTAGAAGATGAGTGCCAGTAACAGTTGCATTATATCCTTGAACCCATATGTACTTAAGGGATTTCTATGAAAGAACTGCAACTATCAATGTAAATTCACTAAAAGAACAACCAGTAATTTCTAGCCTTTCCAGCTATGGGTGACCCTTGAAAGAATCGATAATACCTTAGTCAGTTTTACCAACAAAACCTAGAAGCATACACCTAACATTAGTGTTGTACTTAGCAATATCAGCGAGATATGTATCTATCGACCCTCCAGGCCTTACGTAAAATGAAAACGTACCCAAATTTTTACATCCACGTAGCAATACCCTGACTTTGTTTTTCATTGGTAAATTTGTGATGTTATCTTCTTTATCTAATAATATAAACCGAAAATACTTGAGATTTTTGCAACATTGACCAAGAGTCTCCAATGTTGAGTTGCATATATCTGAAACATAGATGGAAATGTACTCAAGAAGGTGGCAACCTAGAGCTACTGAGGAAAGCCCTTTGTGACAAACCCAACCTTGTTCATCCTCCCAAGTTGGCTCATATGCTCCTCATTCCACTCTAAGTCTTTCAACTTTTTTCAAGTATTAGCAAAAATTTCTAACCCTTTGTCTCCATTAACATTTCGAACTCTGTTTATAAGAAAATCATTTCACTCTTAAACTTCAAACATGTTATCTAAATTTGAAATATTTATGTTAATGGAATAATATAATCTTCAATATATCCATGTCTCAATTTTCAGGCCCATAACCCACTTATCCTTTTTAGAGCATTAAAATTCTCCAATGTACGTTATGTTCATTTCAGCACTAATATGGTCCAGGGAACTAATAATATAAGCTCCAACATTGTGATATGAATTGGATATTTTGATCTTCCTCTTAAGCATTACAATGTTACACTCATGATACCACACTAAGAAATTTCCTTGAAACCTTCATAAAAATAAAATAAACCATTATACAATATCATATGTTCATGCAAATAGTGGACACCAGAGATTTTTCCATATCCACTTCACCGGGATATTAAATTTTCATTCCCTCAATTTCTTGATTATGTAAAATATTTTCCCATAGTTATCAAATGAACTTTTTATTTTGCATTGTTACTTTTTAGTCCATCCAAAGTAACTCTTTCATAAGCACCGTAGAAATATTATAGGGGATAGCACCACTACAAAATTTAGCATGAAAGTGTAGATAATAAATTACATCCATGCCTTGAGTTACAACTTTATCTGAAGTGTAATAATGAAGGAAAATGCTATAATTATATAGGTATCACCAATAATTCTTGCACTGACATATTCCATCCTAGAAATCCTCATTTCCCAAAGCCTATGCCTGCGAGTCTTCACATAGAAAGAATACCAATAAAATTAATAACATCTGGCTTTGTCCCTGCCAGTTGCTTTTTTTTTTTTAAGAACTTAATGGATTTTTGCCTAGACCATGCTAGGCACATCCAATAATCATAACATTACCTAAGACCACATTTCATTTTGGAATCTTATCAAAAATTTGTTTTGCATATTATATACTGCTGCACTTGGTGTACATGTCAACAAGAATATTTCTAGGAAATAAATTGTCCTCAAATGGAGATTTGATTAAATGGGAATGTGCCTGCCTGCCACATGTCAAGGAAACTAATCTTGCACATGCCCTCTCAACATTGAAAAAGGGAAATGGTTTGGTTCAAGCCATACCATTGCATTTCTTCAAAGAGAAATGGAGCTTCTAAATCAAATCCATGTTGTGCATAGCCAATAATCAATGTTGTCCACAATACCTCATTTGGCTCATTCTTTCATTTTTTTTCAAACACTTTGTGTGCATCCTGTAAGTTCCCACATTTGGCTTACATGTCAAGAAGGGCACTTATCAGAAAAAAAATCAAGTTGAAATTTGGCTATTATAAGCTTAGAATGGACCTTTGCTACCGTATTCCAAGGCTACAAGATCAACACAAACCTTTTGGAGCGCCATAAGATATAAATTTTCCAGGTCGCACATCAACGATTTCCATCTGACTAAATAATGAAAATTCCTCTACCTAGTTCACTTACCTTACAAAAATGACATAAAACTATCATTAATTACATTCATGCATCCATTCAATGCATAAAGCATATGTACCAATATAATTCATAATTTTAGGATCATTATTTGTATAATTTCATAGTTTCTAAATGCATATTCACATAATGCATTCTCATAGAGTCAAAATTCCATAATTCAGGCTCATGTGTTTTACCAAGATAAGTTGGAGTTACCAACCATCACCTCTACACAACATCTAGATGCTTCCTTATTGTATTTTCAACCATTTGGATACCTTCCTTATCAACCCAAACACAACACCAGAAATATGATTATTTAGTTCTTTTCAATGTTGGCCAAGAGGTTGTATTATAAAACATCAATTACAAGTATGAATACTTATTAGATACTTGTGTACTGTTATAGCCTTTTCCAGGTTCAACATATTATGGTGTCACACATAGTTGTCTCACATGGCGTGCATTTTCACATTGTATACAAAATTTGTAACATGATTATCATTGCCAAATCACTCTAGTTATAACTTGTAACTACTAACCAAATCAATAACATCGTACCAATTCATTAATACGTCATAAATATTCTAACAATCTTTGCAAGGCTCATTATTCTAATATTACATAGTTACCCGTACTTCTATAACTGCAAGCTCAAGACCACTGAAAGAAAAGTAAGAAAGAGTATTCCATTTAGAAATTATTGACCAAAATTTATTTGAGATGATAAAATATTTCCTACAAACCATTTACACATAATTTCAAAAAATTTATCCTTGAACTATTCTTATGTGATGCAAGACACACCTAAAGTGGAAAGTAATCAAATTTTTCTCCCAAAACAGTGAAGAATCACATCTCCCATCAACATAGTGAACAAAATGATCATGCATAGTACTTGCCATTGTGATGGGGGATATAAAGCATTTCTTTGAAGAAAAATTTTCTATATCCAAAAGAAAAATTATGCAAAGTAATGGTTATGTGCCATTTAATTTTTTTTGCAGCTATATCCAATTCCACATTTAATAAAAAACAATTACACTAATATTTGGTCGTGTTTGGTTTGCCAACTAGGCTGCACATCCATGTGTTATCACTCAGACTTTCCTTGAAGTTGTTGGGAAGAGGAAAGGGGTCCGAGGTAACCACAAACCAACTTTTAGGTACAAAATCTAGCTAATCTGTACCCAGAGAGGGCTCTCTCTGTATAATTTAGCTTTGTTTTAGAAGATATCAGGCTAGTTATAAAGTCCAAGGGTTTTGTTTGAATTTGGGTGGTGGAATTCAATAGTTGAGGGCAAGATTGAGTAGTTTAGTCCATTGGGCTAATGGAGTCAAAGAGGATAACTTAACTGGATTAAGTCTCTTAACAAAAGATGGTTTCACAGGGCAAGATAATGAAACAGGGAACAATTATAGATCTTAAAGTGAATGGGATGGAATCAAAATGGATGAAGGGAAATTAAGAATCCTTCAACACATTTATAAGAGGGAAATTGAGTGATTATTAATAAAGAGAAATTAAGTATTCTTTACTAAATAACCAAAATGCATAAACTAGAAAAACAAGAGCAATTAAGAATTCACTGTTTAAACCAATTTAGAAGAAAACATTTAGAATAACAATGATTAAAATCAGATTACAGTTAAGCACTTTCTGATTTATTCCTTTTCATTAATCATTCAGAAATGGAACACAGATGATATAATAAACAGATATAAAGACTTCAAAACATAAGAGATAGATGACTTATTGATCCGTAGTATGACACATGAATCTTGTAAAAAGTCTTTCGCATCAATTCCTCATCCAGCTAGCCAAACACAATTTCTCCAATAGCACTTTATTCCAAAATAGTCAATGTTACAGAAAAGTATAAAAAATCCACCTCCTCAATACTCCGATAGAGGGAGTATTTATACAAAAAATTATAAAAAATATCTTATAACAGATTGAGATATAATCTAGGATGACTCATAAGTATTTTACAACAAACTAGAGACAGATGGTCTCGTAGATAAGAAAAAATGATAACTGATGTTGTGCTGTTTCCTTCTTTTGAGAATGTGTTGGAGGCAAGCCCTATGCTATGGCTTATTGCTGTCCTCTTCAGTAACTCTGTGCTGGCTGCTTCCTTTTACTGATACTCTTTGACTGCTCTGATACACTTTGACCTTTATTCATCCTTTTATCCTTCTTACCATGACTTACTGTAGTATATAATCAAAAATTCATGTAAGGATAGTTTTTACAAAAGTTCTAGCATTTCTTCCCACCATTCATCTTCCGGTATCCTGGTCCTTTGCAGATTTCTGAGAGTTTCATCAGTCTCTGTATACCTAAAGAAAGTAGGTTGAATAGGGAACAAATGATTTACCTCATGCTCGAGATAAAACAAATTTTCCAATCTATCATGAAGACTTTTTCCTGTAGGCAATGCTACTGTTGATGAACTAGTTGAGGCACTGGCCTGATTGTCAGCATGCTTGTCCAATTTTTCAACATAACTTTCAAGGTCCATCAATTTATCTTCTAAAACTAAAGGACTGGGCAATCCTTTATTCAACAAAATATCAAATCTTTTTCTGAAGGCAGTGATTTATTCTTGCATATCATAACATCTTCGTTCTAGATTCTGCATCAGAGTTCTTTTGGTAAAAACTCTTTTTATTTCCAAAATGGTTTCTGTCCTGTCTTGAATGCCAAGTTCTTCAAGTTGATGCTTGTTCTAAGTATTTAGAAAACGGATAAGTTTATCAGCTTCTTCAGGCATGTTTCCCAATTCTTCTCTTGCTCTTAAGATTTCTTCCAGAGCCAATTTGACTAAATCATTATATTCATGCATTATTTGAATTAAGGGTCAGACATCTCTTATTGACTGGATGTGTTGTCCCAAATAATTTCATTTATTTCCTTTAAAGGTTTCTCCAATGTGAGATCATTTTCCAACTTGTTGATCAACTTTTCTAATCTGTTGACCTCTCTTGTTTTATCTGCAACATTCATCTTCGAGAGATCATATTTTTGTTCCAAAGTGGTGAGTTGCGCCTTTGTTTTGTGTAGCTTTGTCACTTGGAGTTTCAATTCCTCTTTGTTAACTCTCTTGTACTTAAATTGGAAGTATGTACCTATGACAATTCTGTTGGCTAACCCGTTGTTGTAGTACCTGCAATCATTTCAATTGTAGAGGCTGGAGTATTTGACTGCTTATCTTTCAATGCCTTTTCAAGCTCTTTTTTAGTTTCATTAAGTTTCTCTTTCAGTTGCAAGAGCAAGCCCATCAATTCTTCTTCAGAATTTTGCTTTATAATTTCTGCAGTCTGTGGATGTCTTGAGGCCAGTAACTTCAATTGTTTTCTCAAGGCTGCAATATCATCATATTTTTTCTTGATCAAAGTTTCTATACCTTTGACATCCTTGGGATTATGACCCAATCCAATAATAATTTCCTCCAAAATTTTTATCCTGTTATCCTTAGCCTGAGAAGATGCTTTTTCAAGACTTAGTTGAGCATTAGTATTCTCCAAAGAATCCTGCAATTTCTGGGTCATCATTGATTTATCTGTTAGAGTAGAATAAATCATTTCACCTATCTATTTATGTAACTCAATTTGATCTAAAGGATGCATATCCTTTGCTAAGACTTCAAAATTAGTTCTGATATAATCTGCAGCTATTTGAGGTTGCTGCACTTTGGGTTTGAAGTGACTCATTATAATTTTACCCTGTTGAATGTCATAGGTTGACATCAATCTTTGTTGATTCTTAGGAGCCATCTTCAAACATTGATTGTACACTTGAATTCTGAGTGGATCATTTCTAGCCTTTATATTTATGAATGTTATTTTAATGTCCCAGGCCTCTTTCACAGGTGGTTTGAAAGATGACACTTCTGCACTTTGCTGCCTTTGCAGCTCTTTTCTCTGTAAAGTAGTGGAGGTCCCACTGATTGAACCTGTTTGCTGACTACCCAATTCTTCTTGTATTTGACTATCAGGGATTCTTTGAACATATTCCACTTCTAGAAGAGGATTAAATTTTTGTCTTTTAACATTAGGTTGTCCAGAAGATCCACTGACAGCAGTGGCTGCTTCAACATCTCTCTTTTTACCCTTTTCTACATTAAGAGGAGTTTGTAAAATTTATATTTCTGCTACATTGGTCTGAGTAAGAGAAACCTATACTTTACCCTGTCCTTTAGAAGTTTGAGGCTATTCTGTCATTGTAAATTTTTCTGTAATTTGGATATAAGCTTCTTTCTCTTTTCCTTTAGATGCTACTGTAGCCAATGCATTGATTTCCTGTAAATTTGGTTGAGATGTCCCAGCAGAAGAAGAACAAATACCTGATATCTGTACCTGTCCAAAAGAGTCTAGGTCAAGTATTTTTTGGAGGTCTTTCATTACATTTTCAACATTGACCAGCTCACTATCCTGTTCTACCAATGTCCCTTCCATCCATTCATCCATATTGGCATACTGTTCAATTTTTGGGATACTTTGATGAATGTACGGTAATAATTTGTTTTTCATTCTTTTATCACAAATAAAGCTATTTGGGTCATAAGGTACCAAGTAGAACCTTTTTTGTAATTTAATATAATCTTCTAATATTCTTTCAGCTTCCTTTCGAGAATCTCTAGAGTTGCAGACAAAGGGACCTAGCTGGCTTTTAATCCTGAGTTGAGCCTTTTTATTTGCATTACAAAAATGGACTATATCTGAATTGATCATCTGCCTGAAATAGTCTAATGCAAATAGTCTCATTGGGACATATTTTGGCAACTTGAATGGGCATAAATCACACCCATATATTCTGATTTCTGTGTGATTTCGGTATAGGTACCAGTCACCTATCCGGTATTGCTTTGATAGCTGAAGAATTTTCTTGATTTCATTATTTACCCTAGGAGGGGAGACTCCTGTCAACAAGGTGGTTTCAGGGTGTACAAAAAGGTCAATAAAATCATTGTAGGAATAAGGAGAATCATGGGAATTATGAGTGATGGCAGAACAAAAGATAACAGACCTAGGATTTCCTTTGGCATCAAGCTTTTTGACATAGAAAGGGAAAATTTCTGATTGGTAATAAAGCATGAGATGATAAATAACAGAAGAATACTTGAACACTCTTTCATTCTCTAATCTCATGAACTGATCATGGATTTTGTCTGCAATGTAGGAAGCAAAATCATACTTGACAGCAAGGGGTTGTCCAGGGGTGAAAATTGATAACAATACTAGGGTTAATTGGTCAACATATTCACTAGTATTGAAACCCATTATAGAGGATATCATATTCAGAATAAGTCTGCCTACATCAATGAAAAATGTATAACCATAAGGAGGAGGGCCTCTGGGCTGATGTTCTGGTAACATGAAGGTCTGGTAGAGACGATTTAACTCTTCATGGGACAATTTGGTATATTTCTGAAGTAATTCTCCGATGGATAGGGGAGTGAGGGCTTGAACATGTTGAAATTACAACATCTCATTGATAGACTGAGCAATTATGGGAAAAAGGATAGTCTGACTCGAGGAAAAAACTGCTCTTTGATTGGGATCATAATTTGCATGGAAGTAATGGATTATCTCAGGGAAAATATGGACTGAAGGGAGAAGATACATGGGAAGATTGGATTCCCATAATCCAAAAAATGTCGGAACCATTCAAGTAATTATCTCTACAGTAGCAAAAAATTTGAAGGGGATTTTCACTGAGAACCAGGTCTTTAATTTGGAAATCTCTGTATACTAAAGGTAGATAATCTAAATATCTGTGAGGGGCATTGAGGGGTGTGATATTCAGAGCCAAGAGAATCTCCATTTCTGGTTCTTGTGGATTCAGAAATGAATTCGGGGTTTTTTATGGAAAACAGGCACAATCACAGGTTTAGGAATATAATTGCAGTTCCAGGGATTTGAGGAATAAAATGAAAATCAATTTTGAACTCTGTTTTAGTTTCTCGTGTGGAATCTAAAACAAATACTAGGATTTTATAGAGTTTGATGGGAATTGAGGTAAATACTTGTTTTCTGGGAAATGAATAGTAATTGGAACAGGTATTAGCTATGGCAGATGAATTCTGAATGCTCGGCTGCAATTTTCCTCATCTAGGTGGTAGTTGATGGCGTTCGACAGTTGGTTTTGGAGTTTTCTGCATGAGACTCTGGTCGTTACACAGAGTAATGAAAATGATGCAGGAACATTTGTTTTATTTGAAAATTCAAAGGTTGGCGGGTTTTTTATTATTTTAATGGATGACGTCAGCAAGTACAGAGGTTTCATCAGGGGAGGCAGGCGGTAAGCGGTTTCCATCACACCGCTTTTGGGGAAAGGCGGTTTTCAGCAGAGGGCGAGCGATTCCATACGATGAATGACGCGTGGCGCGGCACTGTTCAGAAAACCGCTTGGCCATCGCGCGTTATCGTTCGGATGAGGATGGCTAGCGATATGGACGATAACCGTAGATCTGAGAAGAGTTGATCAGAAGGTCGTCGGGAAAGGAAGATGGCAGAGAATTAAAATGGTGGGTCCAATGTGATTAAATATTAAATAATCATATTGGGGGTGATTTGATTGGCGGATTAGGTTATTAATTAACCTAGAGGGTTAATTAATCCCTTTTATATGGCGGGGTAGCAGGTTTTTTAATTAATCGGTAATTCAACCAATTAATTACAATTAACGCAATTATATGGTCATTTTTCAACCAAAGGGGATGGATATTAATTATTGGGGATTTTATTAAAATAATACGGGAAAAAGGGCGAATTTTATATGGGGATTTAAATAATAAAATTAAAAATTAATATGAAAAAATGAACTAAAGCGCTAAGTGTAAAACATTAAAGTAATGTATTTAACTTATGCTTGCATGAATAGAGTTTTTGTGAAATGTTGCATGATTTTCCTAAGTAAAATGGGATTTTACTTAGGAAAAGATTTCTTAGAGGTGAATGAATGTCATGATGAATGATTTTAAGTACTCAAGATTTTCCAATTATTGGGTTGAGGGTCTGGTCCCTCCAAAATTCAAGGAAATACTTAGGAAAAGATTTCTTAGAGGTGAATGAATGTCATGATGAATGATTTTAAGTACTCAGGATTTTCCAATTATTGGGTTGAGGGTCCGGTCCCTCCAAAAGTCAAGGAAATGCCTTGAGCCCCTCCAATTTTTGAATGCCTTAGTACTTACGGGAAATTAGTGAAATTTTTAGGGAAAAATGAGAAGGGAAGTTAATAATCTGACTTTGCTTTGCTTGAAATTCTTCCAGTGTAGTGTTTTCCTTTGTACTTGTGATGAAAGTAAAGATTTAACACATTTGGAGTCATTATCCATCATTTTTAATTCTTCAACATCATCTACCTACCCTACCTACTTTACCCTACCATTTTTTCCTCTTTATTAGGGTGCACTTAGACTGGCAAACCCTCATCACACTTTTCTTTTACATTTGAAAATCTATCTAATTCTAACCTTATTACATCCAAGGGCTCAGATTAAGCTATTGAGCTCTTTTTATTTACTCTACCCATCTACCTATCTGCCAAGATTAAATAGTTTGGTCAAATTTTATTCTCTATCTCTAAAACATAAAATTGAAAGATGAACTAACCAAGCTTAAACTGTTTGACTATTCATAAATTGTGGCATAAGATAGAAGTTGCACACAATTTACTTATTACATATGAAGAGCAAAAGGTAGTGGCATTTAGACTTGCACACTTTCCTTGGCCTTTCTTTTGGTGGGGTTCATTTTCTTTTACTTTTTTGGGCCATTTTTATTCTTTTCAACCTTTGATTTTTCTTTTAGGGTATACCCTCTTTACATTTTTTAAATTTTTTGATTTTTTGAGAATATGGAAAACCTTTACAACAAGAAAAGGTATGAACATATTACATAGTCCATCAAGTCAATCATGAAACATGACACCTATTGGTATAGGAGTCTAACATTGGCTCCACTTGGGGATGGATTTTCCAAGTGAAAAGTCAAGAACAGCAGGTCAGTTGCCCTCAAAATGATTTTGATTGAACCATGAAATCTTCTTCTGCTTGTTGCTTTATTGTATGTATGACAGTAATACTCCTGAAGCTTAGGGCCTTCTCTTCGGGCTTCAACTCCAGTAAATTAGTATCCACTCAAAACTGTGACATTACAAAGGATATAGTATGTACATGTTAAAAATCAGATTTATCCTAATAAATAGGATCAAAGTAATGTTTCAACATTTGACCATTTACTAGTCCTTCTTCAGTTTCTGTACCATCCAATATTTTCAGAAAATATGTATTATTTCCTTGTAAAGAATGAATAATATAAGGTCCTTTCCACAGGAAATCAAACTTCCCATGTTTTACCTTATCCTCTCTTCTGGAATCCCATCTTAAAACTTTGTTTCCCAATTGAAAATCTTCTACCTTGGTCCTTTTGTCAAATATATTTTTTAGTTTCTCCTGTAATACTTGGGATCTTTGATAAAATTCTTCTCTGGTTTGTTGCAAATTGATAGTCTGATTTATTCTTCTTTGAATATCATTTAGTTCAACCTGAGCCTCTTGAAGTAATTTCATTACAGGAACTCCTAAAGATGAAGGAAATACAACCTCAATACCATAGAATAACTCATAAGGACTGGTCCCAATAGATTTTTTGGTGGTGAGTCTGTCTTCCCATAGTGCATTTGTAAGTTTCTTGTGCCAATTTTTCTTATTTTCCTCCAATAGTTTCTTAATAATATTGATGAGACTCTTGTTGGAGGATTCAACCAGTCCATTACCCTGAGGGTAATAGGCTGTGGAATGGCCTAAGGTGATATGATATTTATTACAGAAACTTATCATCTTCTTAGATTTGAAGGCAACAACATTATTAGTTATAATTTTCTCAGGACAGCCAAATCTTGATAATATATTGGTTTCTAGGAATCCTATGATTACCGTGTCATTGGCTTGTCTGGAAGGAATTGCTTCAATCAATTTAGTAAAATAGTCTGTGGCAGTGAGGATCCATTTGTGTTGGCCAGAAGAAGGAGGATGAATTTCTCCAATGAAATCCAGGCCCCATTGTTGGAATATTTTTTCAGTGGAAATTGGTTTCAAGGGTAAAGGTAATAGTTTTCTCTTGCCTTCAAAAATTTGACATTTATGGCAATCAGTGACACATTTCTTTACATCAGAGAATAAGGTTGGCCAATAAAATCCATCCCTTAGGATATTGTCTGTAGTTTATTTCCAATAAAGGTGTCCACCACAGTCTCCTGCATGGAATTCATTAAGAGCCTTATCAGCTTCATCTTTTAACAAACAATTCAATAGAATACCATCATGATTTTTCCAAAAGAGAACATTATCTAAAATACAAAACTTTAAAGATGTGATCTTTAAAAACCTTTTCTTTGTTCTAGATAACCCTGGAGGTTTAACAATACATAAATTATATCAACATACCAAGGTGAATCTAAGAAGGCCTGGCTGATTTGTGGAGTCGCCATCTCCTGTTCGTTATCCAGTTCATAATATCCAAGGCTTGGAAATTTGCTTCTGTCATGAGTTGAGCCAATCCCTGTCCTTTTATAAGCTTTGTAGGTTTTATTTCAATATCATACGCTAATATGGTAGCAATCCATTTACCTCTTTTGCCCTCAATTCCATCTTGAGTTAATATGTCTTTGACAACAACATTTGGTACATAGGCTATCACATGGGAATACAATATATAGATTCTAAAATTTTTGATGGCTTTTATGAGTGCAAAAGCTTGTTTTTCCATGATGTATTTTAATGATGCATCTCTTAGTGCTTTACTAAAAAATACTATAGGCTTTTCACATCCTTGATCATCCTTTTGTAATAAAACAACTGCTACAGTATGTTCTGATGCAAATGAAAATATTATGAAGTCTCTATCAAATTGTGGACTGGTAAGAACTGGTGTTCTAGTCAAAGCCATTTTAATTTCTTCAAATGCTTGTTTGGCTTCTACTGTCCATTTAATACTTGAATCCTTTCTTAACATGTTAGGAAGCAATTTAATTAATTCAGCTAAACTAGAAATGAATCTTCTCAAAAAATTGATTTTTCCTATGAAAGCTTGAAGTTCTTTGATATTTCTGGGATGAGGTATTTGCAATATAGCTTCTATTCTAGCAGGATCAATTCTAATACCATCTTTGGAAATGATATGGCCCAAAATTTTACCTTATTCAAGACCAAACAAGGACTTTTTTGGATTCAAAGAGATACCATACTTTCTGCATTGTATGAATACTTGTCTGAGATGGTCCAAATCTTGCTGATTTGATTTAGATAAAACAGTTAAATCATCTAGATAGATAACAAGAAATTCATGAATTTATTTTGCAAACGCAATGTCCATTTCTCTTTGGAAGGTTGCTCCAGCATTTTTAAGTCTGAATGGCATTTTAACGTACTTGAATGTACCCCATGGTGTTGTGAAAGCTGTTTTTTCCTGGTCATCAGGATGAACCAGAATCTGGTTGTATCCTGAGAACCCATCTAGAAGAGAAATCCTTGAAGCACCTACTACCCTTTGTAAAATGTGATCCATTTGGGCAAAGGTTAATTATCCTTCAAAGAAACCTTATTAACATTTCTTAAATCAACACATAATCTAATCTCTCCAGTTTTCTTCCTAGTAGGGACTAAGTTAGATACCCACTCTGAAAATCTAATAGGAGCAATTATCCCTGCTTCATACATTCGTTTGATTTCCTTTTCAATTGAAGGCAATAGTACAGGGTTGATTCTTTTAAGTTTCTGTTTAAATGGTTTCTGATCTTCTTTCAGAGGTATTGTATGTTGAATTATAGAGGTATCATATGATTTCAAATCTTCATAACTCTAGGCAAAGACATCCTGGAATTCTCTTATTAGTTCAACATATTTTAGTTTTTGATCGGGAGGCAAAGATTTAGATAACTTTATTATTTTAGGATTTTCTTCAGTCCCCAGATTATATTCCTCAATATCAGCTTTCAATGGTTCCATTTTGGGTTTCTTTGGAATATCATTAGAGTCAAAAAGATCTTCCAAAGGAGTTAATCCTTTAGGAAAATGATTATCTTTCAAATTAATGATTTCAGATTCATCTTCTATAATCTCATCAACCTCCATTTGTTTAAGGTCCTGCATTTCTTTTTTGGTGAACTTCATTGGATGAAGCATTTGAGTTGCACTTTCTTCTGAAATGTCTGTTTCTTGTTCATTTATTTGATCAGATTCAATGATTGTATCTTCATCTATGTAACTGTTAGAAAATTCATTCTCTAAAGTCAGAAAATTATTAATCTGATTGTCATTTACAAACACTTGCCAATTCTTAAATTTTTTTGGTATAGCAGGTCTGCATCTAATCTCAGCTGTGAACTGATGATTAGGTTCAAAAGGTAATTTACAAGTGCTAGCAAACATTGCAAGACTATGAGCATGCAAATTTTGTTTTCTTGGTATTTTGGCTAGCTGAGCCTGTAGAAAAATATTGAGAATCTCTACAACTGTTCCTCTATATTCTCTTAATCTGGGATCTTTTGTCAGAAAGTTTCCATTGATCTGTTGAATAATTAAATTAGAATCTCCTATGACAAATACTCTAATTGCCCCTAAATTTTTGACAAGTTTAAGCCCTAACAAAAGAGCTTCATATTCTGCCATATTATTAGTGCATTTAAAGTTCAATCTGTAAGCATGGCCTTCAACATGATCATTTTCAAGGTTATGTATCCAAATTCCAGCTCCTAATCCTAAATTATTAACTGAGCCATCAAATTCTAAATGCCAAATAATTTCATGTTCATAATTTGTATCAGGCATTTCAGGAACTTTCTTAATAGTGAGATCTGATTTTTTACTTTCTTTTGGTTTTTCTTGGGTTTCTGATGTTTATTTTTCTTCAGATATTTCCTGGATTTGAACACTAGATTTTTTATTTTCTATTTCTTTTGGTTATGTTGCTGGAACTTATAATTCAGTTGGAAAATCAGATTCAACATTATAAAGAATAAATGAGTCCATATCAGAGTGTACTGAATAGATGGGGAAATTTTCAGCTTTCTCTTGATTACTGACTACATATTTCATCAAGGTTTCTCTGTATAGTCTCTTAGGTTGGCCGAACACTGAAACAGTAGCATATGACATGTCTAATTTAAGAGATCCTCTGAGTTTTTCACCCCAAGATCTGGACAATAGCATCCCATATTTTGGAGGAATATCTGCTACTACTATATCCATCAAAATGGTTTTCGCAGGGTATTGAACCAATGTAACACACAAATATTTGATTAGTCCTAAACATTTCACCTAACTTGAATCAAAAGAAAAAATATCTTTGTAGGGTCTGGTGATGTCTAGATTTAATCTTTCCATTACAGCCTTGGGCATTAGATTGTGAGATGCCCCAGAGTCAAGCATGGCATTATGAAGTATTTTATCATGTATATTCAAACTCACATAGAATGGAGGAGTTCCTCCACTTCCTATTTTTCCATTTACTTCAGGGCCAAATAATAATCTAGGTTGGTCATAAAAAACATTTACTGAATCATCACTTCCAGTAATATTGAGTGATCTATTAATTTGGCTTCTGTAGACATCATGTTTAGCTAATTCAGAAAATGGAACAACTATCTTTAATTTGCCTACTTCAGCTCCCAGATTGAAAGGTTTCTCAGTCTGAGTTCTTGTATTTCGAACAGTTGGATTGTCTTTTTCTTCTGTGTTTTCAGTGTTTTTCTCCTTTTTAGGAGTGGGGTTATGTGCTGAAGTTGTTTCCAAATCAACTTCTAGAGGTTCCTCTACATTTCCTTTGGGAGGAAGAGTATTGGAAAGTTGTCTATTATTCAGTTGAGTATCAGATACATCTTCAATTATTGGGTTGGAAGGATTAGTATCTGATCTAGAAATAATATGTACAGGGGTAGTATTGGTTTTACCTTTGAGGGGTTGTTTTGTAGTTTTCTGTTTACTAGTTTTTGGGACATCAATTCTTCTGCTCCTCAAATTATATTGCTTATGAACTTCGTAAATGGTTGTATCATAACCTTCCTTAAAGTCAAATGATTCTCCTAACTGGGTTTGAAATTTATTAATAATATGAGCTTCTTGATCCTCTTGGGTCAAGAAAATTTTTGGTTCATTCTCGCGTTTAGTAAAATTGTTTATTTGAACATCTTCAGTTGGTTCTTCAGAAGTTGGGCCTTCGACATAATTTTCCTGGAATAGGGGCCTAATATTTTGGTCAGGACCAGTTTTTCTAGTATTTTGATTTTGGTTCCTTCTGAAGTTTGGATTTCTCACAGTGTTGCTTGGTTGACCATCCCAAGGAGATTTATTCTTTTCAATAGTTTCTACTCTATCTCCTAGTCTTTCCATCCCTTTAATAATAGCATCCAATTTCTGTTCAAAAGCTATGGGTTCTTCGTTTAAGGGCATTCTCCTTTCAGCTCTGGCTCTAGCTCGTTTCTCTATCAGGTTGGCTTCAACACTAACAACTATACTTTGAATTTCTTCTAAGGTTTGAGGAGCTCTTTCCCTAAGCTGATATGCTATATCGGAATCAAATCCATCAGGGAATTTGATTAATACTGAATCTGGAGGAGGTCTAAGATTTTGGGGAACAACATTGTAAGCCTCATTGAACCTGGTGACATAATATTGCACAGTCTCATTTGTTCCTCTCTTTAGTTTTCCAAAATCTGATAAGATTTGAAGAGGATCTTTCTTCTTTTCCCATTTATTTAAAAATGTTCTATAAACGGCTGGTAAGTCAGAAACACTGTTTGCAGGAAGGGATCTGAACCAGGTTCTGACTTCTCCAGTAAGAATTTGGAAAAATATTCTCATCCTTACATCATTAGCATCTATTTCATAAATTTCAAAATAATCGGTCATCTTTTTAGTATGCTGTTGTGCAGTATAGGTTCCAGAACCATCAAAAGGAGTGATTTTACTTTGGTAATCTTGAGGCATAGCCCCTAGATTAGTAGGTAACCTTAAGGGAGCATATCTGTTTGCCATTGGAAGAGGTAGTGATGAAATAAGAGGTGAGGTTGGTCTATGAGTGGTGAATGGAGGAGTAGTAGGAGTAGTTTGAGGTTGAGATGTTTGATGAAATGTTGATAAACTGGGAGAAGCTGAAGTGATCACAGAAATATTTGAAGTTCCTTCAGAGGTAAACTCATATTGTATGGAATTTCGCAAATATTTATCAAGATGTGAAGTAACGAATTCAAATTGTAAATCTTCAAGAAATACTGGGTTTGGAACCAAATTGGACAACTCAGATTCAGAAAAATTTACAAATAAAGATGTTTCAAACTGCTCGTCAAAAGGTTCGTTCTCAAGATAAATCCACTTCACAGTACAGGATATATATCTATAGAGAGGTCGAGAACTACAAGATATTTCTTGACTATCTTGTCTCCTAATAATTCTGGGGATCAAATTCAGATTTTCGAACACAGGCGGTGGATTTGGATCAGGATTAGCCCTAGTGTAACGAGTCCTTTCTGAAGCCAGTTTTCTAGGTGATATTTTTTGGTTTTTTGGTTTAAATGAAATGAATAATACAACTTCAACAATCTCTTTAAAAAGTTTCAGATATTGGATTTAAATTTTCTTAAAGATTTATTTAACTAGAGGAAATGATCAAATGTCTGAAACCAAAGTTCAGTTCATAAACTAGACCGGAGATAGACTGAAGTAGCATTTATTTACTATGCAATTGCAAAGAAAAAGCAGTTCAAAAGCTACCTGACTAACTTCAGGCTCCGTCTGTAGTTTATAAAATAAACAATAGTAACGATAAAATTATTCAGGTCCCCAGCGGAGTCACCACTATGATCACTCAAATTTTCCTTGAAGTTGTTGGGAAGATGAAAGGGGTCTGAGGTAACCACAAACCAACTTTTAGGTACAGAATCTAGCCAATATGTACCCAGAGAGGGCTCTATCTGTATAATTTATCTTTGTTTTAGAAGATATCAAGCTAGTTATAAAGTCCAAGGGTTTTGTTTTAATTTGGGTGGTGTAATTCAATAGCTGAGGGCAAGATTGAGTAGTTTAGTCCATTGGGCTAATGGAGTCAAAGAGGATAACTTAACTGGATTAAGTCTCTTAACAAAAGATGGTTTCACGGGGCAAGATAATCAAACAGGGAACAATTATAGATCTTAAAGTGAATGGGATGGAATCAAAATGGATGAAGGGCAATTAAGAATCCTTCAACATATTTATAAGAGGGAAATTGAGTGATTATTAATAAAGATAAATTAAGTATTCTTTACTAAATAACCAAAATGCATAAACTAGAAAAACAGGAGCAATTAAGAATTCATTGTTTAAACTAGTTTAGAAGAAAACATTTAGAATAACAATGATTAAAATCAAATTACACTTAAGCACTTTCTGATTTATTCCTTTTCATTAATCATTCAGAAATGGAACACGGATGATATAATAAACATATATAAAGACTTCAGAACATAAGAGATAGATGACTTATTGATCCGTAGTCTGACACATGAATCCTGTAAAAAGTCTTTCGCATCAATTCCTCATCCAGCTAGCCACATAAAATTTCTCCAATAGCACTTTATTCCAAAATAGTCAATGTTATAGCAAAGTATAAAAAATCCACCCCCTCAATACTCTGATAGAGGGAGTATTTATACAAAAAATTATAAAAAATATATCATAACAGATTGAAATATAATCTAGGATGACTCATATGTATTTTACAACAAAATAGAGACAGATGGTCTCATAGATAAGAAAAAATGATCACTGATGTTGTGCTGTTTCCTTCTTTTGAGAATGTGCCGGAGGTAGGCCCTATGCTTTGGCTTATTTCTGTCCTCTTCAGTAACTCTGTGCTGGCTGATCCATTTTACTGATACTCTTTGACTGCTCTGATACACTTTGACCTTTATTCATCCTTTTATCCTTCTTACCATGACTTACTGTAGTATATAATCAAAAATTCATGTAAGGATAGTTTTTACCAAAGTTCTAGCATTTCTTCCCACCATTTATCTTCCGGTATCCAGGTCCTTTGCAGCTTTCCGAGAGTTTCATCAGTCTCTGTATACCTAAAGAAAGTAGGTTGAACAGAGAACAAATTCTTTACCTCATGCTCGAGATAAAACAAATTTTCCAATCTATCATGAAGACTTTTTCCTATAGGCAATGCTACTATTGATGAACTAGTTGAGGCACTGGCCTGATTGTCAGCATGCTTGTCCAATTTTTCAACATAACTTTCAAGGTCCATCAATTTATCTTCTAAAACTAAAGGACTGTGCAATCCTTTATTCAACAAAATATCAAATCTTTTTCTGAAGGCAGTGATTTCTTCTTGCATATCAGAACATCTTCATTCTAGATTCTGCATCAGAGTTCTTTTGGTAAAAACTCTTTTTATTTCCAAAATGGTTCCTGTCCTGTCTTGAATGCCAAGTTATTCAATTTGATGCTTGTTCTGAGTATTTAGAAAACGGATAAGTTTATCAACTTCTTCAGGCATGTTTCCCAATTCTTCTCTTGCTCTTAAGATTTCTTCCAGAGCCAATTTGACTAAATCATTTTTTTCATGCATTATTTAAAGTGAGGGCCAGACATATCTTATTGACTGGATGATGTTGTCCCAAAGAATTTTATTTATTTCCTTTAAAGGCGTCTCCAATGTGAGATCCTTTTCCAACCTGTTGATCAACTTTTCTAATATGTTGACCTCTCTTGTTTTATCTGCAACATTCATCTTCGAGAGATCATATTTTTGTTCCAAAGTGGTGAGTTGCACCTTTGTTTTGTGTAGCTCTGTCACTTGGAGTTTCAATTCCTCTTTATTAACTCTCCTGTACTTAAATTGGAAGTATGTACCTATGACAATTCTATTGGCTGACTTGTTGTTGTAGTACCTGCAATCATTTCAGCTGTAGAGGTTGGAGTATCTGACTTCTTATCTTTCAATTCCTTTTCAAGCTCTTTTTCAGTTTCATTAAGTTGCTCATTCAGTTTCAAGAGAAAGTCCATCAATTCTTCTTCAGAATTTTTCTTTATAATTTTTGTAGTCTGTGGATGTCTTGAGGCTGGTAACTTCAATTGTTTTCTCAAGGATGCAATATCATCATCTTTTTTCTTGATCAAAGTTTCTATACCTTTGACATCCTTGGGATTATGACCCAATCCAATAATGATTTCCTCCAAAGTTTTTATCCTGTTGTCCTTAGCCTGAGAAGATGCTTTTTCAAGACTTAGTTGAGCATTAGTATTCTCCAAAGAATCCTGCAATTTCTGGGTCATCATTAATTTATCTGTCAGAGTAGAATAAATCATTTCACCTGTCTGTTTATGCAGCTCAATTTGATTTAAAGGATGAATATACATTTCTAAGACTTCAAAATTAGTTCTGATATAATATGCAGCTATTTGAGGTTGTTGGACTTTGGGTTTGAAGTGACTCATTATCATTTTACCCTGTTGAATGTCATAGGCTGACATCAATCTTTGTTGATTCTTAGGAGCCATCTTCAAACATTTATTGTACACTTGAATTCTGAGTGGATCATTTATAGCCTTTATATTTATGAATGTTATTTTAATTTCCGAGGCCTCTTTCACAGGTGGTTTGAAAGATGACATTTTTGCACTTTGCTGCCTTTGCAGCTCTTTTCTCTGTAAAGTAGTGGAGGTCCCACTTATTGAACCTATTTTCTGACTACCCAATTCTTCTTATGTTTGACTATCAGGGATTTCATGAACAGATTCCACTTCTGGAAGAGGATTAAATTTTTGTCTTTTAACATTAGGTTGTCCAGAAGATCCACTGACAGGAGTGGCTACTTCAACATCTCTCTTTTTACCCTTTTCTACATTAAGAGGAGTTTGTAAAATTGATATTTCTGATACATTGGTCTGAGTAAGAGAAACCTGTACTTGACCCTGTCCTTTAGAAGTCTGAGGCTGCTCTGTCATTGTAAATTTTTCTGTAATTTGGATATCAGCTTCTTTCTCTTTTGCTTTAGATGCTACGGTAGCCAATGCACTGATTTCCTGTAAATCTGGTTGAGAAGTCCCAACAGAAGAAGAACCAATACCTGGTATCTGTACTTGTCCAAAATATTCTAGGTCAAGTATTTTTTCAAGGTCTTTCATTACATTTTCAACATTGACCTGCTCACTATCCTGTTCTACCAATGTCCCTTCCATCCATTCATCCATATTGGCATACTGTTCAATTTCTGGGATTCTTTGATGAATGTATGGTGATAATTTGTTTTTCATTCTTCTATCACAAATAAAGCTATTTGGGTCATAAGGTACCCAGTAGAAACTTTTTTTTAATTTAAGATAATCTTCTAATATTCTTTCAGCTTCCTTTCCAGCATCTCTAGAGTTGCAGACAAAGGGACCTAGCTGACTTTTAATCCTGAGTTGAGCCTTTTTCTTTGCATTACAAAAATGGACTATATCTGAATTGATCATCTGCCTGAAATACTCTAATGCAAATAGTCTCATTGGGACATATTTTGGCAACTTTAATGGGCATAACTCACACCCATATATTCTGATTTCTGTGTGATTTCGGTATAGGTACCAGTCACCTATCCAGTATTGCTTTGATAGCTGAATAATTTTCTTGATTTCATTATTGACCCTAGGAGGGGAGAATCCTGTCAACAAGGTGGTTGCAGGGTGTACAAAAAGGCCAATAAACTCATTGTAGGAATAAGGAGAATCACGGGAATTATGAGTGATGGCAGACCAAAAGATAACAGACCTAGGATTTCCTTTGGCATCAAGCTTTTTGACACAGAAAGGGAAAATTTCTAATTGGTAATAAAGCATGAGATGATAAATAACAGAATAATACTTGAACACTCTTTCATTCTCTAATCTCATGAAATGATCATGGATTTTCTCTGCAATGTAGGAAGCAAAATCATAGTTGACAGCAGGGGGCTGTCCAGGGGTGAAAATTGATAACAATACTAGGTTTAATTGGTCAACATATTCAATAGTATTGAAACCCATTATAGAGGATATCATATTTAGAATAAGTCTGCCTACATCAGTGAAAAAGGTATAACCATAAGGGGGAGGGCCTTTGGGCTGATGTTCTGGTAACATGAAGGTCTGGCAGAGACGATTTAACTCTTCATGGGATAATTTGGTAGATTTATCAAGTAATTCTCCCATGGATAGGGGAGTGAGGGCTTGACTAGGTTGAAATTGCTACATCTCGTTGATAGACTGAGCAGTTATGGGAAAAAGGATAGTCTGACTCAGGGAAAAAATTTCTCTTTGATTGGGATCATAATTTGCATGGCATTAATGGATTATCTCAGGGAAAATATGGAATGAAGGGAGAAGATACATGGGAATATTGGATTCCCATAATCCAAAAAAGTCAGAACATTTCAAGTAATTATCTCTACAGTAGCAAAAAATTCGAAGGGGATTTTCACTGAGAACTTGGTATTTAATTTGGAAATCTCTGTCTACTAAAGGTAGATAATCTAAATCTTTGTGAGGGGCATTGAGGGTTGTGACATTTAGAGCCACGGGAATCTCCATTTCTATTTCTTGTGGATTCAAAAATGAATTTGGGGTTCTTTATGGAAAACAGGCATAATCACAGGTTTAGGAATATAATTGTAGTTCTAGGGATTTGAGGAATAAAATGAAGATCAATTTTGAACTCTGTTTTAGTTTCTTGTGTGGAATTTAAAACAAAAACCAAGATTTTATAGAGTTTGATGGGAATTGAGGTAAATACCTGTTTTCCGGGAAATGAACAGTAATTGGAACAGGTATTAGCTATGGCAGATGAATTCTGAATGCTTGGCTACAATTTTCCTCAGCAAGGTGGAAGTTTATGGTGTTCGACAGTTGGTTTTGGATTTTTCTGCATGAGACTCTGGTCGTTACACAAAATAATGAAAATGACGTGGGCACATTTGTTTTATTTTCAAATTCAAAGGTTGGCGGGTTTTTTATTATTTTAATGGATGACGTCAGCAAGTACGGAGGTTTCGTCAGGGGAGGTGGGTCGTAAGCGGTTTCCATCACACTGCTTTTGGGGAAAGGCAATTTTCAGTGGAGGGCGAGTGGTTCCATACGATGAACAACGTGCGGCGCGACACTGTTTAGAAATCCGCTTGGCCATCGTGCGTTATCGTTCGGACGAGGGTGGCCAACGATATGGACGATAACTGTAGATCTGAGAAGAGTTGATTGGATGGTCCTCGGGAAAGGAAGATGGCAGAGAATTAAAATGGCGGGCCCAATGTGATTAAATATTAAATAATCGTATCGGGGGTGATTTGATTGGCGAATTAGGTTATTAATTAACCTAGAGGGTTAATTAATCCCTTTTATATGGTGGGGTAGCAGGTTTTTTAATTAATTGGTAATTCAACCAATTAATTACAATTAACGCAATTATATGGTCATTTTTCAACCAAAGGGGCGAGATATTAATTATTGGGGATTTTATTAAAATAATACGGGAAAAAGGGTGAATTTTATATGGGGATTTAAATAATAAAATTAGAAATTAATATGAAAAAATGAACTAAAGCGCTAGGTGTAAAACATTAAAGTAACGTATTTAACTTATGCTTGCATGAATAGAGTTTTTGTGAAATGTTGCATGATTTTCCTAAGTAAAATGGGATTTTACTTAGGAAAATATTTCTTAGAGGTGAATGAATGTCATGATGAATGATTTTAAGTACTCAGGATTTTCCAATTATTGGGCCGAGGGTCCGGTCCCTCCAAAAGTCAAGGAAATGCCTTGAGCCCCTCCAATTTTTAAATGCCTTAGTACTTACGGGAAATTAGTGAAATTTTTAGGGAAAAATGAGAAGGGAAGTTAATAATCTGACTTTGCTTTGCTTGAAATTATTCCAGTGTAGTGTTTGCCTTTGTACTTGTGATGAAAGTAAAGATTTAACACATTTGGAGTCATTATCCATCACTTTTAATTCTGCAACATCATCTACCTACCCTACCTACTTTACCCTACCATTTTTTCTTCTTTATTAGGGTGCACTTAGACTGGCAAACCCTCATCACACTTTTCTTTAACATCTGAAAATCTATCTAATTCTACCCTTATTACATCCAAGGGCTCAGATTAAGTTATTGAGCTCTTTTCATTTACTCTACCTATCTACTTATCTGCCAAGATTAAACAGTTTGGTCAGATTTTATTCTCTATCTCTAAAACATAAAATTGAAAGATGAACTAGCCAAGCTTAAACTGTTTGACTATTCATAAATTGTGGCATAAGATAGAAGTTACACACAATTTATTTATTACATCAGAGAAAAAGATAGTGGCATTTAGACTTGTACACTTTCCTTGGCCTTTCTTTTGGTGGAGTTCATTTTCTTTTACTTTTTTGGGCGATTTTTATTCTTTTCACCCTTTGATTTTTATTTTAGGGTATACCCTCTTTACAATTTTTAAATTTTTTGATTTTTTGAGAATATGGAAAATATTTACAACAAGAAAAGGTATGAACATATTACATAGTCCGTCAAGTCAATCATGAAATATGACACCTATTGGTATAGGATTCTAACACCATGAACAACCCAAAGGCCAAGAAACAATAGTACAAAAGATGCTACAGTATCATCAGTTGGCCTTGCAATTCCTCCCACCAAACTTATTGTTTATCCATTCAGGTCATTCTAATATTATTTTGCAGAATTGAATCCTCTAGTAATTCTACCTATGAATTTGGTGCAAAATATTTAATTGTTGGTAAAGCTTGGCCTTCCTACGAATTTGGTGCAAAATCTTTAATCATTGGTAAAGCATAGCCTTATTCATCCTCAATGATCATGGATGGTTCATACAGTTTTAGGTTCTATAAATTTACTATCAATTAAATGCACATATAAGGTGGATCAATGAGTTTCTATACATTATTTCCTACCTTATCCAATATTTCAAACGGTTCCATATCTTAGGGGCTTTAATTTTATTCCCTAGTCCTTATAACTTTTCTTTATTAACGTGTAACCAAACTCTGTCTCCTATTTGGAGGGCCGACATTTTATAAAATTTTGTTTTTATTCATATTGGAGTTGACAGTAAAATAATTTTCATTTATCTAAGGAGCATTTTACATGCATCAAAGTTGTGAAGTAGATGAAATTTAATTTATTTTCGAAAACCATAGTTGAAAGGGAGTTATACTATGAATACTTTGTGGTTATTTATTTGGACATTTGTATATAGGGTGTTTGTGACTTGTTGACCCATGAAGAAGAAGAAATTAAAACTTAAATATTGGGTATAGATGCATAAGAGATCGTTTGAATTTCAAAGTTGTGGCTTATTATTCCATTGGAATTTGAAGTTTCTATATAAAAAATACGTTGTCTAATTATTATATGTTTTAGAGTTTTTGGATGGAATCCGATGAAATAATTTAACTATTTAAACATGAAAAACACAAGGAGATGACCATATAATTCCTATTATACTTACCTGCTCTATGAATGTGTCTCTTTTAGTTACCTTCCGACAACCCAAAAGTGTCTCTTGGACAATACCCATAACTGGTCTATTCGACTTAGGAGAGACAATGCACTTTGGCACCATCATTAGTTACAATAGCTCTGCTCTCGTCTCAAATGACTGAGGTATGTACATATTCATTTCATATCCATTAAAATCACAATTATATGGTGATGTAACTGACAAGTTTAGTTGAAATGTTGAATATGGCATGATTTTGATCATATGCCCCATGATAGATATCTTATGAATACTAGGTTGTCGATTGAAAAGAAAAAAGTCACCATCATTAAAATTCCTCTCCACCTATGAATAACAAGTCAATATAAGTATATCATTTGATAATGTTAGAAAAAAAATGGAACACAATCTTATGCATATTTTCACAATTGTTTATATTGTAAGATAATTTTTTTCAAAATAATCGTGTTTTTTAATTTAGTTTGTGGAAAAAATTGAATGGATACTCCACAGGGAAATAAAATATTTAAGATAGGTGGAGTGTCATCTAAAAAAATAGATTCAAAAACACAATACCTTTCCAAAAATTCATCTTACAAAAATAAAACAATCACAAAAATTGATACTACCTTATAACCCAAATCTAAATCATGGTCATTGCTCTTCTTCATGAAGCGAAGATTAAGCCTCTTGCTATCATCCATGATAATGTATCTAGCACTGGTTTTCCCTGGAGGAGGATGAGGCCCATATTCAACAAGTTCTCTTAATATTTTTTACCCATGCACATAGAATTAGTGTAAGTTCTGAAATAATTCCAGTGAAGAAGAAAAGTTTAAACTTTAAAGAGGATATCTTGATGTTATTCAAGTCAAAGATAGCCATGCTATATGGAGTCATGATTTCTGGATATGTCATATTTAGTGAAATACTCCATGGAACTCCTAACTTAGCGATGTTGATATTTGGATCATGAGCGATAACACTACGTACAGAAAAATCTACACGTTTCCCCATTAAATTCCCTCTGATGCGACCCTCATTGGCCTTCAGTCTAGTGTATATGGAATTTATAGGTTTTCCTAATCAATGCGTTTTCTGATGGCCACAACATAGATCATTACTTTAGTTCATAAAACAAAGTTATAAACCAGTTGTCTTAACTATAACAGCAATCAGGATGAAGGAATATTTACCCTTGGCTGACCAGGGAGCTCATTTTCAAAATAGGTAGCAACGTTGAATTGCAAATTTTGAAAAAATTCTATGATTCCTCTTGCTATCTATTTTCATTAATAAGAAGAGCCCATGAATGTTGTAGACCCATGTTTTGTTCTTGTCTAATTGGTTTTTGTTGTTTTCTATGGCCTGGCATATGTATATGTGGGCTTTTGTAGGGTTCCTTATTGTAGTTTATATTCTATTTTTAGAATAAGCTACACAAATATACTTTTCAAATATCTTGTGGTCAAGTGGTTAAATCAAACAACTTTTCAGTGTTAAGACCTAGGTTGAAACTCCTAGAGAACATGTTGTTATGCCAATATAATGTGGCCAACAGAGCCATACTCCATTTGACACCAGGTGAAAGTCCCGGAGACCTTCATAACTCATGGATTTAGCCTATCTCAGTGGGAGAGGTGAGGTGAAAATCCTGGTTGAAATTGGTGAAATAGAATACATTTTTTTCATGGAATATAAGGAAATGGTAGACCCACTTCCTTAACAAAGGGTCATTTACCAACCCAAAGGTTGCAGAACTGACACAAAATGAGGAACAACAAAACCTATTTATTTTTTATGCCACTAAAGTATTTTCAATGGCGATATCGTTCCATACATGAGGCCACATTGATTTAGTGTCATGTAAGAATACGATGCTTTAATACACACATACTAAAATTGGGAAAAGGGAAAAGTTTGAATCATATTCTGATAATCAGTTAATGAAGTAGATGGTCAGTTCAGGTGTTCCCCAATATACAATGGGGAATATAACATAGTTCCAATGATATCGCCAATGTTTTCTCATTAGATCACTATAAGTAGTGAAATCGTAATAGATAAAACATGATGATCAAAGATATATAAGTGGATAGTGTAGATTTCTCAAGCCATGGTGAGAATGTGGGTGTCTGATAAGCACAAAGATATCTAAGCTAAAGGTGGACCGATTTACTTTAATCAATGGACTACTAAAATAAAATTTCCAAAAATAAAATTGATATTTATGTGGAAAAAATACACTAGATCTCTTTGATATAGCACCATGTAAGAATAAAATATGTTAATATGCAGAGGCTAAAATAGGTTCAAGGGGAATTTTGAATCATATTATGATAATCAGTTAATGAAAAACATGATTCACTGAGGTGCTCTGCATAAGGCATAGGAAGGGAATAATATATAGTGCTAACTCTAGCCAAATTCAATCATCTGATCTGACGAAGTACACAAAGGATCTGAAGACTTTAGCGAAAGAGTGTGCCCTTATTGAATATTTTGATGCATCACAATATGCATTTTTCAGAAAGGATGTTATGCAAAAGGTATAGCTAATTAGACTATTAACCATGTTGTTTTGAGAAATGATAAATGTGATCTTATTATATGATAGAGTTGATTTCATAAGTTGCAAGTGACCCAAAACATTGTGCCTTTCTATATTATCTGATTTTAGGAAGTTATTTGTTTTTTAAGTACTAGTTAGAGTTGCATTTTAAATTGAAAGGGAATCATCAAATATCGCCTTAAATTTTGATCAACGCCTTCTTCAAATCTGGTCCAATGTCTGCACCAAAGATCACTTCAACTCTGCTACAAAGGTCTGCTCCAACTAATGGTCAAGGATTCTTCAAACAAGGGGTCCAAAATTAGCTTTAAGTTTGCTACCAGTCTGCTACAAGGGAAATTAAAACTACTCAAATAAGCTTCTTAAATTAGGCCAAAAATTTATTCAACTTAGCTCCTCAATCTGCTTCAAGAAATTTGCAGCAGTATCAAATTCAGATCTCAACTTCCAATTGCCAAGAATTCTAATCTTGTTCACAATTTGTATCTATCTTAGTAACCGCAGATTCAAACTCTATTCCTTAGAGAAATTCTAGTTTGATCCTTTGGATTATATTTTAGACCATGAATTTCATCGTTAGCACTTTGGATTACTTCAGTTCTTTCATATATGCTTGACCTCTTGCACAGAAGATTATAAGGAGGAGGAATTTTGCACAGTCCACTCTTTAGTCAATTATCCTTATAGTGGGTTTATTCAATTTCACTTTCAACGTAACCATGGTTTCAATCATTTTACTTATGATTACTCCATAACTATAACAATCTCGAGGGAGAACAATCTTTACAACATTGCTTAGTTCTAATCTGTATTTTACTGCCAAACTCGTGATTAAGTTAGGTGCCAACACATTGTCACAAACCTTCACTGCTGAAACCCATGTTTTATACAATTATCGACTCTATTATTTACAAAACATATCATAAATAAAAATGAAAATAATTCCCACTATGGAAAAAATTGTCATGCATTTTGGCCACACTACATTCTTATGTAGTTCCTGAGACATTGTTTCTTTGTTTTTGAGTTGATTTTTTAGAAAAATAAAGGTTTATATTTGAAAATCTGGTACTATAAGAAGTTTCACATGTGATACATGAAGCTCCCCAACAGGCTACAAATGTCCTTCATGCAAGTCAGATGCAAGCCTCACTTTGGTTTGCTTTACTCCTAGCCTATAAGATGAAGTTTTCGTGTTATGTTTGAGATAAGATTCTATAATGGAATGCTCTGTTGTTTCTATTTCCATTCTTAAAAGGATATAGTTCTGTTACTTATTGTATCAACCCATATTAGTTTCTTGAAGCATATTTATTGTGTTTTATCTACATCATTGATGAGATTTAATAAATTATTAATTTTTAACACTGGATACCAAAGCATTCCTTTGGAAATTTAGTTTCATAGAATAACTTTGTAAATATCACAAGCTGAACTTTTTAGATATTACATATTCTACGTCATATGATTTTGGGAACTTTAATTATTAAATGGAATTTGTGGTTTAGTTCGAATTAATATATTATGCTAAGCTTTGATTCAATAATAGAAATAATATTCTTGCAAAGCATTATATATAACACATATTTTTTTTATTGAGAGTATGGAGGTTTTTTTTTTTTCAGATGTGGCCTAGAAAGCGGCAGTTTGTTGATTATGGTTCTATCCTTGCCAAACACTTGGAGGAGTTCTTTGCAAAGGTACAAATTATATATACCATCTAATTAATATTTTGTTTGTAACGTTCTCTTTTTATTATGTTGAATTACAAAATGCTTGCCTTTTAGTATACATGCATTCTAATGGTAATTGAGATAATTTCATATCCCAATTACTCATACTTCCCTTCCTATTGCAGAGATATAGTGCGATGTTTGAAAAGAATTATCTATTACCATTAGCATCTGAAATATTTCCAAATCTATCTAACTTATCAGGCCAAGGAATAGCTAGGTCTCTCTTAGTAGATCAAGCAACAATTTTTAGCTTATCATCATCTCTTGTAGAAATACCCAAGGATCAGACTATTCAGAAGATGCCATTGAAATCCATTCCTAATGATGTCAATCTTATAAATAATAATGAACTAAATTTCAAACCAAGTGCAATGACAGACGTCGAAGCTACAAAATCTAGTTTCCCTGCCATTGCAACTACAGAGCCTGTTGGAAGCCCAAAGCGTGTTGTAGGTGTTTTCTTGCCAGTATATTCAAGTTTATTAAGTGACTTGATATTTTTTCAACTGTCGAGAAATTTTGATGTAGTATTTGATCGAGAGATTTCAATTATTAGTTCAGAAAATAAAGTGCTCCACTGGCTTATTATTACAGATGGTGTTTTCTCGAAAATTTTCTTTCCGTGGTGATAAGAAAATTATTGATGGGCTTATAGAGGACTGTGGAAAAGGCTCCAATAATACACCTAATTGAGAGTAGCCATTTTTATACCTTTTCAGCAAAGCATTATGCAGATAATTTCATCTTGTGGTGAAGCTATTTTTGACATTTGATTTGAACCATGCATTATCATAATAACTGGGAAAATGAAATTATCTCCTACTTCTCATAGATTATTTTGTGCAAAAACATTGTTGAACTCTCGAAACCTAAAGAGAGGCATGTATGCCCTTGATTTTTGTTAAATCATTGTAATTATCCTTGAGCTTTGAAACTTTGTTCTAGATATAAGACACTGGTTTAGTTGGATTTGTACTATTCAATGCAATCAATGCACCATCTAGATTCATTGTGTTGTTATCCTTGAGCTTTGGAACTTATCTAGATATGAGACATGACTTTAGTTGGATTTATAGTAGTGTCTATATTTAATGCAACTGATTCCCCATTTATATTCAATGTACCGTTATTCTTGAGCTTTGGAAGTTGGAACTATGATATGAATATCAAACACTACTCTAGATGGATTTGTACTATTGTCTATATTCAATGAAACCAATGGCCATTTAGATTCAGTATAATGTTAAACAAGAGTTATAAATCACTGCAGTTCCACCCCAACCTTCAGCCTTATATGAGCTGTTGAATGCACTAGCTGATTTCATGGTTGATTTGATTTGAGTTCACCCCACCTTGACCTCCGCTTTAGACAACACCAGTAAAGTGTTCAGATACCCCAACGACCGAACCTCCTTAATTTAAATTATGGGTCTATACTAGCTTCCATGCTCAGTACATAAAATGCACCTTCATCTGCACTGTAACTTTTCCTTGTTGGATTCATAATGGATTACTGCCACACTGACTGTGACCCCACCGAATCCTACATTGTAGAATGCACCTGTTGACTTTAGGGATGGATTTTGATTTCAATCGTCATAGCATATTACGAATTCAGGGACAAGTAATAATATTTACTTTGAATACAAGGATAAGTGAATAAACATGACCAAGGCCCTATTGATTGTATAATAGTGCTATCCCCTTCATTGGATGGTATTGGCCTATGCTGACTTACTTAGGTAGTTTATTTACATTTAATATGAAGTGAACAATAATAATTTCTACCCCTTTCATATACAAATGATCAGCTACACTCATGCATAATCCACTTGCATAAGTGAATTCCCTTATCTAGAAATTGATATGATGGAATTTTGTTTCAGCAAAGGCTCTTATGTAAGAGGAGAATTATCGTACTCATAAATTTCTAAGAAAGGATGCATATTTATTTCTTATGTATGGACACAAGATTTAGCTTCCTTTTAAGATCTTCATTTTGGATCTCATCGCTCATTCATTGAAAGGTGTACCTTTGAGCTTGATTTTATTGGCCTGTGTGTTTAATTTCATTGCATTATTAGCAAGAGAAAACAAAATGGATTGATAACTACATTCAACTATGCTCCAACTATTATCAAACACATAAATAGAAAAGATTTAATGAATCGCTCTGTTACAAAGAGATATTACCACTAGAGCTCCCCTTTCTCCATTTGATCAAAATGCATAGAGCATAAGGGGATTTGTTTAGTATTCATCACTTTATGCACAATTGTGATGCCGCAAAAATATTTTGGTTTCTTTATAGATGCAATGATTCCCATGCTCCAAAGGTTTTCCTGAAATGGTTTTTTCCATCTACCATTTTTTTCATCAGAATTTTGACGATGGTTTCTATTGGAACTCCGATGAGAGTTTTTATCAGACTTGTGATGCTTTTTTATAGCTGCAATGATGCGCATGCTCCAAAGTTTTTCCCGATGTTTTTTTTCCATTGGAACTATGATGAGAGTTTTCTTTAGAAGTGTGACTCTTGTGTACTATGAAGCGTTGGAGGTGCGACACTATGAAGCATCAGAACTCCGAAGATATGAATCATTGTAACTGCAACAATATTAAGTGTTGGGAGTGAGAAAATATTAAGCATCGTAATAGCGAAAATATGAAACGTCGAAATAGTGTCGGAAGTACGACGATATTAAGCATCAGAATTGCAATGATGTTGTCTGTCGGACTTGCGAAGATTATTTCATTTGCGACGGAAAAAGAAATGAAATTTTTCCCAACCACAAAGTCTCACTCTTGGGACACCTATGTGTCGCAACAAAAATATTTTGGCGATCGGAAATTGGGCCAAATGTGCTAATGTTAGCAAGTCATTTCCTAGAAAAATAAATATAGGTAGAAAGGTGATTAGTATTTAATATAATTAGAACTTTAAACAAGTATATGAAACCAAAAACTGAGAGGGAACGAGATAATTATATTGAGGAGTTGTTGTGGAATCCTTCCAAGTCTTTGAGGGATGCCTAGAAATTATAAAACAATAAAATGTATTTTTCCAAAAATATATTAAACCTACAAATAAATATAAAATACACAAATGAAATATCTAAAGCTAATACCAAAGAATGTAGTACTATAAGTCCCTTATGTCATTCTATTCTGGTTTCACTCTCTTGGGAGATCCTTCTTCAACTACATTTGCATGATCTCTTTCTCTTTTCTTATTTCTAGGATTCTTGGGACACTCACTTCTACAGTGACCCATTTTATGATAATATTATCATTCTATATTGGACATGTCAAACTTCTTTCTTGGCCCCTTCTTCTTGAATTTTCCCTTGTGATGAGCAATGTAGGCATTTTATACTTCTTCATTATTGTTTAATAATGATATTATTAACTCTTCTTGATTGCATGATATCCATAGTTCCTCAAAACTGGGATCTTATTTCCATCTTTTTACACCTGAAGAAAAATCACTCCAAGAAGTTAGAAACCGTAATAAGGAAGTGATCACAAGTTCCTTGTCTAGAAATATTTCATAAATGACAAGAATATCATCTCTTATTCTTTCAATCTTCACAAATAAAGTGGCCACAGAATCTTCCTCAGTCTTCTTAGGGGTCCTTAGTTCATTTTTCAAGTTTGCTACTTTCCCAATGTTCTTGATCGTAAATAGTTCTGACAAGGCTTCACACATTTCTTCAGCATGGTCAATGTTAGCTATGTAAGGGAAAAGTTTTTCCTTTATGCCTTCAACCATTAGAGCCATGGCCACTAATTCCAATTCCTGTATTTCACCTTATCTGCATCACTAGAATATTTTGTGGGCTTGTTTACTTTTCCCTTCACCACATCTAATACTTTGTTCCTTTCAAGGGTGAGGTTAATCATCTTCTTCCAAGATATGTATTTTGATGCTCCTTTAATATTTTTATCTAAATTTATTGTGTTAGACATATTTCTTGAAGATAGTGAAACATATTTCCTTAAAGAGATTCCTCTTATAATGTTTTTATAATTCCATGATCAATTCCTTGAGACTATTTTTTCCTTCTTTCTTCACTGAAGCTCTGATACCATAAAATCAGAAAGGCATAATAATTTTATTTTTCTTTGATATTTACTTGTGATGTTCTTTAGTTCTTATTAGCTTATTATTTTATTCTTTCTTCTTAGTTCATCAGGAAAATATAAAATAAATAACACATAGATCAAGGACACCAGATATAGGCCATAAGACAAGGAAAAAACCTACTCTAAGGGAAAAATCGATTAGTAATTATACCTTAAATATTTTTCCTGCAACTATAGAACTTGAATTAGTATTTCTCCACACCAATTCAACCTCACTTTTGATCCTACTTAGACCTGGTAGTAATAGTAGCAGCAACACTATGGAACATTTCCTTCGACCTAGAAACTTTGATCCTTCTTCCGAGACTTCGATCTTGGAGAAAATAATTCGATCTTACTTCTAGGACTATGCTTCCAATGCAATACAACTTCTTATGGCACTAACACCCAAAAAAATCAACTTCAACCTATTCCTTTTTGGGCAGCAGCAACATGCAGGCAACAACTAGCAACAACAAAATAATGAGGGACTTCGATCTTCTAATCTAGAGAATGTGTGTGTGTGTGTGTGTGTGTGTGTGAGAGAGAGAGAGAGAGAGAGAGAGAGAGAGAGAGAGAGGGACCAAAATTTTTATTTTTATTCACTCCTATAGCTTTTCCAAACTCACACTCCTTTGAACACTTTATTCACTTCACTCTTTTTCCCTATGCAGCAGTAGATATTGGTTTTTTGTGTGTGAGAGAGATTATTTCAAATGAGTTTTATTTTCTTGTATATATAGGTCCGTGATGAGCTCGAATTCCTATGATTGAGGCCAAATTGATCACATTAAGGCTAACTTGGTGTGGAGGTGCCATAACCCATTTTTTACTCAATATTTAACCTAATTAAACTATTCAAAAGCTCGTGATTGGTCAATTTAAATCTGTAATGACACTATAAACTCAGAGTAAATCCTATAAGTCCACAATGGGGACTTTGACCTAAATTAATATGATCCAATCATGAAATACATGCTTTAAAAATTCATTCAATAATAATATCAATTATTTTCTTTGTGATTTTGACAAGTACATTAAATATAGGCTGAAAATAATTTATGAAGACCAAACCTAGTTACAATATTCAACAATAAATGTATGCCAACTTATCATACATGTCTTTATATTATTCAAATTTCCAACATAAGCAAGTAAATGATATTGTAAACCATCAACTATAATTTTATTTTCTTTTAACTCACCTTTCTTGTACTTGTTCTTGGCAGCAATAGAAGCATTCTCTAGAGACTCATGTAATTTTCCTTGAATGCCTTTCAAACCATCATTGTCTTCAACTATGATTTCCAACATGATCTTCCAAGAGGAAAAGTTTTATGAGTCCCCAAACTTCTCATTTTCCTTGAATAAGGAAGTATACATCTTGACCAAACTCTAATAGGCTTCTTAAACTTCTTCCAAGAGTGATTTACCCTTTATCCTTGTCTTCTTGGGCTTCTCTTCATATTATCTTTGATACCATGTTAATTTGACCATTTTTCTATGTTATTACAATAGCTTTAGACCAATTCTTATATTTAGATAGCAATCTTTCAAAAAAAATTAATCTTCCAATGATCAATAGAAATTGTAGATGGAAAATTAAATCCAGTGAACAACAAGAAACAAATAAGAGACACTAGGTTTGGTCAAAGACTAGGGGAGAAATCCACAAGGGGGAAAACCCTTTAAAATTATTCTTCTTATTATATTTTCGTAAAATGTTCAACAAGAGAGAGTATAATGATATAGTTCTTCAATCATAATATTATCTGGCAAAATAACCAAACAATATTAAGAAATATGAGTTGAGAAAAAATATTGATCAGAGATAAATTTCATAACGTAGGATTGCACATAATCTCCTTTATTCATTTTCATATCTTTAACTTGATCCTTAAAGGATATGATCTCATTCAAATTATTGACTTCATTCATGGTAGAAAATCAGAAAGGCAAAAAAAAATTCTTGTTCTTGATTAGTTACTTGTGATGTTCCTTAATTCGAATTAGATCCTTATTGGCTTATTTATTCTTAGTTCATTAAGAAAATATCAAAGAAATATCACATAGATCAAGGAGACCAGATATAGGCCAGTAGCCAGGGAAAGACCCAAATCTAGGGGAAAATCCAATGAGTAATTCTTTCTTCAATATTTTTCCTAAGACTCTATACCTTGACTTACACTTCCTCCACACCAATTCAACCTTCCTTTTGATCCTACTTCGACCTGGTAGCCACAACAACAACAGTATCAATATGCAACACTTCCTTTGATCCCTATTTTGAGACTTCTATCTTGGAGAAAATACTTCGATCTTTCTTCCAGGAGTTCTATTTTTATCTAATACAACTTCTCAAGGCACTAACACCCAAAAAAAAAAAACTTCTAAATATTTTTCTTTTGGTAGGAGCAATTGGCAGCAGCAAGATAATGAGGGACTTTGATCTTCCAATCTATAGCATGTGAGAGAGAGAGAGAAAGAGACACCAAAATTGTAATTTTTCTTCACTTATTTAGCTTGTCCAAACTCACACTCCTTTTGAACCCTTTCTTGACCTCACACCTTTTCCCTATGCAACAATAGATATCGTGTTTTTGTGTGTGTGAGAGAGTCTTTCAAATGAGTTCGATCTACTTTTATATATAGGCTTGTGATGAACTCGAATTCCTGGGGTTGAGGCCGACTTGGTGTGGAGGTTCCATAATTAATTTTTGACTCAATATTAACCCTAATTACATTATTAAAAAGCCCATGATGGGTTAATTTAACTATGTAGTGACTCTATAAACTCAGAGAAAATCCTACAAGTCCACAATGGAGACTTTGACCTAAAATAATATGACCCAAGCTTGAAACCAATGCTTTAATAAGTCATTTAATAATAATATAAATTATTTTCTTTATGCTTTTGAGAAGTATAATAAATGTAGACTTCAATATAATTTATGAAGATTGAACCTAGTTAGAATCTTCAACACTCCCTCTTAACTAGGGAGGTATTCATAATACACAAGGAAGATCTCAAATATGTGAACTATGAATAATTTTTAGACACCTCAATGACATGGAATAAATTCCTGACCATGGAAATCTATCCATTGATATCGCAACAGAGTAGGCACCATAATGCCATGGTCTAGATTTCTGACAAATGAAATCTATCCAAGTGGGACTAATATGGACTAAACGTTTCATCCTCTATAGGTACCCTCAAGATTACTTACTAACCATCAACCCAAGGAACTAGGTTCACATCCACCCAATGCAATGTTATGAAACCAGCTCCAAAAATAGAAGAAAAGAGAGATCAACACCTTATAAATCAACCACTTCGAGGGGGAAACCTCCAATACATTACATAAATGAACAATTCTTCGATAATAAAAATGAAAAAAACCTCCTTCTATATATAGGAGTCCATGGGGTCACAATATAATCCTAGCTGATCTAACAATAATAATGTAAGTTCACAATAATAACAATATTGGGGCTACAAGGGTACAACAATAACAATAAGGGGGTTACACTAACAACAATAAGGACTATATTAGTAATATAGAGACCTAAAATGCCCCTCTCCTTCAAAAAATTATTGTCCTCAATGCTTGAGTACATCCAAATGCTTGATGTATAAAATTCTCATCCTCCCATGTAGAATCTTCAGTGGGTAAGTTCTTCTGTTTGATGAGATACTCTGAAATTGATCAATTTCTTAGCTGTCGAGTTCTTGTTTCCGTAACTGCTTCAAGTTCCAATATGATATTTCATTCCTCATAAAGTTTTGGCAATATTGTTTGAACTAGAATTCTTTCCCCTATAACTTTCTTTAAGCATGAAACATGGAAAACTAGATGCATTCGTGAAGAAGCAAGACGCTCCAATTTGTATGCCATAGTACCAATATTTTGCAACACCTTATAAGGACCATAGTACTTTGATGATAATTTATTATCCTTCTTAGATTTATTGAAGGATATTTGTTTGTATGGTTGTAGCCATAAAAATACCCAACCTCCTACATGAAAACTTCTCTGGCTGCGATGTTGATCTGCTCATTGTTTCATTCGATTTTCTGCCAAATTTAGGTTATCCTTTAAGATTTGAAGAAATTTTGTTGATGGTCGATGTGATCTTCCAATGCTTGAACCTTAGAATTTTCTCTTCAATAAGATGTGATGGACGGTGGATGATATCCATAAAGTGCCATAAATGGGGTCATTTTTGCTGCAGTATGGAAGGAAGTGTTATGCCACCATTCAGAGAGAGGTGACCACTTGAACCATTGTGTTTGCTTATTAGTTACAAAAAAATGAAAATATCCTTCCAAAAATTTATTCACTATCTTAGTTTGACCATTGGATTGAGGATGATAAGATCAACTATGAGCTAGTTGAGTACCCAAACAAGAAAATAATTCCATCCAAAATTTTCCAGTAAAAATGGGATCTCTCTCACTTACAATAATCTTCGGGTTTCCATGTAGCTTTTGAATTGTTTCCATAAATGCAGTAGCAACTGTACTTGATTTAAATGGATGAGATAATGCACAAAAGTGTGCATACTTGGTAGGTCTATCAACTACCACTATGATGAAACTCCTTCCTTTGGACTTAGGTAAACCTATGATTAAATCCATTGAAATATCCTCCCAACGTTGACTTGGAACTAATAATGGTTGTAGAAGACCCGGGGTCTTAATTGTCTCAACTTTATTTTTCTGGAAAACCAAACATCCTCCACCAAATTTTGAATATCAAATTTAAGGCCATCCCAAAAAATTCTTTCTTCACGTTGTGGTAAGTTTTTAAAAATCCCGAGTGTCCTCCTAAAGGAGAAGTGTGCAATTCCAAAAGAATTTTTTTTTTTTCAGTTGGGAATTCTTGCAAATATATAAGCGATATTTGTACCATAAGGAATCATTTTTCCAACTAAATGTATCAGATGTACTCGGATCTTGCTGCAACTTTTGAATGAGTGTCCACACTTCTTCGTCCTTTTTCTATTCATTCCTTGCTTCGGCTATCCAATCTGGTTGGATAAGATAAATGGCACAAAGCAATGCTTCCACCTCATCATCCTTTCTTGAGAGTGCATCTGCAACAATATTTAGCTTCCATTTTTTGTAGATGATTTCAAAATCATAACCCAACATCCTTGTGACCCATTTTTTCTAATCTTCTGAAGATAGTCTTTTTTCCAAAAAGTGTTTAAGACTATCATGATGAGTTCTTACTTTAAAGTGTTTTCCCATTAGGTAAGGTCGCCATTTCTTTAGTGCATGTCATATTTCCAGCATTTCCTTCTCATAAATAGCTTTTTGTAAATATTTTCCTTTGATTGGATGACTTTCAAAAGCAATGGGTCTTCCTTCTTGCATTAAAACAACACCAATTCCATTTCCCAAGGCATCACATTCCACAATAGAGGTTTTTGTGAATTTTGGCATAGCTAAGACTGGTACTAGGTACACTGCCTCTTTAAGATGTTGAAAGGACTTAGTTGCTTCAGGATTCCATGAAAATACATCTTTCTTCAATAATTTTGTTATAGGTGCTGATATTCTCCCATAATTCTTAACAAACTTGTGATAATACCCTGTTAACTCGATAAATCCTCGCAACTTTTTTATGCTTGTGGGGACTTTCCATTCCTTAATGGATTTAATTTTGTGAGGGTCTACCTTAAAACCCTCATGAAATAAAATATGACCAAGATATTCCACCTCGTGTACTCCAAAGAAACATTTGTATGTTTTTGCATATAATTTTTTCTCCTCCAATAGTTTGAGCACCCTGTCAACATGTTGAATATGATCCTTCCAAGAACTGTTGTAGATTAGGATGTCATCAAAAAATACTAGCACAAATTTTCTAAGGAAGGGTTTGAAAATGGAATTCATCAACCCTTGAAATGTAGAAGGTGCATTGGTAAGGCCAAAGGGCATAACCAAAAATTCATAATGACCCTCATGAGTTCGAAATGCTATTTTTGAAATATGTTCAGTCTTCATTCGAATTTGATGATATCTTGAACCAAGATCCAACTTGGTAAAATAAATTTCCCCATGTAATTCATCAATCACAGGAATGGGAAATTTATCTTTAATAGTGAGTTTATTGAGCTCCCTATAATCTGGACACATGTGCCATGATTCATCCTTCTTTTGCACCAATACTACTAGAGCAGATAAATAACTTTGACTAGGTTGAATTATACTAGCCTCTAACATTTCTGCGATCATATGTTCAATTTCTCTCTTTTGGACATAAGGATATCCATAAGGCCTGATGTTTGGAGGGACACTTCCTGGAATCAAATGAATAGCATGATCATTATCATGAATAGGTGGGAATCGTTTGGGATTTTCAAACACCGTGGAATGATTGTCCAAGACTTTTTGGAGATATGGAGACATAATTTCTTTTGATGTTGGAACTTCTAGTGAGCATAATTGTGAAATTACACCTTGTTGTTCTTTATTCAGAAGCTTTGTCATGACATCAGAGTTTATTATATTTCCCACCTTCCCTGCTATACCCCATAATTCGACTTCCTTTCCTTTCAAAATTTTTTTCAAGAAAGTTCTTGAAAATTAAAAGTTATTGTCCCCAAAGATTGTAACCATTATACTCCTAGTACAACATCAACACCTCCCATTGGAATAGAAAGCATTTGACTATTCAATACATATTCCCCCATGATTAGCTTGATATTATGGAATTTTTTGAGCAATTTATAGTTCCTCCATTTGCAACCATCACTTGACATTCTGGTGCTGGGTATAGGAGACAATTCAATTCCTTGACTACCTTACAATGAATAAAATTATGGGTACTACCCGAATTAATCAACACTGTTACCTTTTTCTTCTTGACATATCCTTTTATCTTGAGAGTTTGAGGAGTATTAATTCTTGCCAATGCATTATACGATATGGTCATACTCATTTCTTCTTATCCTATGGCTGGTTCTTGGTGTGTATCCTCTTCTTTTCAAGCTTCTTGTTCATTTTCTTCCTCCTCTTCACAATCTATGTAAAACAATTTCTTCTCAGCACACTTGTGACCTTTAGTGTATTTTCTATCACAACTATAGCAAAGCCCTTTTGCTCTTTTTTGTTGCAATTTTTGTGGTGTCAATCTTATAGGTTGTGGAAGTATAGGAGTAGGAACACTTCCATCCTTCTAGATGTGAGTGGTAGGCTTCCTTGTCCCCATAATTTTACATTCAATTTTTCTTGCCAACCTGAATGTCTTCTCCAATGAATCAGGTTCCCAAACATGAACCTCATGTTGGATGTTATCCTTTAAAGTCCCTATGAATACATCAATCATGTGTTCCTCTGGAATATTAGTTACCCTTATATTCAATTTTTGGAAGTCTTGGATGTGCTCCGCCACTGAACCCTTTTGTTTGAGATTTATTAATTGGATAAATAAGGTGTTGCTCTTTGTATCCTCACAATGCGCTATCATTTCCTCCGTAAAAATTGACCAAGTGACAATTTTTTTACCGGAGCAAAGCCATCGATAGGTCATACAAATGTATTTTTTTCTAAATGTAAATTTGCAATGCGTACCTTTTGTATGTTTTTCATATTATTGCGATCAAAATATTGCTCTATCTATAGTATCCATGTTACGGGATCCTTGCCATCAAACTTCCTCATATCCATCTTTGGAATATGATGGTTCTTACATCCAAAATTAGAGTTTATGAAATCAAGATTAACATTTATTTTGTTCTCATCATGAATTTCCTCTAATATCTTTTCACCATTAGGAAAATTTCTTGTATTAACTTTTCCAAACCTTCCATGTCCGATTTTAGATCATTCTTCATGTTTTCCATGTTGTCTTTCATTTTTTCATTGAACTTAGCTTCCATGCCAGCTTCCATGCCATCCATCTTAACTTCCATGCCTTTATTCAAACTATCCATCTTAGCTTCCATGATTTTCTTCAAAACTTCCATTTCATTTTTGGTTGATCTTTGCGAGAGTGAAATTTGGTGCACTTGCTCTTGTAATTTTGACATGTCATGTTGTAGTTATCCATCTTCATTGGTCATATTAGAGCCTTCTAAAGGCTTAATTGGTGTTGAATTATTTTTAGGGGGCATTTTAGAAGTCAATATTGATATATATTCTACAATATGACCTTGGAATCAATTCAAACAGATTTTACAAACAAGACTTATGCAATTCCAAAAAAAAATACACACTTTTTTCTTGCTTTTGAGGAGCTCGATATTGAAACTAAATTATAGCTGTGATTTTTTATATTAAATATCTAAAATTTGGTTTTTTAGTAGCCCTCTGAGTCTTATTTCGAATGCCATAGGTTTGACCTGATTTGGATTCTTCAAGAAAAAGTTATGCCCAGCCTCCCAAAATGACTTAATTATGGACTAGTTCAATAGAGCGAACTTGTACGACATTACACGTATCACTTTTTCCTCCTTCGGCTCTGAAATTGATACGTAGGATACTAAAGTCCATGCATTATGGCCACTTTTTATGGAATTCAAATCCAAAGCTCTAAGGGAGAGTTATGATGATTTTCCCACGGTCACCTCTTTGAGATGAAATTCGGGACACTGAAAAATCCCTAACATCCATAGATCACATATCCAAAAATGTTATGAACCAAGATCTGAAATTTTTACAGGAGGTTCCACAGGAGTTGGGCTTCGCTCTGTTAAATATTTGGCTTCTAAACATTTTTAGAAAGAGATTTATAGTTAGAATTCCACGATGACCTGTTTTAGGTGAAATTCAGGGGCATGAAAAAGCCCTAACTTATAAAGATCATATCTTTGAAAACATTGAAAACCAAGATCTGAAATGTTTACACGAAGTTCCTTAGGATTTTGGCTTCGATTTTTAAACATTTTAGCTTTTGAACGTTCGTATAAAAAATATTATAGTGAAAATTCCACGATGACCTGTTTGGAGCATCGAAACCCTCGAATCCAAAGCTCTAATACCAAATGTTATTAAACCAACTCCAAAAATAGAAGACAAGAGAGATCAACGCCTTATAAATCAGCCGCTTCGAGGGGGAAACCTCCAATACATTACATAAATGAAAAATACTTCGATGATACAAATGACCAAAACCTCCTTCTATATATAGGAGTCCATGGGGTCACAATATAATCCTAGCCGACCTAACAATAATAATGTAAGGTCACAATAATAACAATATTGGGGTTACAAGGGTACAATAATAAAAATAAGGGGGTTACACTAACAACAATAAGGGACTATACTAGTAATATAGGGACCTAACAGAGGTATTCATAATACACAAGGAAGATCTCAACTATGTGAACTATGTATAATTTTTAGACACCTCAATGACATGGAATAGATTCTTGACCATGGAAATCTATCCATTGATATCACAATAGAGTAGGCACCACAATGCCATGGTCTGATTCTTGACAAAGGAAATCGATCCAAGTGGGACTAATATGGACTAAAACTTTCATCCTCTATAGGTACCATCAAGATTAATTACTAACCATCAACCCAAGGAACTAGGTTCACATACACCTAATGCCACCCTCCCTACCAAACATCAAAACAAAGTTTCGGCCCAATGAATTTCCAAGATATGCTTCACTCACAAAGCGAACAAATCTCCTGATCAAATTGACTGGTAACCATCATGATTATCAAACCTTTGAGAGATGTACCTGTATAAATTCAACCCCAATCAGTAATACACTTCTAAATATATTTGATAAGCTTGATGGTTCTAAATATAATACCCCAACTGGGTATTAGATTTGTCAAAGATGTTAAGGACCTATTGGATGAATTTAGTAAATTTGGTTTCTTTATCAGCCTCAGACAGTACATGTGTGGATTCTGTCTATGTAGTCGAATGTGGTATGGAAACATTAGGGGGTGGTGCATTGGGGGTCAGATAAATGGAGTGCTTGTCCTGACAATGTAGAGGAAGCTCTGTAAGTGAGGAGAAAATGTCTTGTTATTTCTCCATGACTTTGTCCATCTGCTACAGCCATGTAGGGGAGACCTATTTTTAGGTTGTGGCCATAATATTCTTCTTTCCCTGTGAGCTAGTTGTAAGGAAAATAAAATTCCTGGTTTGGGAAACAATATTACTATGTTGTTTTGTAGTAGTCAAAGAGATGAGAGGAGGAAGTACTACCTATGGTATCTTGTACAAGTTATTTCCCAAAGTAATAATAACAGCACGAGGCCTAGAATCATACACAACATGTTGCCTCCACAAGTATGGTTGGCCCAATAATACATCAGCTACATCAAGAGGAGCAACATCACAAAATACCTCATCTGTGAATGGCTTGATACTGTATGAAAGGGGGCACTGATGGCGGACATCGAGATATATCCCTCAGTGAAGCCACCCGATTGTATACAACTATGGGTGTCCTATGGTCGGTAGGCCGAGCCGCTTCATGACCTCTACTAAAATGAGGTTCTTTTGGCTTCCACTATCGACAAGGAATTTCAGTGAAGAACCCTTCACCCACATCTACGATTGGAAGAGGCGCTCCCCCTCCTTTGGTTCCTTAGGATTCTCCCTCTAGATCTTAGTGGTGGCAACAATTGCAATGGGATCGGCATCAATGATATGCTTCCATTTGTCATCGCATTTTTATGGTTCTGACTCAGAATCAAAACATGCATCTGATTCGGGTGCCTTTATGTAATATTCCTAATTAGCAGTGGCTAATTGGAATATTCAATTTTGCTCAATTTTGCCGTTTATAGTTTATTAATAAATAAAAAGGTGAGTAGAGAGGGTCTAACTCACTTAGTGTAATAAAACCCACTCCCTAGTAGCACAACATTGTGACTTAAAGGGAGCCAAGGGGGGCCAAGCACCACGTAGAGAGGGGGCCCACGTATGAACTAGGAGAGACTGTGAAGATGAGGATGAGCACATGGCAAGAGGGAGGCTACATTGAGGAGATAGGCCTTAGGGTTTGGAGGAAGGTCAACGTTATAAAAGAGGGAGGAGCCTCCTCATTTCATTCATTCATTTTTGATGATATTGAGTTGTTCGTTTTGACTTCTTGAGCACGCTGGCTGTTTAGCCTGTCTACAACATTGTTTAGTGCGTTGAGTGTCTCCGATTGGAGATCTCACCCTTAGCCCCAGGGGACTTCGAGTGCCTTCTCAGGAAAGGTAGTTTCTTCACCATTTTGCAGGAGGTTTGGTGTTTTGTTTTGTTACGGAGCCGAGAATTCAGAGAGACTGCGCAGTCATTGAGAGGGAGGACACAGTCCATCTAGGAGGAGCTCCAGATTGGGAATTTTGCAGGGTTTTTGAGCCGGGATATTGAGTACAGGGTTATCCTTTGCCTTTGGGAGGATTTTGGTGGAGTTTTCAGCCATATTTTATTCATTCCTATTCTGCCTCTGCGTAGAGCCTTGGTGGCCAGCGTAATTCCCCAAGGGAGTGTTTTTCGGGGGTCAGCCATTTATGATATGGTTTCTGGGTTTTGCAAATATTGGTGAGTAGAGGAGGATTCCAGATTTTCATCTCATTCTGCCAAGGGGAACAGCCCCTAGTCATCATTTCATTTCAGCAGTAGCAGCTACACGACAGTTTTCCAGTAGCTGGGATGTAGTTTAGAGAGCAGCCATTTCCTGTGTATTTTGAGAGTATTTCTTCACTTGCCTTGAGAAAGTTTAGGTGCCATCACTCTAATCACCTATTGTACTTCATTATATTTCTCAGTTTAATAAAATGGCTTAGCATTCTCTCTGTATATTTCTGGATGATTCATCGTACACTCTTTCTATGCTACTGTATGTCTACTGCACTGTTATCTTTATATATTTTCGAGCATTCTAGTTCTATACCACTTGGTGTGCCTATCTAATACTCTTAGACAGAGTCTGGAAAGGGCCAGGTAGCCTCTAGATTTCATCCTCTTTTCAGAGGTGGCATATCTGGTAAACTCCCTCCCAGTCCATCTCTGGTTGGAGTTTGCCGTGTTTTAGAGATATCCCTAAAACGGGATATTACACTTTAGTTCAGCCACCAAAAAATATTTGGCCTGACACTCGTTTGTGCTATGAGTGGGGTTATTATAAAATTCACACCACTTCCCCATGTCCTTCTTTGGATTTGTGGTGTTGTTCTGAGTTGCCACGCCTTGGCCTTACCCCTTTTTTTGCGGTTCAGGGGCACCTTTCCCTAGCTTTGGATTCACAGATCCAAAGTCTCACTTCTTCTGCTTAAATTTTTGCTCGATCTTGGAAATATAGCGATATGTCGTACCGAGCGATGTAATGTCGAGGAACTCCATTTCCTCCTGAATTTGTATGTATAGAAAACTGCGGTAATTGAGCACAAAACTCTGAATATTTAATACCCAACTTTGTGCACAGGGTATGGAAGAAATTTGTCAGTTCATGCACATCTTGATCCCTTTGCTACCGTAGAGTGGTCCATTGGAATTCCTTGTCCTCATATCTCCCCACAGGGTAATAATGTTCCTTGATTCCATCTCAGAGAAAATTCCAAGTGGGTGCGACTGAGAATAGAGAGGGTTCCCCCTCGTCCTCTTTCTCACAGTACGTTTCCCACCAGTACTTGACATGGGGGCTGCTTTGAGGAGTGAAAAAATAATATTTTCTCGCTTAGAGAAATCATGGACTCATAAATACCATTTTAGAAAATTCAACCATATATTGACAATGTTTGCATCTATCTGAATTTCAAATACAGGAATGTTAAATTTTACCTGTACCTTGAAGGGAGTGGCACCTCCAGAGTGTCTTTTGGATGTAGATGTGCCATAGGTGGCCAGCGTTGAAGGATTTGAGAAAAATTATCCATCATTGTGTTTCTTTGTTTTCTCTCGATTTTCCCAAAAGATGTCGTTTAGGGCCTCAAAACAACTCTGGAAGTTCAGGACCCAAAAAACTGCTAAAAATAGTAAGCTGTGCTGAAACTGAAAAAATGAAATAACTAATGGTGCAATTTAAAATTAAATAGGTGGGCAGCCATCAATATCCACCTGGATTATTAGGGCCCCAAAACGGCTTTGACAGTGCAGGACCCGAAAACCTGCTAAAAGTAGTAAGTTGTGCTAAAAGTGAAAAGCTGCAATAATTCATGGTGCAGGTACAAATGGAATAGTGGGTGGCCACCGATATCCACCTGGATTAGGATATTAACTTCTTCCTTTATTTTTGAAGAATATTTCATGCCTTTCATCCTTCTAATCATGCTTAACATATCATCTTTTCTTATGGACATCTTGACCAACTTGAATATGATGTACCTACACAACTTTAGACTACAATTACAACCAAAACTATAGAAGCATGAGTTATACAAAATGAAAAATTATAGTATCAGAAGCATTAGACTTTACAAACATAGTGTGGGCCTCCCAAAAGGTAATGGAGGCATGCAAAGGTTTCCTCAAGTCAGACGGAAATCGACCCTCGAGTGCAAAGGAAGAAGGGAGCTTGACTGCAAGACCCACCCATCGAGCAGGGACGAAAGTTAGCCTTAGTGATCTGACGATGCCTTTAAATTCTAGTCAAGTTTTGTTACAAACCCTAAATCACATCAACGACTCAATCAATATGATAGAAGACAAGTTATGTCATATAGTGATCCCTAGAAATAAGTCAAAAGAAAAGTATATAATAACTTTTATATTTCACATGTTAGATTACCTACTAGGATTTTATGTAAACCCTATATTTCATACATGATATTTTAACAACAACAAAATATCATAACATGAATAGATTCTACTAGGGTTCGATGTAAACCCTATATTTCCATTTATAAATTCTCAACAATGACTAGGTAGATTCATAGATTTGAGATGGTTGAACATACTAGATAATTTAACTACTACTAGGGTTTAGCTACAAAAACCTAGATTTTCTAATCAACATCATCCTAGAAATTAAAACTTGGACTAGGGCTTGTGTTGAAACCCTAGGACTTATGAACATTAGTAGTTAGGTCAACACACATATCTAGGAAATCATTTTTAAACATGAGAATTTCATATGTCAGTCAATATTAACACATTAGAGATATATCAACCATGGTAGGGTTTCAATAGAATGGACACATACCTAGGGCTTTATCCCTAGGAGATTAATATAAATATAAGAGTATTTCTTATAGACCCAACCAAACCCTAATAATTTAGGATTTTAGTTCATATTATAGAAACCCCTTATTTATCAACACTTAAAGGGTTAGGGATTCTAGACAACATCATTTCAACCCTGACAATTTAGATTTTTCATGATCATACCAAGATCCCAAACATGACATCATCATAATAGCAATTATTTTATCAATAGCTCTAATTAGGTTTTATGGTATCACACATTCATAGTATACCCTTAAGTTAGGGTTTTCTAGAGAACATTTTTAGGGTTATTTTATACAAACAATAAAAACTATAATTTGGGTAGATTTATCGGATGATGAATCACCCCCAACAAGAATCATTAATATTTAAGAGAGCTAGACATAGAATTTTTTAGTAATGTATAATGGATATGCAAAAGAGAATAACAAAGTTTTATGATCTAAGGCATGCCTTTGTTTCTTGAAAAACCTTTTTAACTCCAATACTTTGTCTTGTGAGGCATTATTTCATACTCGTTTAGATTTTAGCAACTCATTTCCTAGACAAAGAAATATAGGTAAACAGGTGATTAGTATTTCATATAATTAGAAATTTAACCAAGTATATGATACTGAAACTGAGAGGGAATGAGATACTTATCTCGAGGAATTGTTGTGGGCTCCCTCCAAATCTTCAAGGGATACATAAAACTTATAAAACAATAAAATGTATCTTTCCAAAAATATGTTAAACCTACAAATAAATATAAAATACAAAAATGAAATATCTAAAGCTAAGACCAAAGGGGTTAGTACTGTAATTCCCTTATGTCATTCTCTTTTGGTTTCACTCTCTTGGGAGAGCCTTCTTTAGCCACATTTGCATGATGTATTTCTCTTTTCTTATTTATAGGATTTTTGGGACACTCAATTCTATAGTGACCCATTTCATGATAATTATTTCATTCTATCTTGGACATTTCAAACTTGTTTCTTGGTACATTCTTCTTGAAAATTTTCTTACGATGAGAAATGTAGGCATTTGAGACTTTTTCATTGTTGGTTACTAATGATATTATTAAATATTCTTGACTACAAGTTGTCCATAGTTCCTCAAAAGTGTGATCTTCTTTCGAGTTGTTGACACCTGAAGAAAAATCACTCCAACAAGTTGGCATAATAAGAAATTGATCTCAATTTCCTTGTGTGGCACTATTTCATAAATTGCAAGAATAGAATTTCTTATTTTACTATATTCATAAATAAAGTGTCCATGATATCTGCCTTAGTAATCTTAGTGTTCCTTAGTTCATTTTTCAAGCTTGATACTTTCCCAATGTTCTTGATGGTAAATAGTTTTTACAAGGTTTCATACATTTCTTGAGCATGGTCAATGTTAGCTATGTAATGGAAAAGTTTTTCCTTTATGCCTTCAACCATTAGAATCATGGCCACCAATTCCAATTCATTGTATTTCACCTTATCTGGATCACCAGAGTATTTTGTGGGCTTCTTTAATTTTCCCTTCACCACATCTAATACTTTGTTCTTTTCAAGGATGACGTCAATCACCTTCTTCCACGATATGTATTTTGATGCTCTCTTAATATTTTTCTCTTCCTTGATTGTGTTAGACATCTTTCTTGAAGATAGTGAAACTTATTTCCTTAAATATATTCCTCTTATGATTCTTTTATAATTCCTTGATCAATCCTTAAGACTGCCTTTTCCTTCATTCTTCACCAAAGCTCTGACACCATGTTAGAAAACTAGAAAGGAAGAAATACAAAGTTAGTATTTGTTCCTTAAATACTTTTCCTGAGACTCTAGAACTTGACTTACACTTCCTCCACACCAAGTCAGCCTTCCTTTTGATCCTACTTCGACCTGGTAGCAGTAGCAGCAACAAAATATGCAACATTTCATTCGATCTAGAAAATTTAATCCTTATTATGAGACTTCGATCTTGGAGAAAATAATTCAATATTGCTTCTAGGAGTTTGATTTTAATCAAATACAACTTCTTAAGGCACTAGCACGCAAGAAAATTGGCTTCAACCTATTCTTCTTTTGGCAGCACCAACATACAGCAACTGGAAGATAATAGCAACAAAAAAACAATGAGGGACTTTGATATTCCAATCTAGAGCACATGAGAGAGAGAGAGAGAGAAATTTTTTTATTTTTCTTCACTCCTTTAGCTTGTCCAAACTCGTACTTCTTTTGACCCCTTTCTTGACTTCACACTTTTTCCTTATGCAACATTAGATATCAAGAGTTTGTGTGTGTGAGAGAGTCTTTCAAATGAGTTTGATTTGCTTGTATATATAGGTTCGTAATGAGGTCGAATTCCTAGGATTGAGGCTGAATTGATCACATTAAGGAGGACATGGTGTGGAGGTTCCATAATTCATTTTTGACTCAATATTTAACCTAATTACATTATTCAAAAGCCCAGGATGGGTCAATTTAAATATTCAATTACTCTCTAAATTAAAAATAAATCTTATAAGTCCACAATGAGGACTTTTACCTAAAATAATATGACCCAATAATGAAACCCATGCTTTAAAAATTCATTTAATTATAATATAAATTCTTTTATTTTTTATTTTGACAAGTACATTAAATATAGACTTGAAAATAATTTATGAAGACTGAACCTAGTTACAATCTTCAACAATACATGTGTGGAAACTTATCATACATGTCTTTAGATTATTCAAATTTCCAACATAAGAAAGTAAATGATATTATAAACCATCAAATATAATTTTATTTTCTTTTAACTCACCTTTCTTGTGCCTGTTCTTTGTAGCAATAGAAGCATTCTCTAGAGACTCAAGTACTTTTTCTTGAATGTATTCCAAAGCATCATTGTCTTCAACTATGATTTCCAACTTGATCTTCCAAGTGGAAAAGTTTGATGAGTCCCCCAACTTCTCATTTTCCTTGAGGGATGAGGTATACATCTTGAAAAAACCCTAATAGGCTTCTTCAACTAATTCCAAGAGCAATTTATCCTTTATCCTTGACTCCTTGGGATTCTCTTCATCTTATCTTTGATACCATGTTAATTTTACCATTGTTCTATGTTATTACAATAACTTTATCCCAATTTTTATATTTATATAGAAATTCTTCAAAAAAATTTAATCTTCCAATGATCAATGGAAATTTTAGATGGAAAATAAAATCCAGTGAACAACAAGAAACAAATAAGAGACACCAGGTTTAGTCAAATACTAGGGAAAAAATCCACAAAGGGAAAACCCTTTCAATTTATTCTTCTTATTATATTGGCATAAAATGTTCAACATGAGAGAGTATAATGATGGAATTCTTCAATCGCAAAATTATCTAGAGAAACAACTAAACAATATTAAGAAATATGAGCCGAGAAACAATATTGATTAGAGATAAATTTCTAGCATGCGGTCAACTATAAAAATTTATCCCTAGTTTCCAGTCGCACGGAGAGGGTGTATGTGCGTGTGGTGGAAATTTTCTAACCACACGGATAGGCTTGCATGCATGTGGCTACAAAAAAAAATTCATTGTGGCAACACTACCACTTCAAATCAAAACCATAGATCACACATGTGAGCTTCAAACCCTACAATTATGGACTTGTATGAACTGATCTCTGCATACCACTTCAGACCTATGTGAGAGAAATGAAGGAAGAGAGAAGAATAATATTACTGTTGATGATATCCAAATGAGGGTCACTTGAATTGTATTTATTGCCTTCTAAGGGTGTGTGGATTCTTCTTATGGTTGACCAATCCTTGTTTGCATATGTGGGTCCAAATTAAAACATATTTTTCCTTAACCAAATTAAATTCTCCCAAGGGATATAAGGGTTCTTTCTTGACGAGGAAGGTTTTCCAAAGGAGATAGTTTGTCCCTGAGCTGCCAAATTAACATTCTCTCCTTCTTTATCTTCTCCCTCCCTCTCTCTCTCTCTATATATATATATCTGTGTGTGTGTGTGTGTGTGTGTGTTTCTCATATTCCCTCTCTCTCCCTTTAACTCACCACTCTAGATTTTCTTCTATCCTCTCTCTCTCTCCACCCCTTCCTCCATTTCTATATCCATAAGTTTGTTATTCACAACAAATCCCATCCAAATATCTCTCTCTCTCTCTCCTCTCTCCCTAGTGCCCTTACTCTCTCTCTCTCTCTCTCTCTCTCTCTCTCTCTCTCCCTCCCTTAGCAACCTTCTATCCCTTTCTCTCTCTCTTTATTCTTCCATCTATCACTCTCTCATTACCTATCTCTCCCTCTCTCTTCTCCCTCCAACTCTATTTCTATATCCCCCCCTTATCTTTGTCTACCCTCCATATTTATCTCTATCTCCCTCCCTTTATCCTTCTCTATCTCTCCATCCCTCCATCTCTCTTCCTCACTAACTCCCCTCCAACTCCATTTACATCCCCCCATCTTCTTCTCTCCCCCCTTATCTCTCCATATCGACATATCCATGTCTCACTCCCTAATCCTCTCACTCTCTCTCTCCCTTCTCCCTCATCATTCCTCTATTTCTCTATCCCTCCCCCCTTCACCTAGTATATTCTTCACAACAACCCCCCAACTCTCTTTCTCTCTTTCTACCCTCCATATCTACCTCAATCTCCCTACCTTTTTCCTTCTATATCTCTCCCTCCCTCCATTCCTTTCTTCTTCTCTATCTCTTTCTCTCTCACTCCATCCCCCTCTCATTATCTCTCCCCTACATCAACTCTGCTTTACTCAACAATTCATCTCTGTGTGTGAGACAATATTTCAAATGAGTTTTATTTGATTGTATGTATATAGGTTCGTGATGAGCTCGAATTCCTAGGATTGAGGCTGACTTGATCACATTAAGGACGAATTGGTGTGGAGGATCCATAATTTATTTTTGACTCATTATTTAACCTAATTACATTATTCAAAAGCCGAGGATGGGTCAATTTAAATATTCAATGACTCTGTAAATTCATAGTAAATCATATAAGTCCACAGTGAGAACTTCGACCTAAAATAATATGGCCCAATCATGAAACCCATGATTTAAAAAGTTATTTAATAATAATATAATGTGTTTTCTTTGTTATTTTGACAAGTACATTAAATATAGAATTGAAAATAATTTATGAAGACTAAACCTAGTTACAATATTCAACAATACATGTATGGAAACTTATCATATATGTCCTTCGATTATTCAAATTTCCAACATAAGAAAGTAAATGATATTGTAAACCATCAACTATAATTTTATTTTCTTTTAACTCACCTTTCTTGTACTTTTTCTTGGAAGAAATAGAAGCATTCTCTAATGATTCAAGTACCTTTTCTTTAATTCCAAAGCATCATTGTCTTCAAATATGATTTTCAACCTGATATTCCAAGAGGAAAAGTTTGATTAGTCCCCCAACTTCTCATTTCCCTTGAAGAAGGAAGTATACATCTTGAACAAACCCTACTAGGTCTCCAACTGCTTCCAAGAGTGATTGAATATTTAAATATTCAATGACTCTTATATTTAAAGGCCATATTTTATATATATATATATATATATATATATATATATATATATATATATATATATATATATACATATATATCATCTCAATGCCTATCATATTTCTTGGTTATCATAATTTTTTTTCATGATGTGATGTTATTTCCAAGAAATATTTAGTAATTTTAATAATATAGAGATTTCCATAAGGAAGTTTTGAGTTATATGATACTAATGTGTGGATTACATATCTTGTTGGAAAGTCCATGTGGTAGTTTGATCACAATATGTCACATGATGGAAAAATGAATACTTACAATTTGAGAAGGAAGACAAAATAATTAGGTTTCCTCTTATAAAGGATGAGGAGAAGGAAGATATGAAGGTAATGTTTTCTTTGAAAAATAATCCTTGAGAGACAATGGGGATCCTAAAGAATAAACAGTGTTACCGATGAAATAGGTAACCGCACTGTTACCTACTTTTTTTTGGTCGCATAAAAATCACCCGATTTTGAAAAGTGGTGATGCAGAATCACCTTTTGTTTTGGAGCACATTTTCGACACTCTAATATTTTTATTTATGAAGTATGAATATTCAACAAGAAATGTATGGAAACTTATCATACATGTCTTTAGATTATTCAAATTTCCAACATAAGAAAGTAAATGATATTATAAACCATCAACTATAATTTTATTTTCTATTAACCCACCTTTCTTGTGCCTATTATTGGCAGCAATAGAAGCATTCTATAGAGACTCAAGTACTTTTTCTTGAATATATTCCAAAGAATCATTGTCTTCAACTATGATTTCCAACTTCATCTTCCAAGCGGAAAAGTTTGATGAGTCCCCCAACTTCTCATTTTCCTTGAAGGACGAGGTATACATCTTGAAAAAACCTTAATAGGCTTCTTCAACTACTTCCAAGAGTCATTTATCCTTTATCCTTGACTCCTTGGGCTTCTCTTCATCTTATCTTTGATACCATGTTAATTTTACCATTTTTCTATGTTATTACAATCACTTTATCCCAATTTTTATATTTAGATGGAAATTCTTCAAAACAATTTAATCTTCTAATGATCAATAGAAATTTTAGATGGAAAAGTAAATCCAGTGAACAACAAGAAACAAATAATAGACACCAGGTTTGATCAGATACTAGGGAAAAACTCCAAAAAGTGGAAACCCTTTCAAATTCTTCTTCTTATTATATTGGCATAAAATGTTCAACACAAGAGAGTATAATGATTGAATTCTTCAATCGCAAAATTATCTGGAGAAACAACCAAACAATATTAAGAAATATGAGCCGAGAAAAAATACTGATCAGAGATAAATTTCTAGCCTGCGGTCAACTATAAAAATTAATCCCTAGTTTCCAGTCACACGGAGAGGGTGTACGTGCGTGTGGTGGAAATTTTCCAACCACACGGATAGGCTTGCATGCATGTGGCTGCAACAAAAAATTCATTGTGGCAACACTGCGACTTCAAATCAAAACCATAGATCACACATGCGAGCTTCAAACCCTACAATTATGGACTTGTACGAACCGATCTCTGCATACCACTTCAGACCTATGTGAGAGAAATGAAAGAAGAGATAAGAATAATATTATTGTTGATGATATCCAAATGAGGGTCACTTGAATTGTATTTATTACCTTCCAAGGGTCTGTATTTTCTTCTTATGGTTGACCAGTCCTTTTTTTCACATGTGGGTCCAGATTAAAACATATTTTTCCTTAACCAAATTAAATTCTCCCAAGGGCTATAAGGGGTTTTCTTGATGAGGAAGGTTGTCCAAAGGAGATAATTTGTCCCTAAGCTGCCAAATTAACATTCTCTCCTTCTCCATATTATCCCTCCCTCTCTCATCTATCCCTATATCCCTTCCTCTCTCTCTCTCTCTCTCTCTCTCTCTCTCTCTCTCTCTTTATATATATATATATATATATATATATATATATATATATTTCTCTCTTCTTCCCTCTCTCTCCATTTATCTCACCACTCTAGATTTTCTTCTATCCTCTCTCTCTCTCCTCCCCTTCCTCCATTTCTCTATCCATCAGTTTGTTATTCACAACAGATCCCATCCAAATCTCTCTCTCTCTCTCTATCTCTCTCCCCCCCTTAGCCCCCTTCTATCCCTTTCTCTCTCTCTCTTTCTTCTTCCATATATCATTCTCTCATTACCTATCTCTCCCTCTCTCTTCTCCCTCCAACTCTATATCTATATCCCCCCCTTATCTTTTTCCACCCTCCATATCTATCTCTATCTCCCTTCATTTATCCTTCTCTATCTCTCCATCCCTCCGTCTCTCTTCCTCACTAACTCCCCTCCAACTCCATTTACATCCCCCCATCTTCTTCTCTCCCACCTTATCTCTCCATATCATCGTATCTATGTCTCACTCCCTAATCCTCTCACTCTCTCTTTCCATTCTCCCTCGTCGTTCCTCTATTTCTCTATCCCTCCCTCCTTCACCTAGTTTATTCTTCACAACAACCCCCCAACTCTCTTTCTCTCTTTCTAACCTCCATCTCTACCTCAATCTCCCTACCTTTGTACTTATATATCTCTCCCTCCCTCCATTCCTTTTTCCTTCTCTATCTCTTTCTCTCTCACTCCATCCCCCTCTCATTATCTCTCCCCTACATCAGCTCTGCTTAACTCAACAATTCACCTATGTGTGTGAGACAATCTTTCAAATGAGTTTGATTTGCTTGTATATATAGATTTGTGATGAGCTCGAATTATTGGGATTGAGGCTGAATTGATCACATTAAGGAGGACATGGTGTGGAGGTTCCATAATTCATTTTTGACTCAATACTCAACCTAATTACATTATTAAAAATCCCAGGATGGGTCAATTTAAATATTCAATTACTCTATAAATTCAAAATAAATCGTATAAGTCCACAATGAGGACTTTGACCTAAAATAATATGACCCAATCATGAAACCCATGCTTTAAAAAGTCATTTAATAATAATATAATTTATTTTCTTTTTTATTTTGGCAAGTACATTAAATATAGACTTGAAAATAATTTATGAAGACTGAACCTAGTTACAATATTCAACAATACATGTATGGAAACTTATCATAGATGTATTTAGATTATTCAAATTTCCAACATAAGAAAGTAAATGATATTGTAAACCATCAACTATAATTTTATTTTCTTTTAACTCACTTTTCTTGTACTTGTTCTTGGAAGCAATAGAAGCATTCTCTAGTGACTCAAGTACCTTTTCTTGAATTCCAAAGCATCATTGTCTTCAACTATGATTTTGAACCTGATATTCCAAGAGGAAAATTCGAGTAGTCCCCCAACTTCTCATTTCTCTTAAAAAAGGAGGTATACATATTGAACAAACCCTACTAGGCTTCTTCAACTGCTTCCAAGAGTGATTGAATATTTAAATATTCAATGAATCTTATATTTAAAGGCCATAGTCTGTATATATATATATATATATATATATATATATATATATATATATATATCATAATTTTTTTTCATGATGTGATGTTATTTCCAAGAAATATTTAGTAATTTTAATAATATAGAGACTACTATAAGGAAGTTTTGTGTTATATGATACTAATGTGTGGATTACATATCTTGTTGGAAAGTCCATGTGGTAGTTTGATCACAATATGTCACATGATGGAAAAATGAATACTTACAATTTAAAAAGGAAGACAAAATAATTAGGTTTCCTCTTGTAAAGGATGAGGAGAAGGAAAATATGAAGGTAATGTTTTCTTTGAAAAATAATCCTTGAGAGACAATGGGGATCCTAAAGAGTAATGTTGGAAATAAAAAAAATGAGAGAAATGAAAGAATTGAATGAAGAAAGGACATACTTGATGAACTTTTTTTATGAAGACAAGCACATTGTAGGTATGTAGGATGTGAGCTAAAAGCATATAATTTTAAATATGTCTCAGAATAACAAGTACCATGTGTGGAAGAAAAGAATGAAATTATGGAAACCTTGAGAGAGAATCAAATTCCACAAGAACTATACAATAAAAAAAACAAAAAAGAGGGTAGGGGCTTGGAATCATGCCAAAAAAGATGTTGAAAGTATGGGTGAGTTGGGTAACATAGTAATTTAGGTTTTTAAGGTTAAATTACTCCATTTTTCCGAAGATGGAGAAACATGACAATAATACAAATATCAGTAAAAGTTTAATTTAAATCCAAAGATGTTGAAGTATAGTGAACTAATTGATGGCATGTTTAAGAAGTTTTAGTTCACTACTATTTTTTTTTCCAAGAAATGACATGGGTTGTAGTACTAGGAAATTTTTTCTAATATGAAAGGTTATATTTGATGATTTCTCTAGCAATCATGTGAGAAATATGAATCATAGTGTTACGAGATCTCTAAGCCTATGTGCTTGCTTTGAATTTCTGACATAGTAGATATAAGGGTCATACTTATCTTAAATATGGATTCAAGCTTGAACTCAATAGGGACCATGGTATGGTTAATATGTTTGATTGTATGATTAGAATATTCAACGATAATGAATGATTTCAGAAAGAGAGAGTTGGGAAAGGATAATCCTTGGAGAATCCTATAGAGTTCAACTTGGTTATTAGTGGCTATGTGAGGGCCCCAAGAAAATGTTGGTCCAATTTGTCCTCTAGGGCCATAAAGGTCCACCCTCACCCCCCACACCACCCCCAACATGGCACCCAAACATAGAAGTTTTCTATCATGACATGAAAAATAAAATAATTGCAAAATCAATGTTTGATAATGCTCATATATAAGAATTTCACTATAGAGGCTATTGTTTCATAGGCTCATTTTTCAAAATTGTACTAGGGGTAACATTATTTCATGGCAACCTATTACATTAATCAATGCATCTTATTTTCACTAAATATCAAGCATTACTTACAGATTTAGAGAAGAGTGCTATGAAACACCTTTGTGTTATGATCACCCATTTTGAAGTGTTGGACTCTAGTAATCACCCATTTTGAATTAATGATAATGTTGGACTCTACTAATTTTCTAGTTTATTGTTTTCATTGAATTAGATTTAGAATTACTTCTCATGACCATTGTATCTTATAATGTATTAGATAAGTATTTGTGTAATTTTTATTAAGAAAAACCTAATTTTGTTTCCCTATATTATAGAAAATAAAAATAAGTTTATCTTTTTATACATTATTTTATAAATTTTAAATTGTTATTTAAGAATTAATGTAACTTAAATTAAAAGTATTCAATTATAATCATATTTAAATTAAATATGTTTGATTATAACCATTTTATCACGTCATACCAATCATTGAATTTATTGATTTGTTGCTAAAAAGACATGGTGAGTTTAGTTAATCAACTTATTAAATGTAGTTAGGTGTGAGAGACATCCAAAGGCAAACTAAAAACTAAATAGTGATGGATATGCAATAATTAACTTTTTTTATTGTTTTATAAGTATATGTTTTTTTTTTTTTTTCAAACAACTTTCTTTTTTATTGATAAATCTAAAATAAACTCATTTAATAGAAATTTTAATTCAAATATAATAATAATAATAATTTTATATGATGCATTTTGTGAAATAAACGTTATAAAAATCCAAATAAACAAAGCCCTATTATGGTGTAACACTGAAACATTATATGACAATAAACTTTGATTTTCATTTGTTGGACTTATCTTTGATTTAGTGGAGCCCTAATGGCTCTATATGCCTTTGAGGCAATTTCTGTGGCAATTTTCTTTGGACTAGAGATGAATATATGTTCTAATGGATTGAGTTGCAGCAGTTTATGTGGCAATGTACTTTTGATTAGAGATGAATATATGTTGATTGATTTGGAGATCAGCATTTAGAAATCAGAACAAAGTAATCATACTTTTACATCCTAATGATGAACCAACATTGATCTCCAAATCAAGTATATGAATACCGTAGATCCAAAAAATCAATTAAAACAAGCTAAACATAGCGGAAATCTTAAATCTGAAATAAACTTGTGTGTTATTCCAGAATCCATTGTTGTACATATATTCCTCGGTTTCACATAAACATCCTTAAAAAGAGTTCCACCTAAGCATCCAAAAAAATATATAATTGATGATACGAAGTGGTACATATATTCCTCATTAAAAAAATTCCACTTAAACATTTAATATATATATATATATATATATAGTGGTACATATATTCCTCATTAAAAAAATTCCACTTGAACATTTTATATATATATATTTATATATTTATATATTGATGATATATTTTTCAGGATGTTAATTACTTGAATGTCCGTCGTACGTACGTTCTAAAATAAAAAGATATACAATAATCAAGTTTTCTGATATATCTTTATCTAAAATTCATGCTAAAAAATAGATAGATATGCAATAATCAAATTTACCATATTTTTATTCATTTCCCATGACAGACTTAAGAAAATACAAATAAACAATGCTAAAAGTGGATAATCAAAACAGTATTATGTTATAACAACGTAAAATTCCACGTCCTGAAAGCTTTAAGGGTTCCACATAAACATCCAGAAACAAAAACAATATGGATCACAATCCAAATCTACTTGACTGCAGGTTGTCCATAGTTCCTCAAAAGTGGGAGCTTCTTTCGAGTTGTTGACACCTGAAGAAAAATCACTCCAACAAGTTGGAACAGTAAGGATGTGATCTCAATTTCCTTGTCTGGCACTATTTCATATATCGCGAGAATATAATTTCTTATTTTACTATCTTCATAAATAAAGTGTCCACAGTATCTTCCTTAGTCATATTACTAGTCCTTACTTCCTTTTGCAAGCTTGCTACTTTCCCAATGTTTTTAATGGTAAATAGTTTTTACAAGGCTTCATACATTTCTTGAGCATGGTCAATGTTAGCTATGTAATGAACAAGTTTTTCCTTTATACCTTCAACCATTAGAATCATGGCCACCAATTCCAATTCATTGTATTTCACCTTATCTGGATCACTAGAGGATTTTGTGGGCTTCTTTACTTTTCCCTTCACCACATCTAATACTTTGTTCTTTTCAAGGATGACATCAATCATCTTCTTCCAAGATATGTATTTTGATGCTCTCTTAATATTTTTCTATTTCTTGATTGTGTTAGACATCTTTCTTGAAGATAGTGAAACTTATTTCCTTAAAGAGATTCCTCTTATGATGCTTTTATAATTCCTTGATCAATTCCTTAAGACCGCCTTTTCCTTGTTTCTTCACCAAAGCTCTGATACCATGTTAGAAAACTAGAAAGGAAGAAATACCCAATTAGTATTTGTTCCTTAAATACTTTTCCTGAGACTCTAGAACTTGACTTACACTTCCTCCACACCAAGTCAGCCTTCCTTTTGATCCTACTTCGACCTGGTAGCAGTAGCAACAACAACACTATGCAACATTTCATTCGATATAGAAAATTTAATCCTTATTATGAGACTTCGATCTTGGAGAGATAATTTGATATTTCTTCTAGGAGTTTGAGTTTAATCAAATACAACTTCTTAAGGCACTAAAACACAAGAAAATCGACTTCGACCTATTCTTCTTTTGGAAGCACCAATATGCAACAACTGGAAGCTACTAGCAACAAAAAAATAATGAGGGACTTTGATATTCCAATCTAGAGCACATGTGAGAGAGAGAGAGAGAGAGAGAGAGAGAGAGAATTTTGTTTTTCTTCACTCCTTTAGCTTGTCCAAACTCGTACTCCTTTTGACCCCTTTCTTGACTTCACACCTTTTCCTTTGTGTGTGTGAGAGAGTATTTCAAATGAGTTTGATTTTCTTGTATATATAGGTTCGTAATGAAGTCGAATTCCTGGGATTGAGGCTGAATTGATCACATTAAGGAGGACATGGTGTGGAGGTTCCATAATTCATTTTTGACTCAATATTTAACCTAATTACATTATTAAAAAGCCCAGGATGGGTCAATTTAAATATTCAATTACTCTCTAAATTCGAAATAAATCCTATAAGTCCACAATGAGAACTTTGACCTAAAATAATATGACCCAATCATGAAACCCATGCTTTAAAAATTCATTTAATAATAATATAAATTGTTTTATTTGTTATTTTGACAAGTACATTAATTATAGACTTGAAAATAATTTATGAAGATTGAACCTAGTTACAATCTTCAACAATACATGTATGGAAACTTATCATACATGTCTTTAAATTATTCAAATTTCCAACATAAGAAAGTAAATGATATTATAAACCATCAACTATAATTTTATTTTCTATTAACCCACCTTTCTTGTGCCTGTTCTTGGCAGCAATAGAAGCATTCTATAGAGACTCAAGTACTTTTTCTTGAATGTATTCCAAAGAATCATTGTATTCAACTATGATTTCCAACTTGATCTTCCAAGCGGAAAAGTTTGATGAGTCCCCCAACTTCTCATTTTCCTTGAAGGATGAGGTATACATCTTGACAAAACCCTAATAGGCTTCTTCAACTACTCCCAAGAGTGATTTATCCTTTATCCTTGACTCCTTGGGCTTCTCTTCATCTTATCTTTGATACCATGTTAATTTTACCATTGTTCTATGTTATTACAATCACTTTATCCCAATTTTTATATTTAGATGGAAATTCTTCAAAACAATTTAATCTTCTAATGATCAATAGAAATTTTAGATGGAAAAGTAAATCCAATGAACAACAAGAAACAAGAAAATTAAATCCATTGTTCTATGTTATTACAATCACTTTATCCCCCCCCTCTCTCTCTCTCTCTCCCCCCCCCCCTTAGCCCCCTTCTATCCCTTTCTCTCTCTCTCTTTCTTCTTCCATCTATCATTCTCTCATTACCTATCTCTCCCTCTCTCTTCTCCCTCCAACTCTATATCTATATCCCCCCCTTATCTTTGTCCACCCTCCATATCTATCTCTATCTCCCTCCCTTTATCCTTCTCTATCTCTCCATCCCTCTGTCTCTATTCCTCACTAACTCCCCTCAAACTCCATTTACATCCCCCCATATTATTCTCTCCCCCCTTATCTCTCCATATCAACATTTCTATGTTTCACTCCCTAATCCTCTCACTCTCTTTCTCCATTCTCCCTCATCGTTCCTCTATCTCTCTATCCCTCCCTCCTTCACCTAGTTTATTCTTCACAACAACCCCCCAAATCTCTTTCTCTCTTTCTAACCTCCATCTCTACCTCAATCTCCCTACCTTTGTCCTTCTATATCTCTCCCTCCCTCCATTCCTTTGTCCTTCTCTATCTCTTTCTCTCTCACTCCATCCCCCTCTCATTATCTCTCCCCTACATCAGCTCTGCTTAACTCAACAATTCATCTCTGTGTGTGAGACAATATTTCAAATGAGTTTGATTTGCTTGTATATATAGATTTGTGATGAGCTCGAATTCCTATGATTGAGGCTGAATTGATCACATTAAGGAGAACATGGTGTGGAGGTTCCATAATTCATTTTTGACTCATTATTTAACCTAATTACATTATTAAAAAGCCCAGGATGGGTCAATTTAAATATTCAATTACTCTCTAAATTCAAAATAAATCGTATAAGTCCACAATGAGGACTTTGACCTAAAATAATATGACCCAATCATGAAACCCATGCTTTAAAAAGTCATTTAATAATAATATAATTTATTTTCTTTTTTATTTTGGCAAGTACATTAAATATAGACTTGAAAATAATTTATGAAGATTGAACCTAGTTACAATATTCAACAATACATGTATGGAAACTTATCATAGATGTATTTAGATTATTCAAATTTCCAACATAATAAAGTAAATGATATTGTAAACCATAAACTATAATTTTATTTTCTTTTAACTCACCTTTCTTGTACTTGTTCTTGGAAGTAATAGAAGCATTCTCTAGTGACTCAAGTACCTTTTCTTGAATTCCAAAGCATCATTGTCTTCAACTATGATTTTGAACCTGATATTTCAAGAGGAAAATTCGATTAGTCCCCCAACTTCTCATTTCCCTTAAAGAAGGAGGTATACATCTTGAACAAACCCTACTAGGCTTCTTCAACTGCTTCCAAGAGTGATTGAATATTTAAATATTCAATGAATCTTATATTTAAAGGCCATAGTCTAGATATATATATATATATATATAGATCATAATTTGTTTTCATGATGTGATGTTATTTCCAAGAAATATTTAGTAATTTTAATAATATAGAGACTACCATAAGGAAGTTTTGTGTTATATGATACTAATGTGTGGATTACATATCTTGTTGGAAAGTCCATGTGGTAGTTTGATCACAATATGTCACATGATGGAAAAATGAATACTTACAATTTTAGAAGGAAGACAAAATAATTAGGTTTCCTCTTATAAAGGATGAGGAGAAGGACGATATGAAGGTAATTTTTTCTTTGAAAAATAATCCTTGAGAGACAATGGGGATCCTAAAGAATAATGTTGGAAATCAAAAAAGTGAGAGAAATGAAAGAATTGAATGAAGAAAGGACATACTTGATGAACTTTTTTGATGAAGATAAACACATTGTAGGTATGTAAGATGTGAACTAAAACCATATAGTTTAAAATATGTCGCAGAATAAAAAGTACCAAGTGTGGAATAAAAGAATGAAATTATGGAAACCTTAAGAGAGAATCAAATTCCACAAGAACTATACAATAAAAAAAACAAAAAAGAGGGCAGGGGCTTCATAGCATGCCAAAAAAGATGTTGACAGTATGAGTGAGTTGGGTAACTTAGTAATTTAGGTTGTTAAGGTTAAATTACTCCATTTTTCCGAAGATGGAGAAACATGAAAATAATACAAATATCAATAAAAGTTCAATTTAAAACCAAGGATGTTGAAGTATAGTGAACTAATTGATGGCACGTTTAAGAAGTTTTAATTCACTACAATTTTTTTTTCCCAAGAAATGACATGGGTTGTAGTACTAGGAAAAATTTTCTAATATGAAAGGTCATATTTGATGATTTCTCTGGCAATCATGTGATAAATATGAATCATAGTGTTACGAGATCTCTAAGCCTATGTGCTTGTTTTGAATTTCTGGCATAGTGGATATAAGGGTCATACTTAGCTTCGGTATGGATTCAAGCTTGAACTCAATAGGGACCATGGTAGGGTTAATGTGTTTGATTGTATTATTAGAATATTCAACGATAATGAATGATTTGAGAAAGAGGGAGTTGGGAAAGGATAATTCTTGGAGAATCCTATAGAGTTCAACTTGGTTATTAGTGGCTAGGTGAAGGCCCCAAGAAAATGTTGGTCCAATTTGTCCTCTAGGGCCATAAAGGTCCACCCTCGCCCCCCACACCACCCCCAACATGCCACCCAAACATAGAAGTTTGCTATCACAACATGAAAAATAAAATAATTGAAAAATCAATGTTTGATAATGCTCATATATAAGAATTTCACTAGAGAGGCTATTGTTTCATAGGCTCATTTCTCAAAATTGTACTAGGGGTAGCATTATTTCATGGCAACCTATTACATTAATCAATGCATCTTATTTTCAGTAAATATCAAGCATTACTTACAGATTTAGAGAAGAGTGCTATGAAACACCTTTGTGTTATGATCACCCATTTTGAAGTGTTGGACTCTACTAATCACCCATTTTGAATTAACGATAATGTTGGACTCTACTAATTTTCTAGTCTATTGTTTTCATTGAATTAGATTTAGAATTAATTCTCATGACCATTGTATCTTATAATGCATTAGATAAGTATTTGTGTAATTCTTATTAAGAAAAACCTAATTTTGTTTCCCTATATTATAAAAAATAAAAATAATTTTATCTTTTTATACATTATTTTATAAATTTTAAATTGTTATTTAAGAATTAATGTAACTTAAATTAAAAATATTCAATTATAATCATATTTAAATTAAATATGTTTATTTATAATAATTTTATCACGTCATACCAATCCTTGAATTTATTAATTTGTTGCTAAAAAGACATGGCGAGTGTAGTTAATCAACTTATTAAATCTAGTTAGGTGTGAGAGACATCCAAAGGCAAACTAAAAACTAAATAGAGATGGATATGCAATAATTAATTTTTTTTATTGTTTTATAAGTATATGTTTTTTTTTCTTTTTTTCAAACAACTTTCTTTTTTATTGATAAATCTAAAATAAACTCATTTAATAGAAATTTTAATTCAAATATAATAATAATAATAATTTTATATTATGCATTTTGTGAAATAAATGTTATAAAAATCCAAATAAACAAAGCCCTATTATGGTGTAACACTCAAACATTATATGACAATAAACTTTGATTTTCATCTGTTGGACTTATCTTTGATTTAGTGGAGCCCTAATGGCTCTATATGCCTTTGAGGCAATTTCTGTGGCAATTTTCTTTGAACTAGAGATGAATATATGTTCTAATGGATTGAGTTGCAGACAGTTTATGTGGCAATGTACTTTGGATTAGAGATGAATATATGTTGATTGATTTGGAGATCAGCATTTAGAAATCAGAACAAAGTCATCATACTTTTACATCCTAATGATGAACCAACATTGATCTCCAAATCAAGTACATAAATACGGTAGATCCAGAAAATCAATTAAAACAAGCTAAACATAGCGGAAATCTTAAATCTGAAATAAACTTGTGTGTTATTCCAGAATCCATTGTTGTAAATATATTCCTCGGTTTCACATAAACATCCTTAAAAAGGATTCCACCTAACCATCCAAAAAAATATATAATTGATGATACGAAGTGGTACATATATTCCTCATTAAAAAAATTCCACTTGAACATTTTATATATATATATATATTTATATATTGATGATATATTTTTCAGGATGTTAATTACTTGAATGTCCGTAATTAGGAATTAGCATATTGGACAATTCTTTCATTGCTCTCATTTTCTCACATACCTGCATGCAGGCTGCCATTTTCTCAGGTACCGGGCTCTCTTCAATGCTCCAATGCTCTGCTCTCTCTCCAACGTATTATGAAAATTTATAACCATCTCTGCTTACTAAACTTCACACAACTGTTAGTGCGCAGTTTCTATTTTTTAAATTGATTTTGACGTTGCTTCTGTACTCTGTTTTTGCTACTGTGAAATTTCTATTTTTTAAATTGATTTCCTGATGACGTACGTACGTTCTAAAATAAAAAGATATACAATAATCAAGTTTTCTGATATATCTTTATCTAAAATTCATACTAAAAGATAGATAGATATGCAATAATCAAATTTATCATATTTTTATTCATTTCCCATAACAGACTTAAGAAAATACAAATAAACAATGCTAAAAGTGGATAATCAAAACAGTATTATGTTATAACAACGTAACATTCCACGTCCTGAAAGCTTTAAGGGTTCCACATAAACATCCAGAAACAAAAACAATAAATTGATGAAGCATTTTTCAGGAGGTGTGAATTACTTGGAGCTCGGCTGTAGGTACAGAGTAAAAATAGATGAATAATGCAATAATCAAATTTTCTGATATTATATATTTTCTTTTTAATATTCTTTTGATACCTTAAACAAAAAATAATTCATGTGTTAGAAATTTCATTTTAAATATGATAATAATTTTATATTTATTTTCCAAAATGGACTTTCTGAAAATGCAAATAAGCAAAACTAAATGCAGATAATCAAAACAAATGTATTATGTTAAACTGTAATATGTTATAACAGCAGAACATTGAAACACTATCATTATCATAATTCTCATTGGAACACAATCATTATCATAATTTTCGCTTGAAATAAATGGAATTAATATTTACATATCAATATTATAAGTATTTTTTCAGAAACAGGACTTGATATTACCATTAATCATATATATTACAACGCTGATTTTGGAGCAGAGATGTAACTGAACTTGGCGGCAAGTGCGATATGGTCAGAGGGACGAGTAGCCGAAGGAAGCGCCCCTTTTTTCACTTCATCTTTATCAATGAGCTCCAGCAGTGATAACACCTTCAAATTGGAGCCAGTGTGAAATATATAGTCCAGCGTTCCTTGGAACTCGCATGAGAAGTTGGTGAAGATAGGCTCCCGTGTGTCAACATCCATTTTTCTCACCATTTCTTCTTGGTCCACATCACACTTAAAATAAGATGAGTAAGCACTTACCAGAGGAAGTGCATGCTGAAACATCTCAGCAGGTTGCAGTACACCATATGGATCACAATCCAAATCTGTGTGAGCGGAATTGACATAACCTTGGGTAACGAGTGAGTGAACCGCACTTCCAGGGGTAGAATTGAAGTCCCCGCATATTACAAGTGGAAGTGGAGCAGTACCGGCCCCGGCCTGGACAAATGATTCCAACCTGTTCAACAGGTAATACACCTGCCACTGCTTGACATCTCTGTTATTCGGATTGGCGTGTATATGAGTATTGGCTATGCACAGACGATGACCGCTGTTCTTGAAAGAGAGGACAACATTCAGTGCAATGTTGTCTTTATGGAATCGACCAGGAAGATATGTAGCATAACTGCTCAAATTGATCCATTCAGCTTGCAACAAATTAAATTGATCTACCCTGTAAAAAGTAGCACACCCATCAATAGTTGGGCTGTAGTACCCTCTCTCTTTTGCCTTACATACTCCTGTATAACCTCGTTTCCTCAATTCTGGATAGAAAAACTCTAAAAAATGGTTGGATTGCACCTCCTGCAGACAAATGATGTCAGCATCATATTCTACTATTTCTGTGAGCAACTTTTGTTTGCGATGCTCCCACTGAAGCGCCGATGGAGGACAGAGGCAGTGCTTTTCAGGAGTAGCGTACACTTGAGCAAGCACGTTGTACGTTAAAATTGTGAATGTAGGATTAGTACTGAAGCCCTGATCATGAGCAGCATTAATATTAATGCTCTTTACTTTAATCATTCCTCTAGGACTAGCTGGATCACCCTGCATGCACGGAAGGCCCTGCTCATGAATTGAAATAACCGGCTGAGTATGAAATAATGTCTTCCCTGCGCACTCCAGAATTAATTCTTTACCTAAATCATCCATGGTGGGCGTATAACAATTCCAGGTTGACAACAACATACGATTGTTGACAGGAGAAATGCACTCCTCAGCTGCTGCTGATGATGATTCTGTTGCCTGACTGTGCAGCTCAAGGTGGCGGTCCCAAGATTGGATTAAACAATCTTTGGAACAATGCACGGAAGAACTAGAGGCCGGTCCAAATAACCAATTTCTGAGACAGTGTTCACACTGTACGGTAGCAGCTCTGTCTGTATGCACGCTACACACCAGATTAACCGCCCTATACCACTTGTAGCCGCTCACCCTCCTATATTGATCTTCATCTTCCGTACTGTTGCAGTGTTTGTGTATCAAATCTTCAGCGTTTACCTCTTTGCCAACAATGGGCTCCATTGGAATTAGCATATTGGACAATTCTTTTATTGCTCTCATTTTCTCACATACCTGCATGCAGGCTGCCATTTTCTCAGGTACCGGGCTCTCTCTCCAACGTATTATCAAAATTTATAACCATCTCTGCTTATTAAACTTCACACAACTGTTAGTGCGCAGTTTCTATTTTTTAAATTGATTTTGACGTTGCTTCTGTACTCTGTTTTTGCTACTGTGAAATTTGTTCCATAACAGTGTCCAGCACAGCTCAACTGAAAGTTAACAGACCTTTGAAGGAGATAAACTTTAGATTTATGTTTCTTTGATACAGTGCATGTTTGTATGCATGCTCAGTCCAGCACAGCTCAACTCAAGTGAGAGTTAACAGAGTTTTGGAGGAGAGAGCGTTTGGATTTATGTTTCTTTGATGTCGCCCCCGGGGGTCTCAAATTTGAAATTAACACTTATCGCTATTTAATTATAACATGTTCCATGTTTTGTGTCATGTGAGCGATTTCATTTTGTTCAATTTTCATTTATTTTATATTTTAATAATACATCCTTCTTTTATTTTTATTTATTTTATATTTTAATAATAAAGTGTTCTTCTATTTTTATTTATTTTATATTTTAATAATAAATTGTACTTCAATTTTTATTTATTTTATATTTTAATAATAAATTGTTCTCAATTTCAAATATAAAATCTCAAATTGATTAACCTAGTTGGAAACTTCTTATATGCAAGCCGCAAGTCAACTTCTAGTTAACTGGGCAGAGTTGGGGTTTTGTTAAGCAGAACTAGAACGTTGAGAGAAATACAAGAAATAGAAACACAGACCTACTTGACGTAAACTAATCTAGAGAGGCTCAAGAAATAGAAATATAGACCACTAAAGAGGTTGTCACGTTCTCCGAGAGGTCATCGAAATATTATGTAAATGTGCAAAAACATATATTTTCATGTTTTTCAATTTTGCTTGTTTTAGTAATTGTAGTAATGCATTCACAAATATAACACGAAATATATTTTATAACTTCATTCATGACATGAAATATGTTTTATTTTCTGTTATACTTGTTAAATCTTCTTAATATAAAATATCAAAGTTCTATTTAGACTTTAAAAAAATAATATAATTAAAAATGATTCTCCACCACATTTTTAATGACAACATCTATAGTTACACGTTATTTAAAAATGTTATGTTATTCTTAGCTATGAAATTTTTTTGATAACCCTCAACTACTTTAACTATAAAAATGTATAGCATAATTTAAAAAATTAACTTTCATTAAAACAAAGAAAACAATATACAAATTCAATTTCTTGTCTAAATTTTATATTATTTTCTTTTTGAAATAATACATTTCTCTTTTACACTAATAATATTAATCAATTCAAATTAGTATTTGTTAAATAATAAAATTATGCACCATGCAAAGCTACCGAATCAAATTTGACTTGGAACTTAATAATTCCAAATTTTTTCAATTACATCCACCATTTTGACACAAAGGAAATCAAGGTCACTTTGCAACTTATAATTCCAAATTTATAAATCACATTAAACATTTTGACAAAAAGTTCAACTAATATATAATGCTTTACAATGGAATCATCAAATGTTCATGAATAGCCATGCATTAAAATATAACCACATAATTTTACAAAGATGATTAAGCTAGCCAAACTGCATTACTCCAATTAGGTCATTTCTCTATAACATTTATTTTACTTGGGTACCAATTGGTGTTATTGCAATTGTCCATAACATGTACAAAGCTTATTTGCTTTTGATTAGGATTAGGGTTTGAAAATAACTACCTTAATGTTTCAGTCTAGATTCAATGCATTTCCTCTTTATGTTTCTTGTTCAATGCATTTCATCTTATAGTATTCATTTTTGCAATAAGTTGATCAAATTGGTTCATACCTTGTGTGGTGCACCCAACCCCAACTAGCCTTTTATTTGCAACTATCATATGCCTTTAGGGTAATCCCTTCTCTACATTAGCTTCTTTGCTTCAACTTGTGTATTTCACTTCCTATAACCTCCCTCAGTGTCTTAGAAATATATTATTCCTACACCTTCGCCCTTTGCTAATATTTTAGCAACAAATCCTTTAGTTCTTTCATCAAATGCTTTATTTGGAAAACTAATTCCTTCCTCACTTTGACCTTCATCCTCCATTTTGGCCTCCTTGAATGTGAAACAATGCTCTCTCTTCCTTCTTTATGTTCACTACTTTGACCTTCATCCTCCATTTTGGCATCCCTGAATGTGAAATAATGCTCTCTCTTCCTTCTTTATGTGCACTACTTTAAAAGCACCCAGTAGACTCACATGAGAGGAATATAAATGCTCTCCGTTATTTCGTTCTTCTTTTTTTTCCATGGGGTGGGTGCAAGCTAACAATGGTATCTCATGACATGCTAATGGAAATGAAAACTTAGAAAACAAAAATATGAAAACTTGGAATAGAGGTACTTATACAATAAATTTGAAGAGTGTGTAAAAAGATGAAATGTATGAAAATATGTTGGATTTTTGAATATGTAAAATTTATTTATAGAAATTGTGTCAAACTATGTGAAGTTTGATTTTTCTCTACATTGGTATGATAATTTTCATGCAAATATAATGGTTATCTTTATATTTGTGCAGTTATATTTGAGTATCTAAATTATGGAATCTTGCTACAAAAACCAGTGGTCGTAGAGAACAAATTTTTCCTATAATATTATGTGTGTGTATGTGTATATGTGTGTGTGTGTGTCTATATATATATATATATAGAAGTCCATTATATCCTTGAAGCTACAAGGCCTTCCATTAGTGCAACCTAAAATAGCCTTGCCATTGTGTGTTCCTATAGCTAGCGACTTTCACATGTATGAGAAATGGTTTAAGTGGGTTTATCGAGGGTGAGGAGTCCAAGAGAGGGAGAAATTGACTGGCCAAGAGAGATAAAGAGAGAAAGAAGGATAAAAAAATAAATACCATGAGGGATGGGGAAGAATTAGTTAGTGGGAAATGGTTGAGGTGGGTTTTCGGTGGGTTGGAAGGGTGAGAGGAGGAGGGATAAAAAGGATGAGCAAGATAGAGGGAACAGGGGGTGGGGAAGAATGAAATGGTGATCAAGGGGAGAGTGAGAGAGAGAGAGAGATGAAGTAAGGGGAGATAATGATAGGGGGAGGGAGGGAGAGGGGGGAGATGTAAATGGAGTTGGATGGGAGTGAGTGAGGAAGAGAGAATGGGGGATGGAGAGATAGAGAAGGATAAAGGGAGGGATATAGAGATAGATATGGAGGGTATAGAGAGAAAGGATAGATATAGAAATAGAGTTGGAGGGTGGAGAGAGAGGGAAAAAATCAACTGGGAAGGTCGATTTCCAAGTCACTACTTCCCAAAAGCGTCCATTGGAAGTTGCAGATTCAGAGTCACAAGAAGAGTGTATTGATCTTCAAGAAATATTATGGCGAGATGTGGATCAAATGACACATGTTACAGCCAAAGAAAGCCCAATAGTTGCAGAATAGTTACATAGGAAGCGAATTAATTACTTCTGTGCACAACTTGAGTCTCTCTTTCCCAGTACCCCTACCAAGGTAATACTGAACTTATATCAAAATGTAACATCATCGGTGATTTCTTTAAGCTTTTTATAGGCCTAAATTATATATTTGAATTATTCATACAACTTGATAGATGTAGATTGTACGAGGAAGCCATTAAATACATTAGACATATTGAAGAGGATCGACATTAGCTAAAGAGAAAGAGAGATTGTCTGTTGGCAATATTCTAATCTAAAGAAAGAATAGAAAATAACACAAACTTGAATATTTCCATTTAAATTTACGAAAGGGAAGCAATTACTATAATTACTAGCCAAATAAGGCCGAGATATATGTGGAGGATTCTTGAGGAACTTGAACAACATGATCTATATGTGGAGACCTTGCAACTTTTTACAGGATAATATTTTGTTCGTGTACACTTCCATGTCAAGTTCAGAGACAATATATCATAAATTGCAATGGCTAGGAAAATTATGATTTTATTTTTTTAACTGATTCAACTCGCACTCGACTTGTTGTAAGAAATACAACCTATTTTTACATAAACGATTACATTCTTGTTCATGTTTAACTTACCACTTTTAGTTGTTATTCTTTGATATGATATGCAACTTGATACATAGAATATGTTGGCAACTTGATTTATAAATTTATTCTAGCTTTTTACGATCACATTTATATTTACAATTTTTTTACTTTTCAAATTTAGTTTGTGAGTTATAATATTTAGCGGATCTTTTTATACTTTTTTTTGTTATGAGTTATTGATAATATTTTTTTTATTCATCATACTATTATTTTTTCTAATGAAGTGTAGAAACTAGGGAGGCCCCTCGTTTTTTTTTATAGGAGGTCATTGTACTTTCACCTGTACAAAGCTTATCTTCTTTTGATTAGGATTAGGGTTTGAAAATAACTACCTTAATGTTTCAGTCTAGATTGAATGCATTTCCTCTTCATGTTTCTTGTTCAATGCATTTCCCCTTATAGTAGTCATTTTTACAATAAGTTGATCAACCTAGTTTATACCTTTTGTGGTGCACCCAACCCCAACTAGCCTTTTATTTGCAACCATTATATTCCTTTAGGGTAATCCCTTATCTCCCTTAGCTTCTTTGCTTCAAGTTCTGTATTTCACTTCCTATAACCTCCCTCAATGCCTTAGAAACATATTATTCCTTCACATTTGTCCTTTGCTAATATTTTAGCAACAAATCCTTTTGTTATTTCATCAAATGCTTTATTTGGAAAACTAATTCCTTCCTCACTTTGACCTTCATCCTACATTTTTTCCTCGTTGAATGTGATATAATGCTCTCTCCACCTTCTTTATGTCCACTACTTTAAAAAAACTGAGTGGACTCACATGAGAGGAATTAGAATGCTTTCCATTATTTCATTTTTCTATTTTTTTCCATGGGGTGGGTGCAAGCTAATGATGGTATCTCATGAAATTTTAATGGAAATGAAAACTTATAGAAACAAAAATATGAAAACTTGGAGGGATAATTAGAGGTACTTATACAATAAATTTGAAGAGAGAGTAAAGAGGTGAAATGTAGGAAAATGTGTTGGATTTTTGAATATGTAATTTGTATTTATAGAAATTGTGTCAAACTATGTGAAGTCTGAGTTTTCTCTACATTGGTATGATAATTTTCATGCAAAATATAATGTTTATCTTTATATTAGTGCAGTTATATTTGAGTATCTAAATTATGGAATCTTCCTACAAAAACTAGTGGAGTTGCAGAGAATTTTTTTTTCTTATAACCTTATGTGTGTTTGTGTGTGTGTGTGCGTGTGTGTGTGTATATATATATATATATATATATATATATATATATAAACATAGGGTCTTCTATCTCATTCCCACGACCAACCAACATATGATTCTAACCATGTAAATCAATGTGTTGAGGTCAAAAATGGTAGAAACCATATAATTATTGACTAATGATGTAAGTCGTTAACAGATGGGAGAGAAACCATTGGTGATGTTAATGGCTCTCAAGGTACTATAATACAATTTGTATGGTGTGAATAAATGAGTTGATGTTGAACACCACACAAAGTCTTTCGTTCGAAGGCCAAGGATGTAAACCTGTCATCAAGAGAGAGGAAAAGTGTCATTGATGTATTCAAGCACCAAGGTACCAAAGGGTTGTTTCTAAGTCAACTTCCTGGATAATGTGCTGATGTCGACAGGGAGTGACCCGTCACAAGAGGGAATTGATTTATTCCCAATCAACGACATGAAATGGGTATCGTGATTGAGATAAAATGATGTTGATACAGAAATAGATTAGTTAAAGGAAAACAAATAATGAAGGATTAAGAGTATTGTAATGGATATCAACTGAATGAATTCTCTTGAACACATCGATGGAACTAAATGAAGTTCGAAGCATTGACCCACAACTAAAATGGAGGCTCTAAAAAATTATGATGAACCAAAACACAAGTAGATTACCCGACCCAACATCCATGGAAATTAAGTGGAAGAGTATCATGTTCAGGAGCGACTCGCTGCCACTAACAAATGGATTACCTTGTTTTCCCAATTTCCCCAACCATACTAGTTAGTACTGTTGGGCCTTAGTTTTGTCTCATTTTTCACTCAAAATCTCTCATGCTACTGTTTGATTAAATGATTATTGTTGCAAGTATTTGCTACTTTTTTTGTATCATTAATGGAAGTTTAATAAGGTTTGTATGTTGCAAGTTAAAGTTGATTTAATCATATTTTGAACCTACAATTACTTGCCTGCACTATGCAACAGATTCTTGTACCAAATTAGTTCTTACAACGTTCCTGCACCAGTGTAGGTAGTGTGCCTGCACCAGTGCAAGTTTTACAAATGCTACAACCCCAAATTTGTAGCAGTTTCCAGACAACTGATTCACTCCTCGATTTCCACGCCAATCATTGCGAATCTCAAAATTTTGAAACATGGGTTTTTTTCCCAGTATAGGAAATTGAGTATTTTGCGGGCCGTTTTCCAAAATGCGTAATAGTTGAGGAGATATGAAGGGCGCTCTAGAGACAATTTGTTAAAAATACCAATTTTTCCAGAATTCTAGAAAACATGGTCAACAAGTTTCCAGACTGCCAAATTCTGCCTCGATTTTTGTGCAGATAAAGGAAAATAAAGAAATTCTGCAACATGGTTTTTATCTCAGTATAGAAAATTAACTAAGCTCAAAACGTTTTTCCAAAATTCATAACAGTTGAGGAGATATGAAGGGGGATTTGGAGGCAGTTTGTTACAATTACCAAATTTTCCAGAATTCTAGAAAATGCTTAGTTTTGGGAAATTCGTGGTAAATCTCCATAATTTCAGTAGGGAAACCGTTGTACTGATATTATATTAATGATAATTAGTTGGGATTCAATCCCCATGATGTTTGCAAAGGATTGGCTTGTTTTATGCCAAGTTTGGAATGTAATAAATTAATAAAAGAAGAGTCATGGCTCCAAGCCTATGGGGGGAAATTTTAGTCAATCAATTAAGTAGAAAGTAGAAGCATGCACAAGAAAGCATAGCGCATAAGGGAGGAGAGGTTGTTCCAATGTAGTAGCACATGGATTTTAGTGTGGAATTCTTCTCCTACTTGTTGGGATTAGCCAATGTCTTCATCATGTAAAAGAATGTTTTTTTAATTAATTAAAGAAATTTTTATTCATGCTTTGTCTATTCGTTTAGTGCATCTAATGATTTCGATTTTTGTGTGAACCATGCACTTAAAGAGGGTGCAAGTTGGCTGGGTTGGCCGCCAGACCAACTCAACACCGTTCTCATCTTTTAAATAGCATTTCAATTCTTGTTTGTTTGATTTTAAATTAATTCAATTTTCTGCAATCCAATATTCCATGTTTTAAGATTAATTTGAGTTTATGCAATTTGTTTCAATTTCATTTGTTGCATTATTAATTATACTTGCGCTTGAAATATTTTAAACAATGATTGCGCCCTCCAGATTGTCCCAATCCATAAGATCAACTCTGCCATTATGAGCTCTAACTCTAATTCTGTAAATTAATCTAGATCTATTAATTTATATTTAAAGCTGCAATTTTTACATTTGCTGAGTCGATATTTATAAATACGGAAACTAGATGTTTGAATTGTTAAATTCTTCATTAATATTATGGTTTCCTTTAACTTCTGGATTGTTCTTACACATAATTAGTGAAAGCAGATTTTCTGCTTACACCAGTGCAAGCACGTTATAATATAGAGTAGTGCAGGTAGAATTAGTGCAAGCAGAATAGTTTGAATTGATTTTGAATTTATTCCAATATTTACAGTCTTTTCGTTACTGTGCCGACACCGCTTGATTTCCAGTTATGATTTCTCTTCTGTTTACTTTCAATTAGAATTTCCTTTTGCATTGATTGCTTTTACTTTTCTGCATGCTTTTAATTGTTTGGATTGGTGTTTCTCGCACTAGTGCATGATTACATTTATTTTCGATATTAATCACAAGATAGACTAGAATTTGTCTTGCAGGTCACCAGGGACTCTCTCTGGCATTTCCAGTGTTGCGCCTCGAAGTTCACAAACTCTCTGAATTGACAAATTATATGTTCGTACATTTATAGACCCTATACTGCACCCAACATTTTGGCGTCATTTCCGGGGAGGCGCTTAGGGGATGGACCTTGGTGACCTGTTGCATTTGGTTTCTATTCCTTCACCTAGTTTTTCTTGCAATTTTATGTTCTTTGAATTTATTTCTTTCCTACATTTTTGTTTTAAGGTTTCTCATTTTATTTAATGTTGTAATAGCCCCCCACCCACCCTACACACACACATATATATATACACTATTCATGTGCTAACAAATGTACCAGTGGTCTCGTTGAAGATATAAAAATGGTATTTTGAGGAATTTTTCAATGAAGAGTTTGAGGCTAACATCAATCATTCAATGCACCTATTTTACTGATTAGTCGGAAGAAACATTCAAAGAAGGAGTCTCGAAATAGTACATGGAGAACCTCTTTTAGTTTGGTAAGAAATGGAAAACATTGTTACTTTTGAATTTCCTATCAAAGATCTAGGAGTGGCTAAAATGCATAATGTTTCCCCATCTACACTACCAAAATTTCATGGTTTGGAAAATGAAGACCTAGATACATTCTTATTTGAGTTTGAAGTACTTTGTAGAGGATATGGTTATTGTACTAATTCTCAAAGGTTGCAAGTGTTTCCTCTTACTCTTAAAGGAGCAGCTCTCCGATGGTTCATGAGCCTTGGTGGGAACTACATTCAAACATGGGAAGACATGAGGAATGTATTCTTGGAGAAATATCAAAACTATTGCAAGGTCGGTGAAGATATTTTTGGAATAACACAAGGGGAAAATGAAAGCTTGGAGGATTATGTGGAGCGATTTAGATACAACCTCCAAAAATCAAAACATAAGAATTTGGTAAAAGATACTTTGAAAACACTCCTACTCAAAGGAATCAAAGACGAAATTTTAGAACCTTTAAATCTTATAGGAGCAAGTGATGTTTCTCACGTACCATATGATGATGTTTGTGAATTGTGCATTAGTTATTCAAGAGGAATCTCCAAGATTGGTAAGAATTCTCGAGAACTTTCTTCTAAATTTTTGGAATCTACCACAAAAATAGGAGCTAAAAAATCTTTTCTAAATTTACAATTGGATGATTTGCAGGAAGAATGGAAGCAGTGTAAGGAGAATCATTCAAAAAATTATTTTCCATCAATGCCAGGCTTTCAACGGGTATTTAAGGAATCAAGTAAGGAAATAAATCGACCGTCAGGTATAACTCAAAACTCTTTATCGTTTAATACTTGGAATAATATTTATTGTCCCCAACAGTTTCCTAAACACATCTACAACCCTACAGTTCCATGGAAAACTTATAATCCTCCTTTGATTCAATACCCCACCTTATGGCCGCAATGGCCCTCTCCTTAGCCCTCATCCTCGAGCCAAATATCTCCATGGCCTCCAGAATCATTTGGATCTTTTTCTCTAGGGAAAGCTCCCATGCAAATTAAATCATATGAGCACCAAAAAAAATCACAATTTATTTCCAATACACCATTATTTTATCCTCCACCATGTTCCTAGCTGCATGTGCAACCTTATCTTAACCCTAATCCAAACCATCAAGTTGCACAATAGTTTTAACCTCCTATTCTTTCCGCTGATTCCTAGATTGAACGAGATGCTACACCTTCCATATTGGGAAAGGGAACGAATTTGGAAACTTCCCCTATTATCGCAGAACATTTACCCCAGGAAGATTTAATTCTAAGACCATTTGAGGATCAATCTTTCATTGGAACTTGTTTTGAAAATGTTGTTGAAACTCAAAGCCCTAGAATCTATCTCAAACTTTATTGTGAATCTGAAAATCAAATATTTGAGCTTGAAATTGAGGGATTTATCTTTTGTCCTTCACCCAATTTTTTGTGCTTACAGGAGAATGACTATCAAACTATGGAAGAATTGCATCAGTTGGAGAATCATAAATACATGGATTTCGTTGAATCCTGGTTTCGAGCAGCCATCAACCCATCTTATTTTTTCATCATTCAAAAGCTCCTGGTACCATGTGAATTAAAGAAACTGGTTTCTCACACTTTGGTATGTATTGAAGTTTATTCTTTAAAAATAAGTGTGCGTATAGTCAGCATTTTGTTATGCACATGGTTTCGTTGGAAGTACACCTACACTTAAAGGTGATATTTCTCTCTTTAAAAATAGGGTAGGGTAATGAATAAAGATGAATAACATCACTCTTGAATTTGTGATTCCATAAAATCATAGCTTTTGAAACTTTTATTATTACGCATTCTCATGGTAAAACTTGTCAAAAGTACTTTACACTTAACGCTTCATATTTTTAAAGTGACTTTGATTGTGGATAAATATTTATTGTTATAAGTTACATGTAATACTTTTCTCTTATTCTAACAAATTATCATCCAGAAAATATTTTCAAATTCCTCTTCGAAGAGATGAGTGAAAAACCTCCTATGGTGGACCACGCCTACAAAAATCTAATAGGCTTTCATAAAGAACCCTATCATGATAAACTCAAGGAATCATTTTGGTCATTATCTGAGATGTTCTTTTAATAAGTTCTTAGGGTAGCATGAACAACCAGTAAAGAATAGTAATCAAAAAAATTTCACGCCATCCTGCACTCTGAAGGAGTAGATTTGCTTCCCCACCTATTAAGTAATCCATCTGAGGTTAATCATAATTAGAGTTAAAAAAAAAAAAAAAACATAAACGGATTAATTGAGGGATAGGAGGTCTCATTGCGAGCCGACCTACTATGATCATGGGTCCTAAGGAGAATGACATTACCGCACTGGTCACCAAGCCAGGGTAATGGCTTTTAGTTGGAAAATTAGAAGGCGAGAGGTCTCATTGTGAGCCGGCTCATTCATTCTTGTTAGTTCTCGTGAATGGCATTCTCATTAGCTAGTTACCAAGCCAGGACAACGTCCTTAAATTAACTTATAAAAAGAGAAAAAGTAAATGCTCATAAATAACTCTAAATCTATATCTAATAGGTGGGAAAAAATCATTTTGTAAGGTTAAAAGGTATCCCTGTCGAGGCTATGGACGCTTGCTGGCAGCAGGGCCATGCCGGTGGTATTAAATTTGGCTTTACAGTATAATTTACTTGGTCTATTTTGCTTTTCGTGAACGCACTACCAATCTCTTCGAGAATGGATTTAAAATCCTTTCGTTGTTATGCCTTGGAGTTCTATCTTTTTGAAATTATTTTTTATGGACATGATGACCCTTAGTGCTGGTAATTCACTGTGCCGAGACAAGAGAAGCTTTAACTATGCATGGATAATGGTAAAATAATCATTACGGGAAGGTATTACTATTTCTACCTGTAACACCATATCATTTAAATCATGTCACTCATGTTTATAATGAGGATGTTAAAGTGAAACTTTTGATCAAGGATGCCTCCGAGATATTATTTTTGAAAATTTTAAAAGTTGTCTATTTTTCTCAAGTAATAACACCATCCTTGCAATTTAGTTTTTCCATGGTAATTTTCATTTTAGGTTTTCTTGAAATCAGTTTAAGTAAATAAAGAGTCTAGCAGACACTCTGCTTTTAAGAGCAAGCTTTATCAAGTGCAGGAAATGTAATCATGCAGAATTGCAGGAACATCATTATGAATGTTTATACATGTTTCTAATTTTGTTTTTGTAAAGGAGTAATAGTACCAGATTTTCTTGCATGAGGACATGCAAGATGGTCAGCATGGGGGGATGTTGGGCCTCATTTTTGTCTCATTTTTCACTCAAAATATTTCATGCTACTGTTTGATTAAATGATTATTGTTGCAAGTATTTGTTACTTCTTTTGTACCATTAATGGAAGTTTAATAAAGGTTTGTATGTTGCAAATTAAAGTTGATTTGATCATATTTTGAACCTACAATTACTTGCCTGCACTATGCAATAGATTATTGTACCAAATCAGTTCTTACAGCGTTCCTGCACCAGTGCAGGTAGCGTGTCTGCACCAGTGCAAGTTTCACAAATGCTATAGCCCCGAATTTGTAGCAATTTCCCGATAGTTGATTTAATCCTCGATTTCCACGCCGATCGTTGCGAATCTCAAAATTATGAAACATGGGTTTTGTTCCCAGCATAGGAAGTTGAGTAAAACGTGGGCCATTTTCCAAAATGCGTAACGGTTAAGGAGATATGAAGGGTGCTCTGGAGGCAGTTTGTTAAAAATACCAATTTTTCCAGAATTCTAGAAAACATAGTCAACAAGTTTCGAGATTGCCAACTTCTGCCTCGGTTTTGTGCAGATGAAGGAAAATAAAGAAATTCTGCAACATGGGTTTTTATCCCAGTATAGAAAATTGACTAATCTCAAAACAGTTTTCCAAAATTCATAACAGTTGAGGAGATGTGAAGGGGGCTTTGGAAGCAGTTTGTTATAATTACCAAATTTTCCAGAATTCTAGAAAATGCCCAGATTTGGGAAATTCGTGGTAAATATCCATTATTTCAGTAGGGAAACTGTTGTACTAATATTCTATTAATGACAATTAGTTGGGATTCAATCCCCATGATGTTTGCAATGGATTGGCTTGTTTTATGCCAAGTTTGGAATGTAAAAAATTTATAAAATAAGAGTCATGGCTCCAAGCCTAGGGGGGGAATTTTAGTCAATCAATTAAGCAGAGGGAAGAAGAACGTATAGGAAAGCATATCGCAGAAGGGAGGAAAGGTTTTTCCAATGTAGCAGCACATGGATTTTAGTGTGGAATGTTTCTCCTACTTGCTGGGATTAGCCAATGTCTGCATTATGTAAAAGACTATTTTTTTAATTAATTAAAGCAATTTTTATTCATGCTTTGTCTATTCATTTATTGCATCTAATGATTTTTATTTTTTTGTGAACCAGGCACTCAAAGAGGGTGCGAGTTGGCTGGGTTGGCCGCCAGACCAGCTCGACACCGCTCTCATCTTTTAAATAGCATTTCAATTCTTGTTTGTTTGATTTTAAATCAATTCAATTTTCTGCAATCCATTATTCCAAGTTTTAAGATTAATTTGAGTTTCTGCAATTTTTTTGTATTTCATTTGTTGCATTATTAATTATACTTGCACCTGAAATATTTTAAACAATGATTGCGCCCTCCATATTTTCCGAATCCATAAGATCGGCTCTGCCATTATGAGCTCTAACTCTAATTATGTAAATTAATCCAGATCTATTAATTTATATTTAAAGCTGCGATTTTTACATTTGCTAAGCCAATATTTATAAATACGAAAACTAGATGTTTGAATTGATAAATTCTTCATTAATATTATGGTTTCCTTTAACTTCTGGATTGTTCTTACACATAATTAGTGCAAGAATATTTTATGCTTTCACCAGTGCAAGCATGTTATAATATACAATAGTGCAAGAAGAATAGTTTGAATTGCTTTTGAATTTATTCCGAAATTTACAGTCTTTTCATTATTGTGCTGGCACCGTTTGATTTCCAGTTCTGATTTCTCTTCTGTTTACTTTCAATTAGAATTTCCTTTTGCATTGATTTCTTTTACTTTTCCACATGCTTTTAATTGTTTGGATTGGTGTTTCTCGCACTAGTGCAGGATTACATTTATTTTCGAGATTAATCGCAAGATAGACTAGAATTTGTTTTGCAGTTCACCAGGCACTCTCTCTGGCATTTCCAGTTCTGCGTCTTGAAGTTCACGAACTCTCTGAATTGACAAACTAAATGTTGGTACATTTATAGACCTTATACTGCACCCAACATTTTGGCGTCGTTTCCGGGGAGGCGCTTAGGGGATGGACCTTGGTGACCTGTTGCATTTGGTTTCTATTCCTTCACCTAGTTTCTCTTGCAATTTTATGTTCTTTGAATTTATTTCTTTCCTGCATTTTTTCTTTAAGGTTTGTCATTTTATTTAATGTTGTAATAACCCCCCACCCACCCTACACACACACACACACACACACACACACACACACACACACATATATATATATACACTATTCATGTGCTAACAATTGTACCAGTGGTCTCGTTGAAGATAGAAAAATGGTATTTTGAGGCATTTTTCAATGAAGAGTTTGAGGCTAACATAAATCATTCAATGCACCTATTTTACCGATTAGTCGGAAGAAACATTCAAAGAAGGAGTTTCGAAGTAGTACATGGAGAACCTCTTTTAGTTTGGTAAGAAATGGAAAACATTGTTACTTTTGAATTTCCTATCAAAGATCTAGGAGTGGTAAAATGCATAATATTTCCCCATCTGCACTACCAAAGTTTCATGGTTTGGTGTACTTTGTATAGGATATGGTTGTTGTACTAATTCTCAAAGGCTACACACTACAAGAAAAAAGGACATTGGTGAGGGTCATGCTTGTGACGGGCCTTTAAGGTCCGTCACCAATGTCACATATGGTGATGGTCCTTAAAAAAGCGTCGCTGTAAGTGTATATAGTGATGGTACTTTAAGGTCCGTCACCAAAGCCATTTTCAGTGACACTTTTGGTGAGGATCGTTAAAGGCCCATCACTAATTCTGTCTTTAGTGACACTTCTAGTGATGAACTTTTAATGACCCTCACCAATGCTATTTTTGCTACTTTTTGTGACGGTCAAAAAATGTTCGTCACCATTGATCATTCCAATGAGTTTTTGATGATGTTATGTTCTTGTTAATATATTTTTTTGTCAAAAGATAACGATTTAATACCATTATTGTGGAGTATTTTTTACAATATGTCAAAGGCCATAGTGGTTATATTAAATCATTTTTTTAAGAAGTAATTAGTGTGTATCATTTCCCTCAAATAATAACTAGTCGCGCAAATAGAGTTTTCCTATGATTCAACACATTATTCATATATATTAAGTTTATTATCTAGAAAATTCCCTTTAGATAAAGTCCCACTAGTGTGTGTAGGAAATATATTATTTAATACATAATCATGCTCTATCAATTCTATTAATGAGAAAGATCTAACACTCCTCAACAATTCGAGCACACCTTAAATTAATGCTTTGGCACACACTAACATATTTTAGAACCTCACATGTCTTGGAACATCTTTGTACCTAGAACATCTTGACATTACACTGATGCCCAAGCACATGGTGGCATGCGCTAGCACAACATAGAACTCTCCTAGCATGCGTTGGCATGCATGTAATCCCTAGCATGCCCTGGAACACCTTGGTTGAATTCATTGACATACATTAGCACTTGGCACACACTACCACTTGGAATTTATTGGGACCTATTCTTAGTATGGTTAGCATGCCCCTTTTGAAAAAGATAAAGTCCTGACTTATTAACCCTCTTATTGTTTCTTCCTTTTGTTTCCTTGAAACTTCTTGACACATATTGACATACCCTGGCACCCAGCACATCCTTAGCACATGTCATGTATTGGCACTATTTGGCACATATAATTAGCACAACCTGGAACTCCCAAGCACACTTTGAGACTTCTTTACATGTCTTGATATTCCCTAGCATGCCTTACCAATCCTTATCATAACTTGTCACTCCCTCCTTGGCATGACAACTAGCACTCATTAACACTAGTCCCTAGCACACGTTCCTCGTATTCACTAACTTCCATGAATTTTGACCTAGTGCTCCCTTAATGTTTTGTACTTGTACTCCTTAACACTCCTCGACATGCATTAGCACTCTCTAGAACACCTTGTCACTCTTCAACATGCCCTTCCACTTCATAGCACACATAACACTTTGTGACACATATTGGCACTTGGCACGTGTTGGCGCTTGGAAAGTCTTAGCATGTATGGAATACATTGACATGCCTTGGTATAATTTGGCATGGTTTAATATTAAATTTATTTTAGATCAATTGTTGGAAAGTAGATGAGAAGAAACAAAGGAAGACTTGGCACTTAGAATGCACTAATACTTTTCACTTGGCACCTAGTGGTGGTGTGCCTAGCATGCTCCTCTTGGAAAAGGTAAATTGATAACTTATTAACCCTATTATGTGTTCATTTCCTTGTAGTTTAACTTGTTTCTCCATTTTCTTTCCTTGAATGTCCCTGGCACGCATTGAAACACCCTTGCACATCTTGGAATGCCTTATCACTTGGCACATCTTAACATGTTTGACATGCCTTCACACTATTTGATACATCTTAGGATTCCCTAGCACGCCTTGGCACTCATGTCCTCACAACTAGCCTTTACATTTTTTCATGACTTGGGAACCCAATCAATTCCTTAGCTACTGCAGTTCATGTGACAATATTGGCTTGATTCGATTGCAACAACTTGACCAATTGCACCAACTACAAGTATATTGTGCCTTGTACACCTAAAAACTACCTATAACTCATATTATGCCACTCATGTCCAAGCTCAACTTGTCCCACTTGACTAGTTACCAAGACAAGGATCACATGATATAGCCATGGCCATAAAACAACTAAGCAACATAGATTACATAGGAAATATTTCACATGTATTTTCAGCTGGTATAAATAGTAGAACATTAACTGAGAGTTTGCAAGAAAAACAAGATGCACAAGTCACATAAGATATAAGCCGACACATGTCGAGTGCCCCAAAACTTATACACAACAGTGTACAATATGCAATTATCTAAAAGATTTTAAAGCATGAGCATGTAGCCAAAGTGTGCCACATCTTGTATAAAAAAATAGCTAAAGGCAAAACAATGTTGTGCCTAGCACAAAGTGATCTACCTTTGTCTAAAACTACTATGTTGAGCCTCGTATAACAACAGTAGGCTCACCTCCTATAAATCCTATTCTGAACTTCTCCTAACACACTTCGTCCTTAGCACACTTGAATTTTCTCACACTCCCTGTCACACACTCTTATTCATTCCTTTCCATGCATTTTGACCTAGTTATCCCTTGATATGCCCCAACACTCCCTAAAACTCTTCAGCATGCATTGAAATTTTCCAACATGTGTTAGCATGCCTTTTCATTCCTAATGTGCATGCCCTGACCCTCCCTAGATATCATGCCCTCACAACTACCCTTACTTAATTTGAAACTTGGGAACCCAACCAAGCCCTCGCTTGACTACAAGAGCTTGAATAAGTTATTGTTACTACAACTAGATGATGTTGTTGAATTGTGTAGCTTGGGAGGTACTCCACAAGCCTAGTGAGATGGGTTTGTGTGAGTTTGGTCACAAAAGGATTTGTGGGCAAAGAAGCCAAGCAAAGGGATTTTGGACCCAAGATGGGTTTTAAAATGTAAAAGAAAATTAAAAAGGAAAATTAATATTTCCTAATGTATAAGTGGATAAAACCAGTAAGTTCTAGAGGGTTCCTAATAGGTCTAGGAAAAAATATTTAAGGAGGCCTTAGGGTGAAGGAAAGAACATCAAGTGAGAAGGATCTCATTTGATCAAAGGGGCAAAGAGAGATGTAGTCCTAAAGTAGGTCGAGTAAGGATTTCTAAAGGGATTCCATGATCATCCTCCAAGAGCAAGATCATCATGTGAGGGTTCACAAGAATGTTGCATACCTTAATGTCAGTACGAGCTAGGAAGAACGATGGCATATTTTTGGTTCTCTTATGGAAGATCGAGATTAAGAGAGGTTTCTCATGAGAATCTGAGCATTTGATTTCAATGGTGTCTTTGTGTGAAGGCCGCATCAAATTATGAAAAGTCGAAATTTGCAACAAGAAACGTTGAAATTGGAAATCGGATAGGACAAAAAAAAATGCACCCACACTCGTGAGGAATTTTGATGCACCGGGAGTGAGGAATGTGGGGTGTCTAATTTATTTTTCCCTTAAATAAATTGGACAATAAATTGTAATTTCATATCATAACAACTTGTGTCAGTTAACTAAGTCATGTTGACTGAGTTAGCTCAAAAAATACGAGTTGAGGGTCTAAGATGAGGCATGCAGAGGTATTAATCTAATATTTTTGGAGTACAGTTGCAGTTGATGCATTAGTGGGGTGCAAGTGTGAATTATTTAACTCAATTAAATGAGTTAAAATCAGTTTAAATAGTTCTAACTAATTTATGAGCTAGAGAGAGGTTGGCCAGTGAATCGAATTAGATTCAATTCACAATGAGTGATCAATTAGATAACTTATAATTCACTATTAATAGCGGCATACATTTCAGTTTCGAGGAAGCCCCAGTTGAGATAGATGTTAAAGGGAACATAACTATCAGTTGTATTTATAATAAATTTCCCATGTGCAATTATAAAGTCATTGGGATGCCACGATGGATTGCAAAATCAAGGAAGAATGATTTTCCTAATTAATAGGGAGATAATTCCCTACGAATTGCATGAGTAAGGCAGGTTGAAGGAAGGCTGAGAATTGGCTAAGTACTAAACCGAGTGTGCCTAGATCAGTGAGATACAATTGGGAGAGTGTTGGAGAATATCATGAGAGATTAACCATTTGATTGCTTCACGATTACTTGAATTAATACACAATAGAGATAGAGGGGTTTTGAGCAGTTGCTTTCCTAAGATACATCTTGTGTTGTGCAATTGATAATTTATTTCTCTTACTTATATGTGATTGTGTGATCATGTTTTGTTTCCGAAAATTGTAGGAAGGATTCAACAACTTGTTTTAGTACATTACATGATTAGATTGAATCTCAGTGGTTAGATTTTCTACATGGTATCAAAACAAGAATTTTTTCGGTGGCGAGTTTGCAGAGAATATCTGAAGATCACCCTGGATCATTCCTCTAGGACTAGCTGGATCACCCTGCATGCACGGAAGGTCCTGCTCATGAATTGAAATAACCGGCTGAGTATGAAATAATGTCTTCCCTACACACTCCAGAATTAATTCTTTACCTAAATCATCCATGGTGGGCGTATAACAATTCCAGGTTGACAACAACATACGATTGTTGACAGGAGAAATGCACTCCTCAGCTGCTGCTGATGATGATTCTGTTGCCTGACTGTGCAGCTCAAGGTGGCGGTCCCAAGATTGGATTAAACAATCTTTGGAACAATGCACGGAAAAACTAGAGGCCGGTCCAAATAACCAATTTCTGACACACTGTTCACACTGTATGGTAGCAGCTCTGTCTGTATGCACACTACACACCAGATTAACCGCCCTATACCAATTGTAGTCGCTCACCCTCCTATATTGATCTTCATCTTCCGTACTATTGCAGTGTTTGTGTATCAAATCTTCAACGTTCACCTCTTTGCCAACAATGGGCTCTATTGGAATTAGCATATTCAATTATTTTATTGCTCTCATTTTCTCACATACCTGCATGCAGGCTACCATTTTCTCAGGTACCGGGCTCTCTTCAATGCTCCAATGCTCTGCTCTTCTCATGTAACAGCCTCTCTCTCTCCAACGTATTATGAAAATTTATAACCATCTCTGCTTATTAAACTTCACACAACTGTTAGTGCGCAGTTTCTATTTTTTAAATTTATTTTGACGTTGCTTCTGCACTCTGTTTTAGCTACTGTGAAATTTTTTCCGTCCCTGTTCAGTCCAGCACAGCTAAACTAAGAGTGACATTTGTTCCATGCCTGTCCAGTCCAGCACAGCTAAACTGAGAGTTATCCTAGTTTTGGAGGGGATCAGAGCCTTTCGATTTATGTTTCTTTGATACAGTGCATGTTTGTATGCATGCTCAGTGCACAGCTCAACTGAGAGTCAACAGAGTTTTGGAGGAGAGACCCTTTCGATTTATGTTTCTTTTATGTCGCGCCTAGAGGTCTCAAATTTGAGATTAACAATTATCGATATTTTGTGTCATGTGAGCGATCTCATTTTGTTCGGTTTATGTTTCTTTGATACACTGCATGTCTGTATGCTCAGTACAGCAATACAACGCAACTAAACTGAGATTTGACAGAGTTTTGGAGGAGAAGACAGAGTTTTGATTTATGTTTCTTTTGAGATGAACAATTATCTATTTATCATTTTGTTCAATTTTTATTTATTTTATATTTTAATAATAAATGGTTCCCAATTTCATATATAAAATCTCAAATTAATTAACCCAATAGAAACCCACTGATACCCATTAACTGCGCAGAGTTGGGGCTTTGTTAAGATGAACTAGATAACTGGGGGAGTTAGGGCTTTGTTAAGCTGAACTAGAACGTCTAGAGAAATACTGACTTGCAGTAACCTCCCAGACATCACACTCTCCCACACGTCATCAAAATATTATTTTTAACTTTCAAAACATTTGTTTTGAAAATTTTCTTACAATATCAATCATGTAGGGATTCAGAAGGCCGCTCACAAAAAATAATATAATTAAAAATGATCTTCCACCACATTTTTAATGACAAAATCCATAGCTACATTTTATTAAAAAAATGTTTTGTTATTCTTATCTATGAAAAAAAATTGAAAACCCTCAATTACTTTAATTACAGTTTTGGAAAATGTATACCAAAATTTAAAAAATTAACTTTCATTAATTTTGGAAAATGTATAGCATGTATAGCATGTGAGAGAGTCAGTCTTTCAAATAATTTAGATATGCTTGTATATATAGGCTTGTGATGAGCTTGAATTCTTGATGACCTCGGGTTGAGGCCTACTTGGTGTGGAGGTTCCATAATACATTTTTGACTCAATATTAAAGTTAATTACATGATTCAAAAGCCCAGGATGGGTCAATTTATATATGTAATGACTCTATAAACTTAGAGTAAATCCTATAAGTCCAAAATGTGGACTTTGACCCAAAATAAAGTGACCCAAGCATGAAACCCCTGCTTCAATAAGTCATTTGATAATAACATAAATTATTTTCTTTATTCTTTTGATAGGTATATTAAATAGAGACTTCAATATGATTTATGAAGATCGAACCTAGTTACAATCTTCAACACTCCCTCTTAACTAGGAAGGTATTCATAATACAAAATTAAGATCTACTCTATGTGAACTATAAATATTTTTTAGACTTCTCAATGACATGGAATAGATTCTTGACCATGGAAATCTATACATTGGCATCGAAAAATTTAGGCAACGCAATTCCATGGACTATATTCTTGACGAAATAAATCTATCCAAGTGGGACTAATATGGACTAAAACTTTTAGCCTATATAGGTACCTTCAGGATTACTTACTAACCATCAACGCAAGAAACTAGGTGCACATCCACCCAATGCCACCCTCCCTACGAGACATCAAAACAAAGTTTCGCCCCGATTTCTTTCCAGGCAGTGCTTCACTCACAAAGCCCCAACAACAAATCTCCCCTGATCAAACTGATCAGTAACCATCATGCTTATCAAATATTCGAGAGATTTAACTGTGTAAACGCAATTCCAATCAATAATACACTTTTAAATATACAAAGAAGCCTTCGGGGTCTTGATGTTGATGTTAAACTAATCTCAATAGGATTATCAGTCGAATATTTGAGAGAAGATTCCTTTTCCTACTTCACATGTAGAAACATCTCTTTCAGAATGTATTCTCCAATCAAAAACTATGTTATGCCCTCCCTCTCATTCAAGGAGATTTATTTTATCTAGGATCCTTATGAATGTAGGGAGATTAACTTCTTCCTTAAGTGTTGGAGAATCTTTCATGGCTTCCATCCTTCTCATCATTCTTAATGTATCGTCATTTCTTATGGACATCTTCACCAACTTGAATATGGTGTACCTACACAACTTTATACTACAATTACAACCAAAATTATAGAAGCATGAAGTTATACATAACACAAACGTATCGTATTAGAAGCATTAGACTTTACAAACATAATTATCAAGAGAATATACTTCAATACTTCAACTTCTAGCCCAAGTTTTGTTAGAAACCCTAAATCACATCAGCAACTAAGTCAATATGACAGAAGGCAAGTTCTATGATATAGTGATCCCTAGAAATAAGTCAAAAGAAAATGAAAGTATATAATAACTTTCATATTTCACATGTTAGAGCCCCTACAAGGATTTTATTTAAACCCTAGATTTCATACATGAGATTTTAACCAAAAAAAAAATCATAACATGAATAGATTCTACCAGGGTTCGATCTAAACCCTAGATTTCCATTTATAAATTCTTAGCAATCGCCAGATAGATTCATAGATTCCGGATGATTGAAAAAACTAGATAATTTAACTACTACTAGGGTTTAGCTACAAAAACCTAGATTTTCTAAGAAACATCATCCTAGAAATTTAAACTTGGACTAGGGCTTGCTTCCAAACCCTAGGACTTATGACCATTAGTAATTAAGTAAACACACATATGTAGGAAATCATTTTTAAACATGAGCATTTCATATGTCAGGAAATATTAACACATTAGAGTTATATAAACCAAGCTAGGGTTTCAACAGAATGGACACATACCTAGGGCTTTATCCCTATGAGATTAATATAAAGGCAAGAGTATTTCTTAGAGATCCAACCAAACCCTAATAATTTAGGGTTTTAGTTTATACTATAGAAAACCCTTCTCTATCAACACTTCAAGGGTTCGAGATTTCAGAAAACATCATTTCAACCGTCACAAGTTAGAGTTTTCATGATCATACCAAGATCCCAAACATGAAATTATCATAATAGCAATTACTTTATTAGTATCCCTAATTAGGTTTTAGGGTTTCACACATTCATAGAATACCCCTAAGTTAGGGTTTTTCAGAGAACCTTTTTAGGGTTATTTTATATAAAAAATAAAATATATAAGGTGGGTAGATTTATTAGATGATGAATCATGCCCCACAAGAATCATTAAGATTCAAGAGAGCTAGAAATAACAATTGTTAGTGATGTAGAATGGATATGCCAAAGAGAATAACAAAGCTTTATGATCTAAGGAATACCTTTGTTTCTTGACAAACCTTTTTAACTCCAATGATTTTTCTTGTGAGGCATTCTTTCATACTTGTTAAATTTGGACAACTAGGTCCAAACTCCATGTTATGATGCTCAGATTAAGAGGCTAATATTTTTGTTGGAATCCTCTTTCGGAGAGGTGTAAAATCCATATATAATATGTCTTAATCCGATGAGCAGAACATTTATTTTGAATTTATTATTCTTAATAAATTATATGTGCAGGTCGGCCTTAAGGTTGCACGCCCCCAGCAGATGTGTCACACGCCCTAATGATGGATATAAATACAGGAAAAGTTGGAGAGCATATCATCACAACACAACTCACATCTTCCTCTCTCATCTGAAATAGTACGAGCTACCTGGAGGACGAGTTTCAGCCACACGTGGGAAGGAGAAGGAGGACAAATCGTACGGCTGAGTTGAAGTACGATTTTTTCTGCAGCTAGGGTTTCGCAGAAAGTTTGACCAGCGTTGACTTTGGTCAACGCATGGTCCAATCAAGCTGAAAACTTGTGGGAAGTTCGATTTATGAAGGCCGTACTACCTGGCACAGAAATCGAGGTCAAAGGGTTGACCGTTTTGCTGTTGCGTTGACTTTTAGCTTGCTGCCCTGCGTTGACTTTTTCAGGACAGCATTGACTTTTGTGGAGTTGACTTGGGTTGACTCATTTGCTGATTGGAGGTCTGTTGTGACACATGCTGGGCTGGCTGACCAAGGAGACTTTGCTGGTTGAAGCATCCTGTTGACCGCCGTAACGAACACACACATTTTCCTGTTTTTGGTTTGTCTTCTATAAGATCCACTTATATGTTCTATCAGCATTTTACTTAACTATTTGTGTGATTGCTGTAAGAAAAGTAAAGTTGCTTCAAGCATAGAACATCTACAAAAATTTACATGGTATCAAAGCTGAGGTGAAGACAAACTCTATCTTTAGCAATCATCACCGGAAGAAATGGGTTCCACTAGTCTTGAATTCAAAGAGAATGACAAGCTGACCGGAAGTAATGACTTCCATGCCTGGAAGATGATATTAGATCTCAAATTGGAAGATCATGATCTCTTGGATCATGTGACAGGGAAGATTCAAGAACCTCCATCCAATGCTACCGCTGCTGTTAGAAACAAGTATAAGAAGGGAGAAATCAGAGCAAAGCTGTTGATCAGGGAATCCATACATAAGAGTCTGGTTGCCTATATATCTGAACTAGGCACATTCAAGGAGATGTATGACAAATTGATCCTTATGTTCAAGGTAAACAATGTGAACCAAGTGCTATTCCTCAAGAACAAGTTGAAGAATATGAAGAAGGGCCGAGATGAGTCTATTCAAACTTTCTTTCTGAAATTGACCGAAACAAGGAACAATCTGCTAGCTATTGGGGAGACAATAGCTGATCGTGAGATGGTTCTCACCGCACTTGGAGGACTTCCATATGAATGGCAAGTATTCACAACTACCATTCTCAAAAATAATACCATTCCTAACTTTGATGAGCTTCTGTCTAGATGTATGCAAGAAGAAACAAGGATGAAGGAATTCGATAATGACAGAAATGCTGCCTATGGTGCTCATTCTTGAAAGAAGAACTCTGGTGGTTCTAAGGACAAAGGAAGAACAAGGACTCAAGAAAAGAAGGGTAAGTGTTTCACTTGCCATAGGCCTGGTCACTATGCTAGAGAATGCCCCTTCAAGAAGGATTCTCCCGATAGTGATGATAACAACAACAACTGAAGGAATGGGAATCGAAGAAATGACAAATCCAAAGGAAAGAGGAAGGCTCACTTTGGTGGAAACAATCAACCTTCTAAAAGGTCCAGAAATACCAGGTATGAGGAGTCTAATGTTGTTGATAAAAGAAATGAGTATATTCTAGTATCTGCTCTCTCCGCTGCATCTCCGCCCGACACTATGGATGTCTGGCTAATCGATAGTGGTGCCTCAAGACACATCACCGGATTCAAGGAAGCACTTTCTGACATGGTTGAAAGGGATACTAATCTAGAAATTATCCTTGGGGATAATGCCACTTATCCCGTGAAAGGGACCGGGACTGTGACCCTCCACTTGTCTCAAGGACAAGTCCTTCGTCTACAAGATGTACTCTATGTACCCAAATTGAAGAAGAACCTTGTGTCTGTATCTGCCATGGAAGACAAAGGATTCAATGTAACTTTCTCTGATGGAAAGGTGCTCATGTGGAAGAAGAGCTTCAAGGAAGCTATCTCAATTGGTTTTAGAGTTGGTACACTCTACCAGGTTGGAGGGAGTCCATTGGGAGCTATGACTTGTGATACTATCCGACAAACCGAACTATGGCACCGAAGATTTGGACACCTTCATTACAAAGCCCTTCCCGAAGCAAGGAAGGTGGTGACAGGAATGCCTGATTTTGGAAATAATCATGAAGGTGTATGTAAGGGCTGTGCTGAAGGAAAACATACAAGGGGACCTTTCCCCTCAAGTGTCACAAAGACATCTGAGATATTGCAACTGGTTCATTCTGATCTTTCTGGTATGTTGCCTGTAACATCCCTGGGGGGATGTTCTTACTATATGACATTTATTGATGACTTCTCTCGCAAAACCTGGATATACTTCTTGAAGAAGAAGGATGAGGCTTTCATGTGGTTCCGTACCTTCAAAGCCTTGGTGGAAAATATGACCGGAAAGAAGATCAAGATTTTGAGGACCGACAATGGCACCGAATATGAGTCAAATGAGTTCAAATACTTTTGCAGAGAAGCTGGCATTAAGAGGGAGACTACTACTGCATATACTCCTGAGCAGAATGGTGTTGCTGAACGCAAGAATAGGACTATTGTGGAAGCTGCCCGTGCCATGCTATGTGACCAGGGTCTACCAAAGTTTCTATGGGGAGAAGCTGCAAATACTGCTGTGTACATTCAAAACCGATGCCCTCATTCCGCTCTGGACTCCAAAACTCCCGAAGAGGTTTTCTCTGGTAAGAAACCTGATGTCTCACATTTTAGAATTTTTGGATGTCCCGTCTATTTTCATGTGCCGAAAGAAAGGAGAAGTAAGCTGGATGCTACTGGGAAGAAAGGAATGTTTGTGGGCTATAGTGAGACTTCTAAGGCATATAGAGTCTATGTACCTGGTCAAAGGGAAGTAGAGATAAGCCATGATGTCACTTTTGATGAAGATGCTTCCCTGAAGAAAGTGTAGATCTTCCTAGATCTGAAGAAAATCATGAAGAAAGACCTGGAAATCTGGAAGAACCCCAGGATGAGACTATGCCTGATATTGAAGGGCCAATGGACCCTATTGATCCACCCCCTTCACTTGGAAAGAGACCATCATGGCTCAGGGACACCCTCGAAGATGCTGAGGGTCATGCTGCCCCAAGGGGGACATTCCGAGAAAGCAAGAAGTCGTGTAGATACCAAGGGTATCTAGCTGCCATGAGTACTATTGTACAATCTGAACCTGGATCTTTTGAGGAAGCCGTAAAGCATCAACTTTGGAAGGATGCTATGCACGAAGAATATGAGTCCATAATGAAGAATGATGTCTGGGATGTGGTCCCGAGACCGAAGGACAAATCTGTTGTCACCGCGAAATGGCTCTACAAGATCAAACATGGATCTGATGGGAGTGCTGAAAAGTTCAAGGCAAGGTTTTTTGCCCGTGGCTTCTCTCAAAAGGAAGGAATTGACTATGATGACATATTTTCACCTGTGGCACGATATACCACCATTCGATCAATCATAGCCCTTGCTGCTACGCAAGGATGGAGTCTTCATCAGATGGATGTCAAGACCGCTTTTCTGCATGGTGCAATAAAGGAAGAAGTGTATGTGGAACAACCTCTGGGATTTGAAGTTCAAAATCGAGACACTCATGTCTGCAGGTTGAAGAAAGCCCTCTATGGGTTAAAGCAAGCACCCAGAGCTTGGTACGAGAGGATGGATAGTTACTTGATGAAGCTGGGCTTCACTCGAAGTAATGCTGATCCTAACCTTTACTTCAAGGTTGTGCAGGGGAAGCCTCTCATTCTAGTGCTGTATGTGGACGACCTCTTCCTGACAGGTGCTGACCCTCTCATTCATCAATGTAAGAGGGAGCTCGCTGCTGAGTTCGAGATGAAGGACCTAGGACCGATGCACTACTTCCTAGGCCTGGAGGTCTGGCAGAGACCTGGAGAGATTTTCCTTTCTCAAGGAAAATACATTGTGAAGCTTCTGGAAAGATTTGGAATGGTGGACTGTAAGTCCGTGTCGACACCGATGGAACTCAACTTTAAGAAGTTGAGTGGCAGCGCTGCTGGGCCTATCTTGGCCAATCCTACCGAGTATCGTCAACTCATAGGAGCTTTGATGTTCTTAGTGAACACCCGTCCGGACATATGTTTTGCAGTGAACACTTTGAGTCAACAGATGGTTGAGCCTCATCATTTTCACTGGGTTGGTGCCAAGAATCTTTTGAGATATCTTCTGGGCACGATAAACCATGGGCTGAGATACACTGCCGGGAGCATGACACTCCTTGGATATACTAATGCCGATTGGGCTGGCAGTGTGGTGGATTGTAAGAGAACATCGGGATGCTATTTAAATATTGGTTCTGTTTCGATCTCATGGATGAGCAGGAAGCAGAAGTGGGCGGCTTTGAGCACCGCGGAGGCCGAATACATTGCTGCTAGTATGGCCTGTTGTGAAGCAGTTTGGTTGTGGAAGCTCTTTAGTGAGCTGTTTGGACATGTGCTAGATACCACTGTGATACTCTGTGATAATCAGAGTGGGATTCGTATGACTGAGAATCCTGTGTTCCACGACTGATCCAAGCATATTGATATCAGGTACCACTTTATCCGGGATATGGTACAGCGAGGCGCCGTAAGGCTCGATCATATAGGAACTGATGAGCAGGTCGCGGATATTCTCACTAAGCCCCCGGGGAAGGTCAAGTTCCTAACCTTCCGTGAGAGTCTTGGTGTCGTGGAAAGACCCTATGATGTGGGTCCTGTTGGACGATGAGCTCTGGGAGCTCTGGAGGGCTTTGGGGATAGCTTCTCGGAGCTATAAGCACTCATAATGCTTCTGCCCCACCCTTGTGATTATTGAGTTGGTTCGCCTCTCATTTATCTGTGCCCCGTATGCATCCTACCCATTGAGTTCAGGGCTCATGGGAAGTACCTCTCATTTGGCCAATGAGGTGGGAAAAGCTAGAGACTATTAGCAAAGAATGATGGACGCATCAGAGATTTCCGTACTCTCTATCTAGGATGGCACGGTCCAACCACTTGATCTGGGATCAAGTTTAGTGAGGTCTGGGACCTCTGCTTGACTTCGGGTCAGATGAACCAACTTTGGGTTGGTTGGATACTCTTCATGAGTTTGATAGAGGTTTGGAACCTCTGGACTGATTATGTCAGTCGGGGGATGATGTCTTTGTGACTGACCCACTTTTGTTCTGAAATAAAGAGGCCAGCAAAGCAAGTTACGGCGGGATGACGCACGATGTTTGATTGCACCGATGGATGGAGTTCTCCCTAGTTGAGAGGGAGTGTTAAATTTGGACAACTAGGTCCAAACTCCATGTTATGATGCTCAGATTAAGAGGCTAATATTTTTGTTGGAATCCTCTTTCGGAGAGGTGTAAAATCCATATATAATATGTCTTAATCCGATGAGCAGAACATTTATTTTGAACTTATTATTCTTAATAAATTATATGTGCAGGTCGGCCTTAAGGTTGCACGCCCCCAGCAGATGTGTCACATGCCCCAATGATGGATATAAATACAGGAAAAGTTGGAGAGCATTTCATCACAACACAACTCACATCTTCCTCTCTCATCTGAAATAGTACGAGCTACCTGGAGGACGAGTTTCAGCCACACGTGTGAAGGAGAAAGAGGACAGACCGTACGGCTGAGTTGAAGGACGATTTTTCTGCTGCTAGGGTTTCGCAGAAAGTTTGACCAGCGTTGAATTTGGTCAACGCATGGTCCAATCAAGCTGAAAACTTGTGGGAAGTTCGATTTATGAAGGCCGTACTACTTGGCACAGAAATCGAGGTCAAAGGGTTGACCGTTTTGCTGCTATGTTGACTTTTAGCTTGCTGCCCTACGTTGACTTTTTCAGGACAGCGTTGACTTTTGTGGAGTTGACTTGGGTTGACTCATTTGCTGATTGGAGGTATGTTGTGACACATGCTGGGCTGGCTGACCAAGGAGACTTTGCTGGTTGAAGCATCCTATTGACCGCCGTAACGAACACACACATTTTCCTGTTTCTGATTTGTCTTCTGTAAGATCTACTTATATGTTCTATCTGCATTTTGCTTAACTATTTGTATGATTGCTGTAAGAAAAGTAAAACTGCTCTTAGCATAGA